>CM037476.1:8535928-8838676 GCA_021014325.1 Plazaster borealis | reverse complement strand
ACGGCAGAGTTTTTCTTCCAATTTTCCTGGAAAACCCTTACCCTAACCAACCCAACCCCACTTCCAAATCACAGAGTTCTCAAATAATAGCCCCAAGCATATTCCATGAAATTACTTACATAAGCATAGAATTCCCCTTTGTGCATGTTGTATTAATTTGAAGATTGCTTTTCAAGAGGTAGGTCACCACAGACAAAACAAATAATTACATTATTTCAGAGAACTTTGATTTTGACTACACAATCATTTTTATTACAAGCACAGCCGAGTCTGCAATAAGAAAAGTCTGTTCCCCTTTTCATTAATATTATCATTAAAGTTACATAAGAGACTTTGCTTCAGAATATAAAGATATTTTTTAACTAAGGATCTACGTTTTGTTTAACTTTCCATTGATGATTTTACCTGATTTCTTGCTGATGAATTTGTTTTATTGTCGCCAAAGACGAATACTAAAAACATTATAATTAATATCAGACAAGTCCACGATAAAAACAAATAAAACACCCACACACAACTTGGATTTTAAATTTTCCTCTTTATCAATTTTATTCGTTATACATCAATTTACAATGCTTACAGCTACCAGAAACGTTTTATGAAATCATGTTCTTCTCATTACGTCTGTACAGTCTATATTTAAAAACCGTTCCTACAGAGATGACTCTTTTTAGAGATACTAATAATGGATGCATGTAATTATATTGGTCGCAGAATCAAGAGGTGAAATCTGGACATTCCATTTTACAAGGCAAAGCACAGTGAAATGGAAAAGCCAGATTTCACCGATTGATTATTATTCTGTGACCAATATACAAACAAAACGCATTTAACACTTGTTTTATATACCAGTAATTCACACACAGGTCCTTATTGTTTGAATTTCTTTTTCACAATAAACACAAAATAGACACGGAAACTTGTCCACCCCACACTCTGAAAAAATGACAAGGATCTATGTGTGAGTTAAACGGTTTCACCCCTATGTTCCGACACCCCCAGTGTATTTTCATACCCTTACGCTAACCCTACCCCACCCCTATCTCTAAGCATAACCATGTCGGGGAAATAGGGATGTCAGAATATAAAGCAGTACAACATTGAATGCATTTCGTTCTTACAATGTCACAGAGTATAATTACCGTCTGTTCCATTTCACTCGGTTTTGCCTCGTAAAATAGTCCAGATTTAACCTCGTGGTCATATTCTGCAATAATGCACTCCTATATCCAATATTTTGTAAACTAGTTTGATGTTATTACCACTACTGTGCAGTTTCACAAAATGCGACTATATAGCTTTTCAACATTATAAGAAGACCACCAGGCCCATTCAATTTTTGTCAACAAGAATCACCGTAAACCATGATCCAATGGCAGAAATGTGATGTTTTCAAAATAGCATTTCTGCCATTCTTTCGATTCTCGAGACATTATCATTTTCATTATATGTCTAGGTGATTTCAAAACTTTATACTAGTTCCTTGTTACTCTGAAAACAAAAACAAATGGGATACATGAAATTCATGTTCTGAAGTAACGGTCAACTGTGAAAAAGCACAGCTTTTAAATTCCCGTAAGTTACAAACTATTGAACAACAAAGGAAATAACACACAACTTGTTTATATTAACTTAATTTAAATTCCAGTAAACAACCTAACGCGTGACCAGTCATGAGGTCCCCGCTTACAACTTCAAAATAATAGGTTACTACTAATGTTGTTACAACTCTGAAGTAACTGCAGATTGTTTAAATACAATTGAATTTATAGAATATATTATAGAATACATCTGTTTATTAAATGATGTGTATTTAAATAAGTGGCTTGTATGTTAAAAATTTCTTTATAGGAGCTATAATCCAAGATGGCGTCCGATTATATCAATGCAATCCCTTCACTCGCCGATCACTAAGTCAATGATTTTGTTACACCTATTACAAATACAAATTGGTGATAATCATGCAGTCTATATGATGGTAATGACTAATAATCAAGTACAACTAAAAAAAATTCATTGGACGAACATTTCCTTCTTGTTACATTGGTTTCAAAGTTGTCACGTATTACTCACAAAAGTTCACTTCTATTAATTATTCAACTGGAGGATTTCATTTAGAAATAGGGTTTAAATGGCATGGTTGACAATTCTAGACCAAAAAGAGCAGTATTTATTCTAATAATGTACCATTGTTCAAAGTGTCACAGTGATAATTTATGGACGTTTTGTAATAAGAAAATCGAGTATGCAAATTAGTTTCGAATAGCGCCCTCAATTATCCTTAGTTTGTCAGCAGTAACTTGTCTACAAAACAGATACTCATACACTATGTCACTTGGGGGAGACAGAAATTCTTTAAATACAAGTCAACCTTTTAGTGCCTTACGTGTGCATTATGTGGACAATTTATTTTGTTATTAGAGCCTGTAGGCCTATCCCTTTCGATAATTGTAGGGCCTAATTGTGGCAAAATGCCCGTTAGGTTCAAATGTGTAAATTGCTGACAAATTAAGGACAACTGAGGGCGCCATTCGAAACTAATTTGCATACTTGAGTATCTCATTACAAAACGTCCACATTAAGTGGCCATTAAGGTTTCTTTATGACTATATTCAACATGTATTTCAAACTAATCATAAACAAATGTCGATTGAAATTATGTTCAAATTATTCAAATTACTTATGAATAATTTTCCAACTCAAGTTGAATTTAAACCAGATTGGCTAAGTATAGGCCTATACAGTTCGTTTGATTGATACTTCAAGATTTGCGAAAGTGGCAAGTAGGCCTTCCTTCAAGGGACACGTTGCCTTAGATTGGGCGCTTTGTGCTATGAAAGAGGGTTTGTTATGAAATGAATTGAAATGAATATGGTTGGAAAGATGTTTTAAATGTAGAATATAATGATCCACACAAGTATGCCTCAAAATTGTGTGGTTTCCTTTTACTTCATAAACTAACACGGTCCGCCATTTTGTGGAGTCAGTCAAAATTGCTTCTACAAAAATGCGGACGGTGTTAGTTTACAAAAACCAGCCCAAATCGCCCAATCCAAGGCAACGTGTCCCTTTAAATTCTCGAGACCATACACAAGGTAGCCTACACAGGCCCTTGACAGCAAAATGGTTCCATTGCTCATCATAACATCACAATACTGTAAAAACTCCCAGGTCAGAATTGACCCCCCCCCTTCCAGGTTCCAGGTCGCAAACACTGGTTTAATGATTGGATTTGAGCTCGGATTCTGCGTCAGTTTGACCCAATGATGGGTAATTTTGAAACATATTCCGGATCACACTGACCCAGAAATCAGTCAGGTCCCCTGGGACCCGGACCTAGTTCAATTTTGACCTGGGAGGTTTTTTTTAGAGTGTTTACGAACGTTTTCTTTCAAACCTTGCTTGCATGGTTCTTTGGGTTTTAATTAAACTTCTTTATTGACAACGGTAAGCATCTTATTATAAATTTAAAGATGAGCCATTTTATTGGCATGAATTTTCAACTATAATGATTCTTTGTATATACATTCAACCTGTTGAATATTTGGGAGTAACTTAAATGTATATATATATTTGAAGTTTCGTTTGCGTTAACGGGATTGTATTAGGCCCTATTGGTAATTGGAACCTACTGTTTGTTTCAATCCTATATATATACCATAAAACTAACCTGTGAAAATTTCATTTCAAAAGGTGGTAGCGTTTTTGAAATATTTTTTTGCCGAAAATCTGGAGCGGCTTTGTCCACGCAGGAAGAATAATCTGCAATTGGAATACACACTCTGAGAAACGTTACTGTCAGTAACGCTTCTCAGATTCAAATTTTTTGGGATAAAAATGACATCTTTTTCCATAACCGCAGTACTTCGAAGTGAAAAGTTTCTCAAAATGCATTATACTATCAAAAGTTGACGTACTTCTTACCAAGTAAGTTTATATTGCCATTAATTTTCAGAGTCATTACCAAACGTATACAGACCCTTTAAAAGTTCACAACAAATAATGTGCAGTGAATTTTTAGTCACAGGAGGGCGTTACAGTTGTTTCAAAACACAAGCCAAATCGAGAGAGGGTGGTATAAGAGAATTATAACCAACTCTATGATCAAAATAATTATTGGCAATTAATCTGACGTTTTCCCGTGCCGCATTGCTTTGGTTTTGTTGATTTGAAATGATACCAACAATGGCTGAACAGTGATAACCGACGGGCATTAAGATTTTATCAAGATGACTTTGGAACGCATTATTTTAGTTATGAATGGCATCCAGTGGTGCCAAATTGTTCTAATTGGTCATGCGCGTATGACGACATTAAATATAGGTATGATTTTTGGAAGAAAGTATAATGGGCCTGGAGCAGTTGAAAAAAGGGACCAGAAAGTGTAAGCTATTGACAACTGTACTTTTCTGTAACCTTCAGTTAATGGGGGACTTTTTGTAACAATAGGTGGCAGCAGACAGACCAGATCAATTGTCTCGGAAATGCGCATGCTCAGAACTACAATTTATTTTACCTCGGATGTCTGGCGCCATCTAGCGCTCCCAAACCTCCAACTTGAAGCACACAACTATGCAAGACTAACATAACTTTGTTGATGTAATTTACTTATAACCAATCCCATACATTTTGTTACCAACAGAAGGCGCAATAATCACACAAACTTACCTTCCTAGGGGTACTAGATGGAGGACGCTTACATGAGCCGGCTGAGAAAATTAAATAATAAAAAGAATTGCAAACTTTTAAGTCCAACTGAAACCACATTTACTGCCCAAACCCAACTTATCGACGTCCCCCCCCCCCCCAATGACGCGGCCCTAATTACACCCCCTGCTCCCCAACGAATAGATTATCTTCCACCTTTTTGAAATTCAAAGTTGTAGACAAATTAAATGCTTCCGAGACTGATTTTGTTTAACTGTTATAAACCAGTTTAACCAATTAGTTATTGGACTGTTTTGTTTCAGATGATGCTCCCTCGATGGTTGTACTACCCTTTATTTAACTATATTGATGTTCGAGATTTTTTACCCATTTCAGCCATCTTTTATTGACACTTGTTTGAAAAAGGTCTGTTTTGCAAACACAATAAAATGCAGATTTACTCAATCTACAGAAAAAAGACACAAGGGCACAATTTGTTTTATTTTATTTCACACAAAAAACAAACAAAGACAAAATTTGTTTTCCTTTATTTCACTACAGAAAAATATACAAGGCCACATTTAACACATTATGAGATGCAATCAAGCAAACCGAGTTGTTTGTCGACCCTGCAGGTCATTTCAAATTATTTGTTTGAAAAGTGCAAATCATACTTCATTGCTGTTAAAGGCATCGTACACGTTTGGTAATTACTCAAAATTAGCATAAAAAAATGACTTGGTAACGAGCAACAGAGAGCTGTTGATAGTATAAAACATTGTGAGAAACAACTCCCTCTGAAGTAACGTAGTTTTTGAGAAAGAGGTAATTTCTCACTAAAATAGTAAAAACTTCTTGCAAGAAAGCACACAAATTTGTACAACAAGGGTGTTTTTTCTTTAATCAATTTCTTGCAACTTCGATGACCAATTGAGCCCAAATTTTCACAGGCTTGTTATTTTATGCATACGTTGGGATACACCAAGTGAGAACACTGGTCTTTGACAATTTCCAAACGTGTACGATGCCTTTAAAACCCCCCACACACCAAATGTTAACCCCTTTGTGATGTTATTTATTGGGAAAGAAGTTGGCAATATAAAATAGTATATATTTTGGCAGATATATTTTGGCATTTAAATTTACAAACAGTTCTTTTGAAAATTACACCCCTGTTAGCTTGTTTTGGCTTGTTTCTCCATAGTATTTCCGACAAACAACTCATTAGGCTTGATCGCATCAAATATGCGGGATATGAAAACCCAGGAACTCTTTTCGTATTTTTCATGAGAGGTGATACCTGAAGTGTTTCATCTTCATTTTTTGCTTCATCCCAAACATGACAATCAATGAATCTCTGTAGACTTCTTTTGCGCTGTCACCTTCTTGTTCATGTTCACTGCTTGCAATAACAATAAATCTCCTCATACCAAAACGGTACCAGACTAATTTGCCCTCCCAGCCTAAACATCCACTACACTCGCAGGGGGCCTGACCCATAGCTACCAACATTTGCATCTTGCAATCAGGGAGATGTTTGTACAACAATCAGGGAGATATTTAGAATTACATTCGACATGATAGGGACAAAGTTTCCATAATCAGGGAGATTTTCAAATTTGTTGATCAAAACATGGAAAGATTGGTATATTTTCAGGGAACTTTCTGCAGAATTAGGGAGAGCTGGCAGCTCTTCTAACCCACTTATGGGTCAAACTGACGTAGAATCCAAGCTACAAATTCCATTTTTTTTCCGGGTCAGGACCTGGGTCCAATTTCGTAGAGCTGCTTTAAGCACAAAAAGCAGCTAAGCACAACAAAATTATGCTTACCAGAATAAGGTTACCGACTAAACTACCATGTTGTGTGTACACTTTTTGACTGGTATCCTGCTGATTTCTCAGAAAACTGTTTCTGCTGAAGCAGCTCTATGCAATTTGGCCTCGGAGTTCTGGTCATTTCTGACCTGGGAGTTTTTAAAGTGTATTAATTGCAATGGATTGGCAACGTAGATGCTTTGAGACAGAGCAGTCAGAGAATACCAATACCTTGCATGTTGTAGCCTTGGTGAGCTGAAACATCAGTTATATCAGGTTGTTCTCTCCGTAGCTCATCACTCTCCACTGCATACCGTTAAAAGAGAGGGAAAAATGAATAGTAGTAAAAAGGTCCAAGTTTGAATAATGACTGAAAGGCAAAGTAAAGGATAGAACCCTCAACTGACATTCAGTGAACTTTCTGCAAAGAACGGGATTACACCAAGGATGGAACATATTTGTAGTCAAATGTTTCTTTAACTTCATAATCATTTTAATACAGTGATGAGAAGAAGGAAAATTGAGACCACATTGTCTTTAATTTGGTTTGAACATTTCATTCTCATCAAATGAAAAACATAAAGTGTCTTTTGCATTCAATGTGTTTGTCATTATTGTCTTATTTAAAAGGTTGTTTGTTATCAGCATTTTTACAGCAGTACAATGTGATAATGCACCATGTGACAATACCTTTTTTGAGGCTCTCAAAACAGCCAGTTTGTTAACCAAAGTTTCAACCAGCGTGCTCTGGACCCAATTTCATAGAGCTGCTTAAAGCAGAAAATATCGCTTGACATTTTCTGCTTAGCAAAAATGAGCGGGCTACCGGTTACAGATAGTACACATGACTTGGTATTTTGGCTGGTAACCTTATTCTTGTAAGCAACATTTTGTTGTGCTTAGCTACTTTTTTGTGCTTAAGCAGCTTTATAAAATTTGGCCCTGGTTGTCTTCGGGCCCAATTTCATAGAGATGCTTAAGCAGAAAATATTGCTTAAACATTTTCTGCTGAGAAGCAAAACACCAGCATACCATAGTACATGTGCCACTGTATTTTGGCTGGTAGCACTTACTCTGGTGAGCATATTTTGGTTGTGCTTAGCTACTTATTGTGCTTAAACAACTCTGTGAAACTGGGGCCTGGAGAAACTTACTTAACTTGGTACTTGTCTGGAAACACTTACAATCCTGTCTTGACTGAACTGAGTTTATTTCAGAGGTAACCAGATTCTTTGACACATAAACAAAACACAATCAATCTACATGTACAAGATTGGTCAACACTTAGAACCAGTTAAGGCATTGGTGGTTTGATCTGATTGTCTATATGCAAAATTGAACAAGGGTCTTAAACTGCTTGTATGCTGTTTTTTTGCACTGCGAATCAATGCAATGATGAAGATCCAACAGGATAACAAGTCCAGTGAGATCAGACGTCAGTCATCATCTTGTAGTCTTCCCATAGCTCACCAGTCTCCTCTATACCAAAACAATTAGGAGGAGATAAAAAAAAGACAAAACACATTATTATAAAGTTCTATGCATTTTTGATAAAAGGCAGGATACAGGATGAAGCCATCATTCTCTCAGCCAATTTATTGAATTTGCAAAATATCTTTAGCATTTTTCTTTTACATCAAGACCAGAAGAATTCAAATTTTGGAGTTGTTAGTGATGATGTCATCTTTCTCTTTAATACTCTGAACAATCTGAATATGACTATTTCTTTGGTTATCAAATGAAGAATATAATGTGTATTTTCTGTTTAATGTGTTTCTCATCTTGAACAGTTTAACTTGTTATCTGTCAAATAAAACTCTGAGACTTTAAACTTCTGTTAAAAGACTTGATGATTAATACGCTTAGACTAAACACATTCAAACCATGTATCCTGCCTTGGCTACGTTGAGCTTCAGAGAAAATCAGAGTCCTTGATTAACATGAACAAATGATGTACACTATGTGTTGATGCATGGTTGACACAACGTTACAACTCATTGGATAGGAAATCTGATTGCCAATAAATGGTGTAGGTTTGTTATTGTTTGCTTTGTTGTTGAACACTTCTTAAGAATGTTGAAGACCAAACCTGATCAAATAAGGCCAACTTGTGCTCAAGCTATGGCTGATAAGTCTCTGCTGACTGAAAAAAGGGAAAACGAAAGAAAAAAAGAAACAGTGTTAAATCCACTCTTAACCCTCCTACTCTGAGGTCAATTGTGGAGCCCACTGTTTCACCAATCAAAACCATTTGTAAGTTTCACTGATCATGCATGGTTGTGCACACTTTGATACAATGGCACAAATTCTATTGTCAAGAGTGAGAAAAGGATTTTTGAATGGTTTTGAATGGTCAATCAAATGGAAGGTTAATGCAATTTTAATGGCAGGGTGCAGGATTTTGCTGTGAATTTATTCATTGTCAGAGTATTTTTCTATTAAAAAAGTTTCACCCTTTTTTAACAAAAATGTTTTTCCCACAATGATTTTTAAATGAAGTTGTTATTATTTATTTCAGTCTAACAATTAAACATCTTGTACCCTGCCTCTGCTGAGTCAACTTGTATAAGAAGTTATTCTGATTGATTAATTACACACCAGAAACTTTGACCGAGGTGATGCAATAAGTAACTAGTTTGATAAGGGGATCTGATTGTCTGAGCAAAATGGAAATGGTGGTTTAGAATTGATGTTACAAAACACTGCCTTGGCATTAAACAAAGTTACCCTACCTGACTATCAAATCAGTGGCGCAACTCAGGAAGGGACGGGACGTGCCCCCACAATTGATTTCCGTGCCCCCTCCCCCATTTCAAATCTGGACATTTGAGATTATCTATAACAATAGTAAAACTTATAATTTTATACGATTTACTGGATAATGTTAATTTATTTTAAATGATTTTTCAATTGGACGTAGACTATTTAATTGTTTTTACAAGCACGTTAGATTATCGTATAAATGGCATATCAAATCAAGAGCCCTGAAAAGGGATTGTTTTAGAGAAATGCAAATGGAGACTACAGTTTTAATTGGCCAGAAAGAAGTGCCCCCCCCCCCTAGAAAAATGGTCTACGCCTCTGTGACCTCTTCAAATTTACTAACGTTTTGGCGCTGTGTCAAATTACTTTAACTATCTTGCATCTTAGTTCCTTAACGTCATTACCATGTGGTATTTGTCCCCAGTAGCATAGTATTAAGTGTTTAAAACTGTTCAACAACAGGGATTCTTCAAATAAAACGAAGGGGCTGATAAAGTCTTCTAGAAGACAATGTAAGATGAAGGAGAGAGAGACTCCAGGTGGGTATTTTCTCCCCAATGTGTCCAAGCCCACATACACAGAATTGGAAAGCAAAGTAAGTTCCTCTAGTCTTTGAAAGCATGTGCAAATGTGAACAGATAAAGGAGAAACAACTAAGAGAATTGTTGATGAGAATGCATGAAGTGCAGGACCAGTGCCTGGTGATGACAAGGCAGGAATGAATTAACAGCTACATAGTACACTTCACTGAGGATGTTTTACAAAATCAATTCTACTGAGGGAGGTCCTCAACCATCTAATGAGTTTAACTCACCATTTGGCCCTGTAGGTTTTTGCTGTTTAAAAAAAAAAAATTCCGCCAGTTAATTTTCAAAAGATCCAGTCTTTTGGTTATTCCACCATCATACCATGCAGAAACATATGGCAATTGTTAGTTGCACCTGGTAAGTTCATTCAACTTGAAAATCTTGTTACAAAGAGGGGCAGAGCTGGCCAATAAACATCTCAGCGGTAGGTGTTAGGACCAATGGAAAACGATTGAGAAACAGCTGTATTGCCCCACCCCCATCGATGTCGAAGTAGAAAGAGACCAGGAGTTGATTTGCTAAAAAAGAAAAAACAAAAAATCCCCAAAACAAACAGCAGTCTTTGGGTGAAATAATGGACAATGAGTGGTATTAGTGTGATTGTTTATTAGCGCAGGGTGGTAATCAGCCTTCAAAACAAAAGTCCATTTCATTTCTCAATATGGCTTCATCAAGGGTAGCTGCTGACGATGCTTTGCGAGGTGTTTTGGAAGATGTGTCAGATATAAGTGATAATGAGGAAGATGTCATGGAAGACGAGGCTATGTCAATGAGCAGCTATGGCATTGAAAGTGCGGATGAGGACAGTGATGAGCCGGTAGCCCCCCGCCAAACCCGACCTCTCACTGATCAACCATCCTCTCCCCAGCCACCAACTTCGGCCCAGCCAGCCCCCCAACCCCAACCAGCAGCCGGTGGGTGTCGTGGTTGTCCCCGAACCCAGCGAGCTGCCCCACCGACCCAGCAACAGCCTGCTGGACAGTTTGAAGCTCCAGATTGCACTCTTTGGACTGAAGAAGTTCCTCGTGCTGGAAGAGTTGCTGCAGCGATCATTTTGAATTCTGCCCAAGGCCCCCAAAAATATCGACAGGGCCTCTTCAAAGCTTCAACTCTTTGAACTGTTCATGCCGGTAGTAGTAGCCATGTTGCAACTCATCGTTGACAGCACAAATGAGTATGGTGCATCAAAGTGAGGGCGGCAGTGGAAGAACGGCGCCATGATGGAGACTAGATCAGCCATCGACCTACTGATTTACCTCAGCCTTACAAAGTCGGGACACAAAAGGGCCTGCTCCTTCTGGAGGGAATTTTTTTTTTCAAGACCCACTTGCCAAGCAACCATGTCCAAGACGCGACAAGATTTCAAGACATCCTTACAATGTTGCAGTTTGATGACAGGGCTACACGAGAAGAATGGCGATTCACAGCCCTCCTTCACAATTTGCTTTCAAGATTTCAAGATGGATTGTCAATCCAGTTCCACAGAGAAGTAAAAAGAGAAAGTAAGCTTCAGCACTTTGGATTTGAGAATTAGATGCAGCTTCTACAAAAGCAGACAGTGTTATAATTGTAGGTTTTTAGGCGTAAAGGTTTATTTTTCATACTGAGCAACATTGGCTGTAAAATCCAAAAATCAACAAAGAGTCAAAGATTTTGATGCCCCTACAGTGCTTTATGCATCAAAGCACAAACTGCAGGCAAAAGTGTTATTTGTACTGATCGTTCTCATTTATCTGATTGTATGTAGTTAAGTATTTTTCAGTCTACCTGTGAGTTTTTGGAAGAGTAACTTAAATCTTTAATGAAAAAACAAACACAGCAATTATATGTAAATGACCTGCAAAAAACTCTCCAAATACAGTAGTGAAACTTTTCATTTTGTGAAAATGACCATTTAAATGAATGGAAGCTCAGTGCAGTTTTCAAACTTTGTCTGAGAGTTACTCCAACTGTATACATTGTAGTGAATAAACACATTTTTGCACAGAGTGTCAGTGTCAATAATAATTTGGTAAGTATAAAACAAAATGTACAATTTTGTCCACGTGATGGGCTCCAAATAAGCATTGCAAATCAACTCATGATTGGTACAACATGTGAGTTCCAAAACAATACACGGCCATGAAAACCCAAAACTCATGATACATTACATAATGTCTAGCTGCAAGGACTACATCAACCATGTCAGCTTGTTTGATGTTTTACAGTATAAAAAATATCAAGAGTTTTTACTTAATAATGTGCATCTGTGTTAATTTGTTCCATTCATTGCAGTAAGAACTACTAATAATAACTACCAATAACTACAAGAACTACACGGAGTAACATTTCACTAGTTTCTCAAACTGAAATGGAAACTAAGAATTACTTTCCATGAAGAATCAATTCTTTAAAGGAACATTACAGAACTGGTAATTAAAATTTTCTTTAAGATCACAGATTTACATAAAACTTACACGGTCTATTGATGATGATAGTAGAAAACATCCCTAGAAATATTTCTGTCTGAAATGCCATATTTGATGAGAAATAAATAAAACTAATTTCCGATTGGAGTTTACCGCTCATGAGCGTTGTATTCATGCATTGTATAACACATGCAAATGTTTAATCGGTTTTTCACTATTTTCTCGTGACCCAGATGGCCGATCGATCTCAAACTTCTTCAGGTTTGTCAGATTATGTATATGGTGGATTATATAAAGTGCTTAACTGTTTTGTTAGCAAAAACCAATTCTGTAATGTTCCTTTAAGTTATTTTCCTGATGTTAAACAATAAACAAAAATAACATGGTTTGAGGGTGGACAGTCAATCTTAGCTCCCCTCGGTATGGAAGTTGACAAACTAGTTCCAGAGGGAACTAGTGGAACTAGTTTGTCAACTTCCAAGACCGAGGGGAGCTAATATCAAGAATGACAAACGGCGATGTAGATCAGTTGCATGGAGGGCATTCTGGAAACTTGGAAGGATATGGAAGTCCTCCACTGTGACCAAAGAGCTCTTCACTCCCCTATGCTCTTCACTCCCCATCTCATGGCTGGCGAAAACAAGGTTGACAGAGTACATAGCAAGATTATTGTCACAGGATGATCTGCTTTCCCCACTGGAGATCTGGATACTAAGAACTCAACAAGATAGAATGGGGAAAGCTTGTGTCCGCCTGCTGTGCAACCGACCGATGACGATGATCAACATAATGAAGTACATTGGATAGTTACACTTATTGGTGTAAAGAGCAGATTTACTCTTGTTCTCAAGTTTTCAAGAGAACTTACACTGCAGGATTCATACATTCTCTAAAATCGGTGCTCCAGATTTTAAAAGCACAACTTTTGTTTTAGTATAACAATAACGCTAAAGATTTCTACATTATTTGTCAGTAAACATGAATATCAGCAAAGCAAAGTCATCTACAAGGGCCACTGTACTTGTACATTAGACACGTTGTTCTGAATTTAAATTTGACACATTGTAACATAATGGTTGAGGCCATGTTGTACCATCACTTATATGTTTACAATTAAAGTGAGGTGAGCTTTGAATACCACTCCCAGCAATTATGACATGCTCTCTCATGTCCCCATCTATCCTGGTGGATAGAGAGAAGTCATCTATTGCCATATAATGTGTCTTTTGAGTTACTCTTTTGTGTACTACCAACTGAGTCAAGACTTGGACTCAATATTCTGATGACCATCGCCTCTAGAATCTAAGCCCAGCTGCTGACAAATTCAAATATGATACTCCCTACAAAGGAAAATCACTTCCACATGAATGAAAGATCAGTCTTGATCTTAGGGATGACCTAGTGTTCAACGTTTTGATTAAATTAATACAGATTAATACTAAATGATTCACCATCACACAGGATGGTCAAATAGGAGTTTATGAAAGTCCAGTCATTGACTCAATTATACTAGAAACCATTGTCACAAGAAACTGAATCAAGATGTTTCTTGTTGTGAGGTTCATGTTTAAGTTCAGTCAGACTGATGTTCCTGACAGGAATCAAATCAACTCCCAAAAGAATATAAGATCGGTGTTCATCTTTGCGAAGACCTAGCGGTCAAGAACACAAAACATTTTAGTATTATAAAGCTTTATATCTAAGTAATAAAACACCAACACACCGGTTGTACAAACTAAAATTATGAACGTCAGGACTTCATCATTCCAATGACCATCACTCAAGAATCTGAATCCAACATCTGATGCAACTCAAACATGGTTATCCAGACAAGAAGTAAAGCTCAGCAAAAAGGATCAGTATGAAGGGTTGACCTATTGGCCAGTCAGGATTTGTATCTAACTAATGATATACCAATTACCAACACACAGGTTGGTCATACTAAAATTATGTCAGTCAGGACTTGGGCTCATTATTCTGATGACCATCGCCACAAGAATCTGAATCCAGCTGCTGACTCAACTCAACTTGATTTAATATAATGCTCCAGACAAGAAACAAAATACACCCATAAGTATGATGTATACATGCATCTAAATAATGAGCCTGATACACCAACACACAGGTTGGTCAAACTTAAGATTATGGCAGTCAAGCATTGGACTTACTTCTAACATCAACACACAAGTTTATCAAAATTACTTGAGTCAGAACTTTGGACTCATTATTCTGATGACCATCGCCACAAGAATCTGAATCCAGCTGCTAACTCCACTAAAACATGGTGCTCCTTACAATAATATGATATCGTCTGCTCAGAACTATAAGGTCATTAGCGTAATTTGTAGGGATTTCAAAAATTTGATTTTGCATATTTTGGAACTCTTGAATGGGGTTTATTGAGCAAGAGTGGTCTTCGAAGTATTTGTTTGGCAAATAGAAACATTCATTTTCTAACATAAAAATTTATTTGTTGATTTAGATTTTTCTTCTTCAAATTTATACGCATTTTTCACTTAATGACCTTTTAATCATTACAAGTTTGAAATTGCAGTTAATGACCTTATATGACTGAGCCAACGATATACACATAGTAAGATATACCACCAGATAGGTCGGTCAAACTTAAAATAATGAAGTCAGGACTTAAACTCATTATTCTGATGACCATCGCCACAAGAATCTGAATCCAGCTGCTGACTCAACTTGATTATAATGCTCAAGACAAGATGCAAATTAAGATAATAAACACATGTAAAACACACCATCTCAAAGTTTGGTCCAACTTTAGATTATGGAGGAAGTCAGCATTTAATTGGAATTGTTATTCTGATGACCATCGCCACAAGAATCCAAGTCCAGCTGCTGACTCAGTTCACTCATGACATTTTCAACAAGAAGCAAAAATCAGGCAAAACAATTGTATTATTGGCCAGACTGCCCTTGTAAGTCTAAGACCTTTAAATTAAACTCGCTGAAAACATGAGCAAACGGTGCATGCAATATAATGTAACCTCTCTTTATGTACATTAAGTTTTGATGTGATTTTCCCAAGGTCTGTAACATAATCTTTTTGTTTCTATCATGGATCTTCAGTTTCAGACAAGGCTTTATTGCCCTTCATTAACTGAATTGTACATCAAGGATTAACTAAACTCAAACAATTCAAGAGATGTTGAACAGCATCATGGCCAAAAAGTAAAACTTTTGTGAACATTAATTATGATTCTGAAATACAATTTTTGTTCCCATTCCTATATTATTTTTAAAATGTCAACCACAGTGGCAGATCCAGTGTACAGACTAAAACTGTACAACATGTGTGTTCCATGTGTAGATTTATCTTTCATTCAAAAATACCAGTCAATGGTCATATAGTAGGAGGGTTTTAACAGCATTTTTATGGTGTTCTTTTGTACAAATAGTTGATCTATGCAACCAATTCAGGTCTGACCAAATCACTGTGCGTACCCCGCCGTCGAGTCAGCAATTTAAGGGTTCTGGACCCCGCCAACCCTTGGTTCGCAGGCGGCATAGTACCACAGCGCAGGGAAGCCATTCCCCAACCTGGTGTGCAAGAAAATCATTGGACAGAAAGAACTTTGCAGTCTGGAGGGCAATTTTGTTGAGGACCCTAGATCCAATCATCTTCATTTTAAAATGGCGACCAATTTTTAAATCACGGTGGCAGATCCAGGGGCAGACATGGGCCCAGATTCATAAAGCTGCTTAAGCAGAAACAATAATTGCTTTAAAAAGTTCTGCTGAGCAAAAATGAGCAGTGAACCAGTCACAAACTGTGCGCATAACCTGGTATTTTTGGCTGGTAACCCTTTTCCAGTCGCAAAATTGTTTAGTGCTTAGAACACTTTTGTGGTTAAGCAGCTCTATGAAATTGGGTCCAGTTCCCTAACCAACACATTAATCCCTATCTGATGACACACTGCATTGATCAGTAATCAGTGGATGTCAAGCCTTTCCCTCCCTCCACAGTAAACCAAATGACTTTAATGTAATACTCCTGGAGACAAGTCTTTTGTTTACTACAAAAGTCAGGACTTAGACTCAATATTCTGATGACCATCGCCACAAGAATCTAAGCCCAGCTGCTGACAAATTATAATGTGATGCTCCAGACAAGAAGCAAATCACACCCACGTAGGTGTAAGATCAGTGTTGACCAAAAGGATGACACGGTGGTCAAACATTTTATTTAAATAAATACAGATTTGTACTGAAACATTTAAGACCACACAAGCTTGTCAACTGCCGACAGTCAAGCTTTGGACTCATTATTCTGATGACCATCGCCACAAGAATCTGAATCCAACTGCTTCCTGTCAGTATCATGTTTACAAGTTCAGTCAGACATATTGAGTTGAAATGTCAACAATGTTAACAACACATTTTCGAATCACATTCTATAGCCAACCAATTGCTTGTGGGCAACTTGTTCACTTGGTCGGTTCATGAATATTGATGTATCACTTATTCATATTCCATGATAAATTTCAATAATTATTCACATTTTGTGTAGGCACTACTGCCTCTGAAGTTTGTCATTCATTCCGGCTGTACTCAAGGGAATCGCGGCACACAGATCATACAGCGTGATCTGATTAGCGCAACCAAATGGCACCCTCTATTGCCCTTAGTCATGTTTAGGATATGAGACGCTCAACTCAATATGTGACCTGCATGATCAAACATTTTAGTATAATAGAGATTTGTACCTAATAATTATACATCAACACACAGGTCATGCAAGTTGGTCAAACTTAGGATAGTGGAAATGAGGACTTGGACTCAATATCCTGATGACCATCGCCACAAGAATCTGAATCCAATTGCTGGTAAATTAAATAGTGATACTCCCAACAAGAAGCAAGTTACACCCATACGTGTGGAACTAGATATATGATCAGTGTTGATATAGGGAATGTCTTATTCATCATAATTGTAAAACTAAACTGGTACAGATTTGTATTAAATGATTAACCATCACACAGGTTGGTCAAGTTTTTAAAAAGTCAACCTATGTACTCATTATTCTGATGACCATCGCCACAAGAATCTGAATACAACTGCTAACTTAACCCAAGAAGCAAAATTTAAACATACACAAAGTACAATACAGCAGTAAAGCCCCACACAGGTTTGTCAAGTTTTAAGAGAATGGAAGTATGGAAGTCAGGACTTTATTGGAATTGTTATTCTGATGACCATCGCCACAAGAATCTAATTCCAGCTGCTGACTTGACTTAAACATGAAGCCTCCTTGAAAACTGGGCACTCCAAATATAAGCGAGGCACAAAATATGCAACATTGGCGAAACTTCCTTTGTAAATCTAGACTTAATTTCAACTGAAAACAAGGGCACATCATGCAAGTAAAAGTGATCTAACCTTTTATCTTGTAAAGTAAGTTTAGATGTAATTTTCAAGGGCTGTGTATTTTATAAATATTTTTTTCTTTCATGGAGAATACATCTTCAGACCAGAAATCATTGTCCTTTATTTTCTGAATTGCATATCAAGAGTCAAAGCTAAAAAACATTTTAGGAGATGTTAACCATCACCATGTCCAAAAAGTGCAGTTTTTATGAAAACTTTGTTACTTGCGATAATGGAGTACCCATTTCGTTCCCCATCCTTACATCATTTTAAAATAAACAATTCTTTTTAAATCACAGTGGTAGATCAAGAGGCGAGGCAGTTCCCTACCCAACAATCCAGTCCCCCAAAACCCAGTCCCCAAACAACCCAGTCCCCAAACAACCCAGTCCCCTACAACCCAGTCCCCAACAACCCAGTCCCCCAACAACCCAGTCCCCAACAACCCAGTCCCCAACAACCCAGTCCCCAAACAACTCCGTCCCCCTACAACCCAGTCCCCTATCAACCCAGTCCCCCATCAACCCAGTCCCACATCATCCGAGTGGCGCTACAACCTTGTCCCCCAAGAACCCAGTCCCCCAACAACATCAGTCCCCCAACAACCCAGTCCCCCAACAACCCAGTCCCCAAACAACCCAGTCCCCTACAACCCAGTCCCCTACAACCCAGTCCCCAACAACCCAGTCCCCAAACAACCCAGTCCCCAACAACCCAGTCCCCCAACAGCCCAGTCCCCAGAAACATCAGTCCAACATCTCATAATTCCACTTTACACTGCATGGGTCAGAATCAATATGGCCACTTCCCTCCCTCACTCCCTCTCAAACAAGTAAAATAACTCCCAACCCTGCAATTGTTTCTCTGGAACAATTACTTAATCCAACAACCTGAACTAATCAGTTTAATAATTACATTATACAAATTACTTAATAATTACATTGTACAACATGGCTTCACAATCAATAGGATTTAAATGAACTATCCATACAAATAAATTTTCAAAAACAATAACAAATTCAGAAGCTGCAACTATAATCACAGTTTCCAGTCGAACAATTTTAAGTAGGCATATTGTGTCGAAATGAACTTACAATGTAGGCATAAAATATTATTTTTTATATACCAAACTCACTGGTCCTTGTCATTTGATTGGTGGAACACGCATCACGTGTCATCCATTATTTTGCCATGTATTTACTGCATGGCGCGACGCTCCACAATTTAATATTGGAGTCCAATATGGACACTATTGGATGCTTCACAGTGTCATTCCAAAAGTAATTGTTACCTGCCCATTTGTTCAAACGCGGAAAGGTCCTGTCACAGCGGACAAGGTTGATGTCTATATAGAGTCAACCCTGATGTATAGATGGAGTATTTTTAAAACAATTTTTCAGAGTAAAGCCCGGTTCATACTTCCTGCGAATGCAAATGCGATGCGAATTTGGCGTCTCAAATTCACTTCGCATTTGCAACGCAGGAAGTATGAACCGGGCTTCAGGGATGGATGAGTTTCCGTGTCTATTTTGTGTTTATTGTGAACAAATTTCAAATGACAAGGATCAATCTGTGAGTATGTGTTTGCATTAAAAACAAATATTGAATGCATTTCATTTGTGCACTGGTCGCAGAATATATATTCACTCGGTGAAATCTGGCTTTTCTATTTCACATTTCACCTTGTAATTATATTCTGCATCAATGCACTCACATGCATCCAATAATTGTAAAATAAATGAATATCTAGTATTTCTAACTACATGTAAAAAGACCTACACCAAATATTATCCACAAATGTTAATTACATACATTCTTATACCAAAAGTATTTAGGAAATTGTTCACATAATTAAACAGCTTACTAGTTTCAGAACATGTACTTTCTATGGTACTGCTTGTGTATATCAGAGGATTGAAGGCATGTGATTATGTAAAAAGTGTTTAGAATAAAATATGTACAGATGAAGTATCTTATAAATTCCTTAGTTTAAACCCTCCTCTTAATTGTTGACTTAACATTATTTGAAACAATGCAAGTGCACATGTTGCTGAGAGTTGAACAACTGAGCACAAACTTTTTTGTCTACAGACTAAAAACTGTACAACATGTGTGATCTGTGTAGATTTATCTTTCATTCAAAGATTCCATAAAATGGTAATATACATGTAAAGTGAGGAGTTTTAACAGCATTTTTATGGTGCTCCTTTGTACAACTAGTTGATCAATGCAACCAATTCAGGTCTGACCAAATCACTGTGCGTACCCCGCCGTCGAGTCAGCAGTTTAAGGGTTCTGGACCCCGCCAACCCTTGGTTCGCAGGCGGCATAGTACCACAGCGCAGGGAGGCCACTCCCCAACCTGGTGTGCAAGAAAATCAATTGACAGAAAGAACTTTGCAGTCTGGAGAGCAATTTTGTTGATGACCCTGATCCAATCATCCTCAGTTGCATGATACCATTCATCCTCTGATCTACACACATTGGAATCATCCTTCAATTCCATACAGTTGGCCTATAATACATTCAGTCCTTTTTTTATCAATTAAGTCTTGAATTCCAATAAACCAAAATCATCAAAAAAACATACAAAATACAATATGGATGACTGAATTTTGTTTAGGGTTATATATAGTTTAACTTCTATTTTGACAATAGCAATTATCAGAGAAGGTATGCATTGATTAATGGAAGTTACCGTAATTTTCTGAATATTAGTCGCCCAGAATATAGGCCTAAGCATCAGAAAATCATTAATTTTGTTTTAAGGTGCCTGTGTATAAGCCACACTGTTATATAGACTGCACCAAAAAAGCAACCGATTGTATTTTCAAATGCACAAAAGACGTTCAATTTTTACGAACGGTCATTTGTAAATGATGATACCAGACCAGATACTATATCTAATTGAAATCAGTTGAATTTGCTGTTTTAATTTTAGCAAAACTTGTTATAAAGATTACTAAAAGTACCGCTGTAGGGGGGCCTATAAGCTGCCTGGAATACAAGATGCAAAGCATGTTGTCTGCATGAAAATAAATTCATAACCTGCGACTAATAGTCTGAACATTACGGAAACAACCCTCTTTTATTGACACTACCATTAAAGGGGCTGTATCGTCATAACCAAAGCAGGCCTGTGGCTGTACATAAAATTATAAACTCTTACCCAGTTACTGCACGCGCGCTCTCAATATATTATGATATGGAAGTAAGGCACGCGTGTACAGCCACAGGCCTGGGTTGATCGTGACGACATAGCCCCTTTAAACTTTGGCGGTTTATGATATCAGACCAAGCTCTTAAAGTTCATCACATTCCATTACAACTCTTGGCAAAAAAGAGACAAAAACATATACACAGAGATTTTGCAGAATATCAATGACCACTGACCACTGATGTATTTAGTTGTAATGATTTTGAAAAATGGGAATATGGTTTCCAATATCACACTTTCTGTTTTTCTTCCATATTATCTTAAAGGCATCGTACACGTTTGGTAATTACTCAAAATATATATTAGCATAAAAACTGACTTGGTAACAAGCAACAGAGAGCTGTTGATAGTATAAAACATTGCGAGAAACGACTCCCTCTGAAGTAAAGTAGTTTTTGAGAAAGGATAATTTCTCACTAAAATAATAAAAACTTCTTGCAAGAAGTTTTTATTCCTATCTGAAAGCACACTAATTTGTACAACAAGGGTGTTCTTTCTTTCATCATTTTCTTGCAACTTCGATGACCAGTTGAGCCCAAATTTTCACAGGCTTGTTATTTTATACATGTTGGGATACACCAAATGAGAACACTAGTCTTTGACAATTACCAAACGTGTACGATGCCTTTAAGACTCAGTAGTATACTGAATAATCACCTGACTACATGTGCTTGACATGGTATAGTGAACAAATAAAACTTGTGATCCTGGCCCAATTTCATGGCCCTGTTTACCGTGGAATTCTGCACTTACGTCTTGCCACGTCCCATGGAAGTACGCGATTTATAAGAGCCGTAAGCGCAGAATTGTAAGCAGCGCCATAAATAGGGCCAAGGTTTCTCTTGAAAATGTTTCCAGTGAAATGATTAAATTGCTGAGGAAGCAGAAGTGTAGAATAATATGTGAAATATTTGTGTGGAGACATGAATGTAAATGATAATGGAAGAGATGCACAAGGCTTAATCAATTGCACATTCATGGTTTTTTGTAGGCTTTAGTCATAATGTTGTAATGTCTTTCATTTTCCAAATTTTAATTCATGAAAGCTTCAAATCAGAAATATGTTCACATCTATTAGCATCAATGAAAGAGATTAAGAACCTCTTGCAGGAAAGAGAATAACTGAAGTTGAAAGTACACTGCAATTAGAGAAGGTAGAAAGAATTAAAGCAATCCTCCAAGAGAGTAAAACTCACAGATTTGAATGAAAAAAGCTGTGTAAGAAAGAAGATTGGAGTCTTACATAGCGCAGTTATCCACCAATAGGCCTAAGGTGTTTAAGGCGCTTGAACAAAGAGAATCACTTTTAAAGATAGTGAGTTTGTGAAGTTTATTAATTTTGAGACCCATTTATGTAGCACCTTGTAAGGCATTTGCAAAGTTTTAACAATGTAAAGAAGATGTAAATAGAGTTTTATATCCCAAGACATAGACATCCTTCCCTCTTCATCCTCTAAAAATATATAACTACAGAGGATGGGCATAAGAGATAGAATCAACACCCAAAACTGAAGAAAATAATAGATTCCTCTAGGAGCAGGTATAGTGCTCAGGACTGAGGGGAATGTATACCAACAAGGGACATCCAACACTATGATAAAACTCAACGAAAATGTTGCATGAGGCATGCATCAACACCACTCTTCAGAGCAGTATAGGCCTACATTGAGAGGAGAAGACATAAAGTGGACAAAGCAATTTGCAAAGTGCAGAGCTATCAATGACAAAGAAAAGAACAAGACCACCTCACAGTTTGACAGTCCCCTTATGAAACAGTAGAGGGAAAAAACCCTTTTAAACCTATATGATGGTGGTCGCTTGTTTTGTTCCCATGAATTGTTTTCCTTTTTCAAAAAAACTCTAGGCCTGTAGCCTATAACATTATTTTCACCCCAAAGGAGATACCAATTGCTGTAGCCTGTAAATTGTTGTTACTGTTTGCAACCACTGATAATGCTAAATAAGTTGTAGTGCAAGTTAGGAAGCTCATTCCGAGAAAAATAATGTTCTTAACGGAAAATAGATTGT
The DNA here is from genome assembly GCA_021014325.1 of Plazaster borealis. Classification (NCBI taxonomy): domain Eukaryota; kingdom Metazoa; phylum Echinodermata; class Asteroidea; order Forcipulatida; family Labidiasteridae; genus Plazaster; species Plazaster borealis. The sequence continues at coordinate 8,815,815 of CM037476.1, read as the reverse complement.
TGCCCACAAATCACCATTGATAATACCTACGTTGTGTACGTGAAGGCTAGGTACCGTCCTATGTTTGAAACGCAAATTTTGTAAATATTGTTTCGAACTCACCCAATGAAATTCTGCCCATTTCTGTAGCCAACAAAAGCCTGTTGAGTCTTCAGTCGACTTGATGACTATTAGTTGAGGTTAGATACACCGACAAAGATGTAACCGAAGAATACACGAATTATTTCGCCTGAACTCCGGGATCCAAACACAAAACAACATCACCATGCTCCTTGACTGTCTGCTCGCTGCAGCGCCACTCGATCTTAACAACACAGCACGCCCTCTCGTGCTTGACAGGCCACACGTCGCCACTCGATCTCAACGACAAAGCACGCCCTCTCGTGCTTGACACACGTTTACGCATCTTCATTCATAATTATTGGCGCCCACGATGAACAAAACAACTTGTTTGGCACTGACTGGGATAATTTCACCAGGACTGCAGTGCTATAAGTTTTACATTATTTTAATCGACGTGCATTTTTAGAACAATCTAAGAATGTTAAAACAAAATTTGTTTTATTCATATTTTTAAGCAAGACCTGGTGGACTAACCTACTTTAGTCCGAGTAACTGAATGACCCTAAAGTTGCCCTTTAAATTTGCTTTGGTCCTTTGCCAGATGATGCCCAAAATGTTAAAAAGGCGATGTAAGGGTCGAATTTTCTTGGACTACTGAACTACCTTTAACAAAGCCTTCAAGCTGAAGTGAAATTGCAAACTTGGGGTACCTTGGGACTTTGCATAAATTATGGTATCTATGTAAATGCAAATTATACATGACCTTTTGGCCTACCTCATCGGCTAACTTCAGCTGAAGACGATATTTTGGTGACGTCTTCAAAATGAGATAAATTATGTGATGTGTTAAAAACGTAAAATTGACATTTTAGAACATGATATTTTATTTACTATGACATTGGTTAAATGAAGTCGATCAAAGTGAAATATTGCAGCTCGGATGGTTTTCGGCCACTTTTGGGCAATTTGGTACAAGCCTCTTGCAGCCATTGGTCTCTAAAGGGTTATTGTGTTGACTATTGCTTGGGTATTTTAGAAGAATTCCATGCTAGGAATTTTAACAACACTAAATCAATAATCCATTGTTCTATTACGAATCCTCAGTTAAGGTTGAGGGGAGAAACTAACGGGTAAATTATTTGAGAAACCAAACTTTATTTTCATTATGGAAACAAAATGTTGGGAAAAAAAGAAGTTAAACTCGGCTGGGGTGCCCATTGACAAAATGCAGGGAACATTAGTGGCTGACTTTTTGTGTGATTCCAAGTGGCACAAGACAGTGTCATTTATTTTGTAAAACTGAGTAGCCAAGGCCTGAAAAACGTGTATAGTGTTGTGAAATAAAGCTCTGTAATGAAAAGTTAAACTTTATATTATGGTGAAACTTGGGATTGGGTGGGGTGGTTGAAAGATTGCTCCAAGAAAATACCAAATAGCTTCATGTATGAACCATTGCACTTATAATGTTCTTTAATAACACTCAACACACATTCAAAATACCAGTACCATGGTACCTCAATGACAATATTGTATGATGTTAAAAATAGGCAGTTAAACATTTTGCCTTACACTTGATGTGTTCTTAATTACGCACTTGTAAAGCAAAATACTTTTAGGAGCTGTTATTTTGGTTAAATGTTTGCCCTTAAATTTCAAGCTAGGCCTATAATAATATGTAGTACTTTACATAAACTCTCCTTTAATGCAGCCATAAAAGTTGCATGGCCCACAACCCCTTGCTACTTTAATGCAGCCCTAAAAGTTGCATGGCCCACAACCCCTTGCTACTTGAATGCAGCCATTAAAGTTGCATGGCTCACAACCCCTTGCAACTGTAATGCAGCCATAAAAGTTGCATGGCTCACAACCCCTTGCAACTGTAATGCAGCCATAAAAGTTGCATGGCCCACAACCCCTTGCTACTTGAATGCAGCCATAAAAGTTGCATGGCCCACAACCCCTTGCTACTTGAATGCAGCCATAAAAGTTGCATGGCTCACAACCCCTTGCTACTTGAATGCAGCCATAAAAGTTGCATGGCCCACAACCCCTTGCTACTTGAATGCAGCCATAAAAGTTGCATGGCTCACAACCCCTTGCTACTTGAATGCAGCCATAAAAGTTGCATGGCTCACAACCCCTTGCTACTTTAATGCAGCCATAAAAGTTGCATGGCCCACAACCCCTTGCTACTTGAATGCAGCCATAAAAGTTGCATGGCCCACAACCCCTTGCTACTTTAATGCAGCCCTAAAAGTTGCATGGCCCACAACCCCTTGCTACTTGAATGCAGCCATAAAAGTTGCATGGCCCACAACCCCTTGCTACTTGAATGCAGCCATAAAAGTTGCATGGCTCACAACCCCTTGCTACTTTAATGCAGCCATAAAAGTTGCATGGCCCACAACCCCTTGCTACATTAATGCAGCCATAAAAGTTGCATGGCCCACAACCCCTTGCTACTTTAATGCAGCCCTAAAAGTTGCATGGCTCACAACCCCTTGCTACTTTAATGCAGCCATAAAAGTTGCATGGCTCACAACCCCTTGCAACTGTAATGCAGCCATAAAAGTTGCATGGCTCACAACCCCTTGCTACTTTAATGCAGCCATAAAAGTTGCATGGCTCACAACCCCTTGCAACTGTAATGCAGCCATAAAAGTTGCATGGCTCACAACCCCTTGCAACTGTAATGCAGCCATAAAAGTTGCATGGCCCACAACCCCTTGCTACTTGAATGCAGCCATAAAAGTTGCATGGCCCACAACCCCTTGCTACTTTAATGCAGCCATAAAAGTTGCATGGCTCACAACCCCTTGCTACTTTAATGCAGCCATAAAAGTTGCATGGCTCACAACCCCTTGCAACTGTAATGCAGCCATAAAAGTTGCATGGCTCACAACCCCTTGCAACTGTAATGCAGCCATAAAAGTTGCATGACCCACAACCCCTTGCTACTTGAATGCAGCCATAAAAGTTGCATGGCCCACAACCCCTTGCTACTTGAATGCAGCCATAAAAGTTGCATGGCTCACAACCCTTGCTACTTGAATGCAGCCATAAAGTTGCATGGCCCACAACCCCTTGCTACTTGAATGCAGCCATAAACGTTGCATGGCTCACAACCCCTTGCTACTTGAATGCAGCCATAAAAGTTGCATGGCCCACAACCCCTTGCTACTTGAATGCAGCCATAAAAGTTGCATGGCCCACAACCCCTTGCTACTTGAATGCAGCCATAAAAGTTGCATGGCTCACAACCCCTTGCTACTTTAATGCAGCCATAAAAGTTGCATGGCTCACAACCCCTTGCAACTGTAATGCAGCCATAAAAGTTGCATGGCTCACAACCCCTTGCAACTGTAATGCAGCCATAAAAGTTGCATGACCCACAACCCCTTGCTACTTGAATGCAGCCATAAAAGTTGCATGGCCCACAACCCCTTGCTACTTGAATGCAGCCATAAAAGTTGCATGGCTCACAACCCCTTGCTACTTGAATGCAGCCATAAAAGTTGCATGGCCCACAACCCCTTGCTACTTGAATGCAGCCATAAAAGTTGCATGGCCCACAACCCCTTGCTACTTGAATGCAGCCATAAACGTTGCATGGCTCACAACCCCTTGCTACTTGAATGCAGCCATAAAAGTTGCATGGCCCACAACCCCTTGCTACTTGAATGCAGCCATAAAAGTTGCATGGCCCACAACCCCTTGCTACTTGAATGCAGCCATAAAAGTTGCATGGCTCACAACCCCTTGCTACTTGAATGCAGCCATAAAAGTTGCATGGCCCACAACCCCTTGCTACTTGAATGCAGCCATAAAAGTTGCATGGCTCACAACCCCTTGCTACTTGAATGCAGCCATAAAATTTGCATGGCTCACAACCCCTTGCTACTTTAATGCAGCCATAAAAGTTGCATGGCCCACAACCCCTTGCTACTTTAATGCAGCCATAAAAGTTGCATGGCTCACAACCCCTTGCTACTTGAATGCAGCCATAAAAGTTGCATGGCTCACAACCCCTTGCTACTTTAATGCAGCCATAAAAGTTGCATGGCCCACAACCCCTTGCTACTTTAATGCAGCCATAAAAGTTGCATGGCCCACAACCCCTTGCTACTTTAATGCAGCCATAAAAGTTGCATGGCTCACAACCCCTTGCTACTTTAATGCAGCCATAAAAGTTGCATGGCTCACAACCCCTTGCTACTTTAATGCAGCCATAAAAGTTGCATGGCTCACAACCATCCGCCTGTTGTAAGAGCACCATAAAAACCAAAATCTTCTTAACCAGATGAATTTCAAACTCTTCATCTAGAAAGGATTATGTCTTTAATTGAGTTCATGATTCTAAGCCTGGTTTTTGTTGACAGTCAAACTGAACTGTGCTAGCATCTGTTTAGAGCAAAAATATCTGCTTACTTTGAATAATAATGTATTTAACATCTCAATGAACAGCATGGCTTTTTAAGCTCAAAGTAACCATATAAATTATAAACAATAAAAGCATGTTTTAAATAATGTAAATTGGCATGTTAAGTATAATGGCATAGCTTGCCCTATGACAACATGCCAATTTGCCAATCTATTTACATATTCATGTACACAGCAGCAAGTGGTTTAGATGAAGCTATTCACAGTGATATAGTAATACAATCTTGGTGGCAAATGAGTGCATTGTCGCAGAATATAATCACGAGGTGAAATCTGGACTATTCCATTTCACAAGGCGAAAATGGAATAGTCCAGATTTCACATGTACAATAAAGCAGAATATAATCACGAAGTGAAATCTGGACTGTTCCGTTTCACGATGCAAAGCCGAGTGAAATGCAACAGTCCAGTATTCAACGAGTGATTACATTCTGCTGTATACAAAATATCTGCGTGAGAAAATAGAATTACATTTGTAGCTGTTGCACAAAAGTTAATGCTAATCAACCAAAATGAACTGTGGTATAAATGCAAAAAATTGTTAATGACCTCACATTTTCGACCCAAGCAGAGATTCTTTGAGAAAGACTCTGCTAGGGTCGAAACATGAGGCAATCAACAAATCTTTGCATTGGGCAGTCATCTACATATTACATGTAAATTCACCATTACCAATGCCAGTGTAACTCTATCAGAGGAGTACTGGCTTAAATGTTGGCCCAGTGTCTCAAGGGCACATTTTATCAAGCTTTTATGCAGTAATCTCAGGCATGATACTTCAAGGAGGCACTGGAGGCAATTGCCTCCATTGCCCCTGGTGCCTTGGTGCCCCTTGAAATGTTCCAATAGAAATTTACAATTTCTTGATAGAGGTGCCCTTTACCAAGGAGAAAACACCTGTGGTTGCTATGGGCATTTTGGTACAAGATGCTTGTGGTTGCTATGGACATGGACATTTTGGTACAAGCCGCTAGTGGCTGCTATGGAAATTTTTGTGCAAGCAGCTTGGGGGTGCTATGAACATTTTGGAACAAGCCATTGCTGCTATGGATATTTTGGTGCAAGCGGCTCGTGGCTGCTATGGACATTTTTGGTAAAAGCGGCTTGTGGCTGCAATGAACATTTTGGTACAAGAGTTAACAAACAGATTTGCTACGCAAAAATTGGGGTGGGGTGTTTTAACCAGTCACAAGTAATGTACACGTTTATTTGACATTTTGGCTGGTAATTCGTTTCTGCTAAGCACCATTTTTCTGCCCAAAGCAATTAAAACTAATGTCCTTAACAGCTTGATGAAATTTAGGCCTTAACTCGATATTATATTGCTGATAAGCAGAAAAAAGCCCTCTAAGCTAAGGATAGTGGTGAACTAGTTCCAAGAGATGTGTAGCAATCATTTACCACAGTAACTTGTTAACGCTTACCAAGTTTTGTTCTACTTTTAAGAGGTCATTGGAGGCCAATACGCCAACTACGAGTTAGATTTTGAAAAAAGTACAGTACAGCGACTTGATTTGTCAAAGTTTATACTGTATAAAGACACCCTGAATTTAAAGTATGCTGCATGCAAAACAGGGACCAAATGTCCATTTAACTATCCGGACAACCAGATCTCTTAATAAACTGTTCTTGTATACATTAATTAGAAACAGTTTCTTGTATCTCTACGCTATTGGTAAAGAATAGAAGAAGACAAATAAATATAAGATGGGTTTGTACATTGGTTAAAAAGGGGCTCCAAGGTCAAATCGAGTTTTTGTGATGCACTCATTTCCCAATAGATAGAGTCCTCATGAAAGTGGGGGAAAAATTACAGCCTTTGGCTCTGTTCCTTTATCACACAGCCACAACTTTGCCAGTTTTAAACAGCCATTTGTCTCCATTCTTTTATTACCTTATTATATAACATCCAACTAAATCCTTGTCATTTGATTGGAGGAATGTGGGTCACATAGCACTCATTAAAATTAAACCATTACATGGCCTCATCATAAACAGTATACTTTGGTCAACCCCTACTCTTCCACGTTAAGTGTTCTGGGTTCTTTTACATGCACTACCAATCCTATTCCATGGGACCTCCAAATTAATGTCCCATCCATTGCTCAAGGACACAAATGCAATGACCGAGACTCGAACCCACACTCTGCTGATTAGAAACACCAGGTGCTCTTAACTGCTCGGCCATGACACACCGAGGTGGTCTCACCATGAACAGTATACTTTGGTGCCATTCACAATGCATTTATCTTCCCATCCTTTTTTACTATTGTACGCTAGGACCACATCATGCGTTATACACAGCAGTACAAAACGCCCTCATAGTGGATGCAAGAACACAAGCTTGTACAGTTTGTTTATTCTTGTAGTTGTATCTTCCAATCAAATGACAACGATCATGGAATGGAGAGAATACTTTCATTTGTTGAAAGATGGAATATGTTTCATTCTACTTGGCTTCGCCTCATTGAATGGAACATTTCATATTTCAACTCTTCACCATTGCACTAAACAAATGTCATTATTTGTAGACTACTGGACATGTCTGTTGCCACCATAGAGTTACATAGTACAACAGAGGCGTTGTGTGGCTGAGCGGTCAACACACCAGACTCAAGCTCGTGTGTTCTAAACACCAGAGTGTGGGTTCGAATTCTGGTCTTGACACTTGTATCCTTAAGCAAGACACTTAACCAGTATTGCATTGTCCTTCGGATGGTACATAAAGCCGCAAGTCCCGTGTGTTGTGTAATGCACGTAAAAGAACCCAGTACGCTTAGCGTTAAGAGAAGGGGTTCGCCCTGGTGTTTCTGGCATGGTTTGCAATTTCATGCACACAACTGAACCTGCCTGTGTGACCCCTGAGAAGGGGTGTTACCATGGTTTTTACGCCCTCTACTTCTCATATATAACTCTATGGCTGCTAACTAACGTCTCAAAATCTGACTGTGGACGACACTTGATGATATCTATGTTTACTCAGTGATACCTCTACTGATGGGTCACTCATGACTCAGCTATCCTCCTCTGTGCTCTCACTGCTAGAGCCCGACTCACGCGAACGTCTTCGCTCTGAAATCAAGACAATAGTTACAATAATAATCACAAAGGGAACAAACAAAACAAGATTCCCCACAATTACAAGTTCTTTTCAGATGTCAATTTTACAACAGTTCATTGGCCTGTTACAGACAGGGACAAAAGGTGTTGGACTCAACAGTCAATGTCACTCCCACTATGGGGATTATTGTCTAATCCCATTGTCTAATCCCAAATTCCAGACCTTTGTTCTTTTGTCTGACAAACCATGGCTGATTATCGGCGGTGGCTTTTGGCCATGGGGCAGCCTGGTCACGTTGTAAAAAGAGAGCTTCTTTGCAATTTTTTTTTCAAAAGATAACTGTAAATCACAATGCCAAAGACCTTTACATTTACTGTCTTTACTTCGTTTTGTCAAACTTCATTTCTACGACAATAGTTCCACCAAAACAAATTTTGGGTTGATGGTACAGAAAACTTTTCCGAAAAGCCGGAGCGAACTGGTCAAGAGAAGGGCCACAGTGATTCCCTCGCCTCAGTTTGGTTCGGTTACGTTGATATGAAACAAGATGGCTAAATAAAAGGTATTTTTGTATAATACATACCAGCCCTGAGATGGTTTAGAGATGCTAGCATTCTCAGCATAAACGACGGTGGTACAGTGATGGTATCTCTAGTCTCATCTAACATCAACTCATTGATTCTCATAACCTGTAATGAGAGAGGACACACAACAGGATTAAGCCTTATTCCCCCAGGCCCAGTCGCCCACAGGCAACCTCAATCCCCCAACTATCCTCCACTCTATACTCACTCAACACCAACATGTTTGGACTAGGATAAGATTGGTACATATGGGCCAGTAATAATTAAAGTAATTGCTATTTGGGCCTACAGTCCTCAATCCCTGCGCAGTCAGATAACTTCCTAAAGAAGATTTGTAAGGGTTTGGGTTTTAATAGACTGATGCTGCACTGAGGCAGCGGTAAAGTCTCAGAATCAACAATTTTGCGTCAAAACTCGCAAAAAAATGCTCTGTGCAAAATATTTACTCTGTATAGAAACATACCTCAGCTGCATTATCCGGCAAGTGAGCTATCTCTGCAGTAGGTGACCATAACTTGACATCGTAGTCTATACCACTGGTTGCCAGTACTATTCAGAGTAACACAAAATTAAATCACTATATTATGCAAGTTATTGTTTATGGGTCAAAACATTTTTTCTGTTGCAATATTTGATGAATCAATTGACGGGATGCACTCAAGTGAAACACAGATCACGCAGCAAGATTTAAATGGCAAATTGACTAAAGGTTTGCATCTGAACTTGCTCTAGGCTGTGGCTATAAATTCATTTTGCCAAATGCCAATTCTATATCATTGCATAACAGCCACATCTTACATGTAAATCTAGCCTTAACCAAAGTTGCTTCATTTCGACTTAACCTATAACACACGTGTCACTAGTAAACCGGGCGGCCTAGTGCACCTGACTCAAGTTCTGGTGGCTTAATTAATTAGGATGTGGGTTCGAATCCCGGTAATGACATTTGTGTCCTTTTGTTTCTCTTCACAATAACATCAATGAGACATGAAATACAAGTGAACTCTCAGCAAAATAGAACAAATAATCTTGTTAACTATGATTTCTTTGATGTATAAGTATTGAAATTTCTCTGAAGAGTTGATTTGGCTCTGATGTTTCCTTAATGCTTAAAGGCAAACCTCTCCCCGATTGTACTTTTTCCACTATAAGGTTTCAAACTGTACACAGAAAACAAGCATCATGTCAGAAATTCACTTACAATGGTCAAATGGATGAGGCTGTACGCAATTAACGACGTGTTTGTCGCCCTCGAGCAGCATAACCAGCTCAGCGGTGTGACGATCCCAGATAAAGATATGGCCACAATCAGAGCCACTCAGTATGTAGTCACTGCCCCAGAAGTTAGCTTGCTTGATCTATTTGGTAGACAATGATTGGGATTGTTAGTGTTTCCTACATATGTCGTGGCCGAGTGGTCTAGTTCACCGGACTCAAGATCTTGTGTTATCAGCAGCAGAGTGTGGGTTCAAATCCCGGTCATAATACTTGTGCCAATGAGCGAGGCACTTAACCATAATTGCTTCGTAAAAGGTTGGGAAGGCAGTACATTCTGCTCTACCAGCCAGGCTCCTAACAATGTACCTATGCCTACATCCTTACGGACTGTGAAGGGGGTAACCCTGTTTCAGCCCCAGTAGTAGGTGGCAACGTGCCCCTGGTGAAAGTTAATTTGGTTAGACAACCCATATAAGTTTAATGTAGCCCTCACCTTGAAGTGGCTGTCCGGCCTTGTGGTGTTAGGCGATATCTCATAATAAAAAAAATAGATCTTTTCTGTATATTCTGGCTACCAAAATGGTGGACAGAATAGGTGCGTGTAAGTGAACTACGCGTCATGCAAGGGATTGATAGACACAATGTGAACATAACATATCAATAGTGCAAAACAAGGCTGTACTTTAATGGTTTTAAATTTTATAATGAGGTACCCAAAATGATCAGCTCTGCTAGTTAGTAAAGTCTGTCCTGAGCCAATATGGCTCATCAGGCCGGTGTTTATACCAGGTTGCCTTGGCATTAAACGACTGAGAATACTTCTATTCCCCCTGGACAGGCTGCCAGTCCATCGCAGGTTACTCCCCAGCTCTCGCCGGTATCCATTTGCACTCTTGGGTGGAGAGAAGCAATTATGATAAAGTGCCTTGCTCAAGGACACACGTGTCATGGCCGGGACTCTAAACCACACTCTGCTGATCAGAAACACCAGAGCTTGAGTCCGGTGCTCTTAACCGCTCTGCCACGACACGCCATATCTAGTCAAGTTACCCTCATTACCCTTAAATTGGAAAATCAGGTTGGCTCAGTGGTTTCTTTCCCTGCCCTCTGTTCAAATCCCGCCATAGACCCCAGCCTTGCATGTGGGTTGGGTTTGCAGTCCCCACCTGATACCGTGGGTTTTCCCTAGTTGGGATTTTCCTTCAACATCTAAAAGTGAACATTTCTTCATTGTCTTCTATTCAGCCTGTTATTGGTGCTTGCGCTGTTGGATGTGTAATGTGTAATAAAAATAAATACGGTTTGAAATAAATGAAATTAATAAAATAAACACTTGAATTTGCGTCAATTTATACCTAAATTTTAGATGATCAACCCAGATATGACATAAATTTGTACGATGTATATCAGTAACTCACCATAGTTCTGGAGTTCCTATGACCTTTATAGACCATCTTGAACTCTGGTGTCATGACGTTACTCAATTGTAACTCCTCTTTCTCCTTGGCTTCTCGCTTAGCTCGGATTAGTTCTCGAAATCGAAACTCGCTCACGCTCGGTGGGCGGGGCCTCCGAACCTCTTCCTCGTTACTGCAAAAAACAAATTGTACAACTCGTCAGAGGCAGGCATAACCACCTTCCCTACTATTGATCAGAGTAACAACTGCTGATGTGACACATGAATCATGTTTACAAAAGAGATCATTGGGTCAAAGGTTAGCAGGCAAAAAGTGCTGTGTCATCACGGAGTGGTCTCGTGCACCGGACTCAAGACTTGTCACGGTTGCGATTTGGTTAGCAACTGACCATAGCTGGTTGCCAGTCTTCTAACACATTGTCTATGTGTAAATCGAGGAAATCAGCCTATTACTTATTACACCCAATTAGGCTCTTTTACCGTGAGTGCGTTCTTTTCACTGACACACTACTACGTATGCGCTGTTTTATGCACTACAATTCGCACAGTCAGATACCAAATACATTTTGGTGATACGCGCTATGAAAAAAAAATAGGAGTCAAGACACAACATGTTAAATGGTTTATTACTTGATATCTATAAAATCGTAAAGAACGAAGCGAGGATCGTATAGTGGTAATTGGCTAAATAAATCATACAAATTACGCCTAAATCGTAAATATTGGCATCTCTGAATACTCTCTAAACTGGTTAATCTTTTCCAATTTTGTTTTGATGGTTTGATTAACAGCCACACATAATCACACACACACACACACACATACCTCTCATGACGTCTATGTCTTCTATGCCGTGGTGGTCTTAGTATAAAATCATCGTCACTATCGCTCTCACTACATGTGATAGACCGACTCTCGGGCTCTCTATCCCTACAAATCATCATAATAGAAGAACTGTCAATTTATATCATAAGGGGGGTGTTTCCCTTAACTTGTTTTCGCTCATTCGCTGGCCAGACTTGTACACCCGGCATTTGAGTAGTCCGCAAGATTTTTCACTAGTCTGTATTATATTTGCAAGAACTTTTCAGTCCAATCTCTGATTTTATCCAACCAAGCTTCCCTTGTTGTTCTTCCAACAGTTGCACTAGTATACTACCTAGTTGATTAATCACACTGTAAAACCATAGCATGAACAAACAAACAAAATCGACGGAATCTACCAGAGAGTAGGAGGTTTAATGTTGTAATACTACCACCAAAAAATGTTGGTATATACGAGACACAAACTTGAATGTGAAAAAGAATCTGCCTTTCTGGCCAAGATTAATGTGGACTTACTGTGCGATAGATGCTGATGCTGCAGCACCTCTTGTTGTTTCTAAATGATCTTCAGAGAGAGCTTGAGACACAAGATCCTGACTGGAACTACTTGCTCGGAGACTCACTGGTGGAGGGGTTCCTGCAGGGCCGCTTACACTCACACGGCGCTGGCGTTGGTTCGTTGTGGTGAACTGACCAGTATGTCTCTCCTGTGTTTATCAGACAAGACCAAAAGTTCACTTTCAAATCGTTGGCCAGTAGATTTCCCGGGCATCTTTTAAATGAACACACATCATTTTGAATTTTGGCCCCCCTCTTTTATCCGTCATTTACAGGCGACAGTATTGGAAGTCAGGGAGCGTACATTTAATAGTGATCAAGAAAAAGCCAATGAATGAAACAAAAAAAAGATTCTTTGATCAGCATTTCCTATTTGGCAAGACAGGGCTCTAAATTTACACTGGACCGCAGGCCTGCGGCCAGTGATTTCCGTGTGTGGCCAGTAAACTCATGACAAAAAAGTCCAATGATCTCATGTTTTTCAGTTGAATAACAATACATCACTGTAAAAAAAATATATAAGTATATATCTTTTAAGTGTGTTGAGTATCGAGGTATAGGCCCTACTTACTACATGTTCTAACAACAAAAATGAGAGAAAACTTCTCTTAATTCTTGTTCAAAGAAAAAAATCTACTGAATATGTTGAAATGTTTTGATATTTTTTGTTTGAAATTATGATTCTGGTGACGAATCTAACATTATGATTCAAACATCTATTAGATTCTAGTCTTGTTAAAAAAATCTGGACCAGGACCAGGTAAAATTGTTGCTCTTCCCAAATTCTAGCCCTGCAAGAAATCTTCAGTGCGAGGTGGTGATAGCACTGCAGCAACATATGAGCCAAGTGGTCAGTAAAGATAATGCAGTGAGGTGGGTTACAATTCATGTACCTGACAGTTGAATTGACAGAGGAAACACTGACCTGAGGGTTAGTGTCCTCCATTCTATTTCTCAGAGCAAAGATTTCAGACTGTTTCCTGACAGGATGACTCTCATTTCCCTGATCTTGTTTCTGCTCCTCTATCTGCCGTGCTACTCTTCCATCATCATGGCCACTACTTGTGCTTGCCTCTAAACTAGGACCTTCTCCGGTTTTACAAAGAGGGGTTAGAGTTCCATCCTTTGGTTCTGAAACCTGACTCATGTTAGTGTCCAGTGTCTGTTCTTCTGCAGTTTTGTCCAATTCTAATTTGGGGTACTTCTCACTGCTGGGTCTTGCCTCTGAGCAATCGGTGGTATCACGTTCTGGTGGTGGGCTGATCTTTCTTGGTTGACTCTGCTTGTGTGCCAGATTCTCGGCACCACTGGATTTCTTCTTGGCGAATTCGTCATCGTCTGAATCACTGGAGCTGGAGCCATCTTCAGATCCATCTCGGGTGACCTTCCTTTGTGTTTTGCTGTTCCGCTTGCCACGTAGCTTCCCAAACCCATCCGGAGTAACTGTATCTAAAGCAGGGTCGTCCGTCAGGCTGCTCGAGGACAATGAACTATGCGTGCTCCTCTTCCTTTTCTTAGAGTCAGAATTTCCATCCTGTGTATCACTAGCCTCCTTGATGTCACCATCAGCATCTTGTGCTGCTGGGCAGCTATCATTTTGTGAGTCTCTTATCTGCATACATGATTGCACACTGCTTGATATTGCACTGATTCCCTCTGCTGATGAGCCTTCTGGAAGGATCTCTATGTCCTCAAGTATCAGTCTGTCCGATTCAGTTTCATTCTCAGGCATTTCTGGCGAGACACACATACCTGAGGAGTCCCTCTGCATAACCCTGGTTCCATCGCCGACAAGTAGAGAGGACGTCGAGACTTGATCAACTTGAGTAGGGCTGCTCAATGGGTTGGGGCTCTCATCGCCTGGCTCCTCCGTACTGGCAGAGCTAAGCTTCTTGTTGATCATTCTGGACGTCATGCTGTCCTTCAGACGTTGCTGCATGCCCTGACTGGCCGATTGTTCTTCAGTTGATGTACTCTGAAGAGAACTGAATCGGGAACTCTGAGAATGACAAATTATGATGACTAATTTTAGAGGTGAATACCTTTGGTCATAATACACATCGTTATTTAGCAAAATATCCTAGTAAATGTGTTTTTCTAAATGCTGTGACAAAAAAGAGAGATAGGAAGGCCGCCAACATTAGGGCTAGATGGCTCAAATCATCGTGTGCCCGGAAGAAGGGTGTAAGGCTCTAGAGATCAGATAACACTCCCAGGCCTGCTTTACTTACTGTAGGTTGTGCAGCAGACGTTCCAGGCTCATTGACTGTAGAGGTTTCCTCTTGGTTACTGCCCTCAGTTGAAGCAGCAGCAATACGCCTGGCATGTGAGGATGTAGAATCATCCAACCAACGTGTCAACATCTCAGACATTCGCTGAATGATGGTCAGACGAGGCTGGGACTCCGCTGACACATAAAATATCAAGAAAATGTTATGGCTAAGCAAAAAAAACCGGCTATAACATTTAATGTTTCCAGAATTACTCTCAACTAATGCTTTGTGTTCTTATTCAAATATCTGATATTCCCAAATGTCCGAGGCACAATTAAAACCAAGGTCCGCAGAGCTAAACAACAGGAAAGGTGGAAAATTACACAACATGATTTCTTTTCACACAGTGTGGACTAAAGTGGTGGAAAGCAATAAGCCGATAATTACACAGACACCAACCTTGTTCTCCTCTCGGTCTGGCTTTCGGTCCGGTATCAGACCAGTCTCCTCGTAGACGCAGCCTCTTAATTGGATTCACCACAGGATTCTATACAAAAAGTGAGACCACCATAAACCCATGTAGGCTGGTTTATGGTTTTCAATGTTTCTTAAAAAAGAACATGGTTGGAAAAATTTGCTATGAATAAATAATTTTGCCCTGTTGCTTGAAGGTCTGCGGTAAGTACCAAAAGATTGAGATTTCCATCTTAACCCTTTCAGATACCCATTAATGCACCTGGGTGAAGAGAAGCCAATTATGGTTTTAATGTCTTGCCCAAGGCACATTCATTATGACTAGCCTTGACTACGATTTAAACCTTCTTTTCAAATTAGGATCTTTAGGGGGGAATAACCCGTGAACTCAAGGTTGTCCTTTCTCTCAGACATATTGTTTATTATTAGGAAATGGCAAAGCACAAAAAACTTTGGACGTTGTTTTTTTAATTTTCTATGGAACAGTTTTATTTATAAATGGACCTGATCAGCTGAAAAGTTGCATGCCTGTTCTCGTCATCAACTTACATCATACACTTTACCCTCAAGGTCTGTATAAATACCTCATCATCAGGGAATGAAGCTCCCCCGCTGGCATCTCCCCTCATCTCCGACGCTCCTTCCTGTCTGGCAAACGCAATCTCCTTCTTGTAGGCATCGGTACCGAAGAGATATATATAGTCTGAGGAGTAGCTGACTAAGAGCTCATTGCCGCTGGCCGAGTACTGCAGAGAAGTCGGACGATTGTACTTGTTCTGAAGATGTGGCGGGCAGAACCGGCAGAACATGCCCTGGATACCGCGGCCGCTGTAGTTCCCTGATGAGAAACCAATCAAAAATAAGTAACAAAAATATAAATGGGGGCATATAATTAAGGGAGCATCCCACAAGTTGGGAATGTCTTAGGTGGGAAGGAAGAATCCAGCAGGTATAGGCCCACAATCCAGCGGACCTCCAGAATGTTCGTCTGGACTGGGTCATTGTGCCAAACTACGGGAACATTCCTACATGACATAAAAACAGGAACGTACACCAGATCGTCTAGACACACTATGCAACACTGTATTTATTTAGTGCTTTCAGAATCCTGGGGGGACAACGAGGGTTATTTTGTCAAGTGCACTATACCTGTAGATCTAGTCCCCAGCATCCTGCGATCAAAGACCCGTACAGAGCTATCAGAGCAGCCAACACCAAGCTGGTAAGGCATGATCGGATTGACAGCTAGGGAAGTAACAGCACGACGACAGTTGATCAAAACATCCTATAAAATGGAGAATTTATATCATATATGAATCTCATATCTTTCTTTTACTGACACGCATGTAATGTGCATGTAAAGTGTACCCTATCTCATCTTTGAAAAAATAACACATGGTGAACACAACATACTCCTTACTAATATAAAAAAAACTCATGACACTTTTAATCTGAAAGCTTTTATGAAAGCAGACTCCAAGATGCCTGAAATCTCCAATATGCTATGCACAGAATGGTAAACCAATGCCACACTTTCCTGTCATTGTATCTGTGTGTATAGTCAATCAGTGCTACAGATTGCCACTGCAGAAATAGACCAAGGTTGAGAACCTTATCTCTTCCAACAGTGGCCTGAGTTCCATTGCAATTGCACACAGCTGGTGGCTTCTCCAGTTTACCACTCTTACTGAAAAACTGTTGACAGCAGCTCTCTACATAAGCATGGGTGCCTCAAAATGCCACAGCTGTGGCATGGGTTGGTTGTCTCGAGAAACACATCCATAGTAGAAGGGGTTAAGCCTTCATACGTAGGAATATTGGTTGATCTGTTATACACAAAGTGCCTATCTTCAACACTATTCCATGACTGTTTTAATACACTGCTACTATACTGTACCTCTCTGCATTCATCCTTTAAACATCTACTCTTCGTACGCAGGTCAAACCAACGAACTGTCCCATCTTCTCCACATGACAGAAATGTGTGCGGATCATTTGGTATAGTCACTACCTGTAGTGTGGGATAACATCATAAAGTCAATCTTCATTTAATTTATGTCCAATATGCGTGGCGTTCAGTCAGGGGACCAATCTATAATGTATCTTACTTCAAGGACACAAGTGCCATGAAATACTGGATCCTTGGACATTAATTAGCCTTCTCTGGTGATTAAGCATACCCTACCTCATAGGCAGTGCCATAATGACAGTTGAATATATGCTGTCCATGTTGTGCTGTATTCTCCACATTGTTGAACGAGATCTGACCATCGCCTGAGCAAGAGACAATCTGAAACAAACATAAATAATAACAATAATATGCAGTTCTTATACTACAGTGCTTTACCGATGGGCACCCAAAATCGCTCATTATTTTGCAGTCTTCAGGAATACAGAGCAATGGTTGAACAAAGAGACCCTCATCTCTCCAAGGGTTTGAAAGGTGACATGACACAAACTGCCAATCTGCAGCCAACAACGCTAGAAACACTGGGGCAAACCTAGCCCGAACATCTGACGTAACACTTCAAGGCTCGTGAATAACGCCAGAGATCAGCCTTGAGTGAAGGGCGGGATCCTGGAAAACGCACCTTTAACCTCGCATCCATTCACACGGCAGAGATTCATAGTAGTCACACGTCATGTACATGTACACGCATTACATTTGTGTATAAACAACATTACATACAAACCCGCACGCCTTGTATCCAATGAAATCATTGGGTCTGTAAAACCAGTACCTGTCTTTATCTTTGCGGATAGAGACTGGGGACCAGTCTAGGGCAAAACCATCTCTTAACGATAAGTGAACTGGTTTTTTAAGGTGCATTACAACAGACCTGGAACCTACAAACTGATCGTCCAATCAAAAGGACAAAGCAACTACAGTGAAGTGTCTTGCTCGGGGACACAAGTGCTATGACTGGGAATCGAACCCACACTCTGACAACACCAGAAATGTTTGCCAGTTAGCTTTTGAACAATGACTGGAACAATGACTTGATTGGTCACAAGTGAACACTGAAATTGGATTCCCCAGACTAAAGACAGCGTTGCTAAATCATGTGGTTTGAGGCGAACTTTTGTAAAGTAACTTCCACGTGGGCAAAGCCTGGTACCATTGTGCCCTACACATTTCAGTCAGATCCGGGCGTTCGCCTTCTCTTAACTACAATAAAACTTGCCCTGATCAATGTGACATGAAAACTGTCTCCAGTCTGAGGAATTCAAATCCAAGCGATCACTAACTAAACAAGTCAGTGTATCAGACATTATTCAAATTTAACTTGCAAATGGCTTATTGCCCCAATAAAGAGTTTCAGAGAGCTGCTTAAAGCAGAAAATGTTACCAATTTCCTGCTAAGCAAAAATGAGCAGGATACTAGTCACAGATGGTACTTGTGATATATCTTGGCTGGTAACCTTATTCAGATAAGCATCATTTTGCTGAGCTACTTTTTGTGCTGAAGCAGCTCTACAAAATTGGGCCCAGTATCTCGTATGTACCTGACTATCATTGCAACACGGCATAAACTTAGCACTGAAGATGTTAGCTCGGTGTCCAGAGGCAATGGTAGCAAGTTTCTTGCGGAGGTAAGGGTCGGTGATACAGAGCTGTTTATCATCAGAACCAGACAAGATTCTATAACCGCTATCATTCCAGCAGATCGTATTCACCTGGACACAAAATCAAAAAGGAAAAAAAATGCTTACAGTCAATAATGTAAAATGTCAACAGGGCCCAATTTCATAGAGCCGCTTACGCAGAAAACAGTGTTTAAAATGTTGCTGCTATTGCAAAAGTAAGCAGGCTACCAGTCACAGATTGTACATGTGACATGCTATTTTGGCTGGTAACTATATTCTGGTAAGCAAAGTAGCTTGTTTTTACTTTTGTGTAAACCATGAATGAAGGGCTAGAAAGAAGCAATGGTTTTCATCAATTAACCAGCAGTAGTTGTGTGAACTCAAATCATTCAATAGACCCCTTGCATTGGCCGCCATCGCTGAGGTCAAACAATAGAAATGTGCAAGCGCGTGCCCGCGCAATGCACAACTCTCAGCCAATGATAAGTCTTCTTTTGACCTCAGTGAGGGTGCTGTTCAAACTTGTGATGTCATATGCAAGGGGGTCTATTGCATCAGTTGTATGTGGTGGAACAATGTGTACTTTATTACTTGTGTCAGTACTTTGTATGCATCTGGGCCTATTATCACATTCTCGCTCCTTGATCGTAGGGCCACGACCCTGTTGGTTTTAAACGGTTGTTTAAGTTTGAGTCATCACTCTTTTATTTCCTTATTCAAAACCAGCAGTGGATGATATTGATAATAAATGGTCACACAGTAGATGATAATGAATGGTCACACAGTAGGAGGGTTAAAAAACAAAGAATTTTAAACCACACTTACACAACCTCGATGAATGTCAAGTTTGGCTTCGATCTTCAATCGCTGCATAAAGTTTGGACTCCCTGTAAAATAATTATGAATTTTTTTTAGAAAAACATTTTTTAAGACAGAAAATGTAAAATGCTAGCCTGATACTTTAATGGACATGACGGAGGCATGATACTTCACTGAGAAAATTGCCTTCATGCCCCTGGTCAATGCCTTGGTGCCCCTTGATAATAATATAATCCCCCCAATCTCTTTAGAAAGTGTGGGCCAGATATGACATTTTTGCCTTGGAATGTATCTTCCAAAAGCAATGTCATGAAGTCGTAGGCAATGCTTGAAATTGAAGCAATCTCCGCAACTAATGTTTAAAGTAAAAATAGAAGCTAAGCACCCGGATCCCAGACAAACAAGTCAAATTTCACAAACATACATACATGTGCATACATTATAATGTCCAAGTTTTATGTTTACTTGCGTGTACTGACTAGTGGCTATTACAACCAGTCAGCCAGTCAGTACTACCGGTACACTACTAGTACTGGTGCAGTTTGGCACATTGCTGATGATGCAGTGATCGCGTAAGTGGTAGAAAGTTTGTCTGACAGCTGGGTATTTTGAGCAAAAGTAACGTCATTAGTGAAGAGAACCATTTAGGTTCATAGCTCCATGATGATTGTAATTGTAAGTTGTACTTAAGCTTGGCTGTACTGTAGTGTTACTCAATAGCGTTAATTGGTATGATGATCAAAACACTGCACAGTGTGACTGTGGTGAGCGCGAGTGTACTGCGATTGTGAGTGTGGCTAATCATGTTAATACTAACTGAGTGTTGAGTGTTGGTAGTGTAGTGTTATTAATTTACTAAACGTTAACAATAACAGTGACTCAGTGAGTTAGTCCTACCAGTACCACTACAATACCTCCATGGTCTTACCATGCCTACCACCTGACCACCAGTCCTTACACCACATGCACTATTCTACCTCCATGACCATGACTAGGGACACCGACAGTGTACTACTAGTACTAGACTACTACCCCCACACACCCGCACTACACGGGTCCTACTACTTGCCGTCAACTCGCCGTCAACTCACTTGTGCCGTCAACTCGCCGTCAACTCCTCCAATAAACATTTAAAATCCACAAAAGAAGCATAGAACTGTAAAGTATTAGCTAAGTTTTAGGTTACATTTCGGAATAAAAATTTAGTTTTTTTCCTGTGAAAAAATTATCTCACTTGCACAACATGGCAACTGAGGGCGCTTTTCCTGCATATGGATTAGTCTTGGCCCAAGATGTCAATGATTACACTATTTATTTATCAACACAAAATCGTTTTTGTAAATGAAATTTTACCGAAAACCATAGGAAATATATGTAGTTTAGCCCAGACTTAACACTTCCATGCCCCATTTATAAATTTTTGATGTATATTTAATGAGTTGACGGCACGAAAATGAGTTGACGGCGAGTTGACGGCAAGTCGACGAGTTGACGGCAAGTAGTAGGACCGCACTACACTTGTCACTGCACTAGACTAGGCCTAATCTGTAATACTAACTGGTTAGTTTGTTAGTTTGAGCCTTGCTATCACAACCACTTTCATTTGTCATCAACAAGTCCTTATCTAATTAATTGTAGGCCCTATCATAAATTCATTCAATTGAAAATTGGTTTTACCGAGTATTGCCTCTCTCGTCGTTCTCTCATCGCTCAAACCCAACTCTCGTCGCCTGTTGATACGAAACAACTTTCTGCTACCGTCCATGTTCAGATCAGAGACGTTTCACAACATCCTCAGCTAAATTCCATGCACCCCGGAAACTATTACCAAGTGCAAAATTGTAACTGTCCGAATGTCCGAGCACAAACAACAACAATCAATCACCAATGACATTGGATGTGATGTGATGACCGAGTACTAAGTTCTGACATTAACCTTCAAGAAGAAGAGGGCGACTGATTTCACCGACCTTCTTCATTTTCGTTCTAACCTTAGTCTGGTTACCAAAGTTAGACATCACTTCTACTTCTACGCTGTACCTTATTTGGTTACAGGATACGTCTTTGTACCAGACTGATCTGAAGCGAGTTATTTTGTGGATAGTCGGCCCAACTTCGGATAAAGACGAAGCCACACTAATCTAGAACGTATACAACACAAGGAGTTTGCTTTTTTTACTGGTCGTCTCTTGGCTCTTGTTATGGGTCTTTAAAACCAGTCAATATTAAAGAACAAATGAATTTATAATAATAGTGAATAATATTACAATCAAAACATTAATAAAACGTATGCCCGGTATGGATATTTTTCACCTCATAAGCTTTTTTTATGACACAATAAAAAAATCGTTATTCTCCATCGTTACTGTTGATCCTGATAAGGATGTTTTTCACTTGATAATTCAGTATTCGCTCACCCATTTTATCTCAACAGGTGACTCATAATTATACTGTGTCATTTAAAGGCTCAGTCCCATTTCTCAGTAAACACACCAAACACATTCTTAGGCATGAAAAACTCAAGGTCCGGAGTACTGCCAGGTGTTCTGTTGGACCGCTACGTCACATAACCTTGTTCTTGAATATGATGTTTTTTCTAGTGTTACAGAATTTCTAAATCAATACTTTCCCACCGACAAAATCTTACTACTCCTAATAATTGGACTTTCCCTGCCTTAGTGCCTTAGTGCAAGACTCGCCTCTCATGACATGAAAGAGACAACCGACTTTAAGTACCTCAAATCCAGACTTGATGCCATTGACCTAGAGGATCTGACCCAAAAAGCCCGTTTTAAAATTTAGGTAGCCTGCCGCATGCATGACGTACTGCATGTTTAGAAAGCTACTCCAGGCGTTTTTATGCAGTATAAATTTCTGAAGATTCTGAAGATACTAGGTCACCTCATCAGCAACAATGCAATGCATTTTGATACTATAAAAAATAAGATCAGACCCATGTTTCAAGTGTACGTTTTACAGTCGTCGTCACCTATAGACAACAATCCACTCCGATTGCACGATATCCGTTAATAAGAGAAACTAGAGTAGTCTGTACACTATGAGAGAAAGTAAGTTTGATTGAAAATTTGACATTTACATAAGTAATTTGTACAGCGAATTTGTCTACTTTAATTTGCTATTTCAAGACTGGATATTAATATTCAAATTATAGCCCAAGTACGTTTCTACAGCGAATGTCTACTTTATTGATACTATGGCCATTGAACATTCAAATACGTTTGCACAAAACTATGTGAATGTCTTTTGTTCAATATCAAACTAACTTTACTATCTTGGGTGTCTCTGCGTTACAATGACATGTTATATACCTATCGAACTGCTTCAAAGTAGGGCCTATCATACATGTGCATGAACTCCCTTGCGATGCGATGGAACTGGGAACTTGGACGCTGCCTTCCATTCTTCCCCGTGTCCTAGAGTCCACACTCCACACTCTAAAAACGTCCGGGTTGGAATTGACAGATTCCCGGTCCCAGGGGGTCCTGACCCATTTCCAGATCATGCTGACCGGAAAGTGGTTATACAAAAAGGATAACTTAGATTTTGCGTCAATTGATTCATTTCTTTGTCATTTTGACACAGATTCCGGGTCATACTGACCCGGAAAATGGTCAGGCCCCGCGGAACCCGGATCCGGGTCAATTATGACCCTGAAGTTTTTAGAGTGCAGTGTTGCACCACAGAGTGTCCATGAAAGTGGCTGCCTCCGCCACCTTCTGCCTGGTCTCTGGGTTGGCTCCCACAGGGATGGTGTCAGCGCTCCGGATGGTAGATGCAGTGGCTGTCAGGCGCATCCTCCTTTCTTTGAGATACGTGGAAGGTGTCCGTTAACGGATACGTCAGAATGCGATGCAACATGTAGTCTTGGTCCATGACGTTTCTGTTCTGTAGTCCACGAACGATCCACGTACGACGCCCCACTTATCACAGTTATTTTGTCGCCGAAAGAGGGCGCTATATATACACTTACCGCTACCACCCCACGGATTTGAAGTGTCGTCTGCCGAAAATTACCAACAGTGTGGTATACGTGTCCACTGGTTACAGTCACCTTTTATTGTGTGTGGTGGTGTGTGTGGGGGGGGGGGCAGACATCAGGCTACTCAGAGGCTTGTCAGACATCAGGGCACCACCTGATGCACTATAACTAACCTTTTAGCGTTATACTGATCGTCGATCTTTGTCAAGGCCATTTTAATTTCCAGAATCAAGGACAGTAATGTGTGTGTGGGGAGGGGGGGGCACTGCAAGCTACTCAGAGGCTTGTCAGACATCAGGGCATCACCTGATGCACTATAACTAACCTTTTAGCGTTATACTGATCGTTAATATTGTATTGTATACAGATCTTTGTCAATGCCATTTTAATTTCCAGAATCAAGGATAAATAAGTTTTAATCTACACAGTTAGATGCCTGGAATGGTTCCACTTTATCAAAGGGTTGGATGTGTGTGGGCTGTGTTGGCGCACCCAATTGAAGCCAAGTGGCAGATCTTGTACGCTTGGTATGGTAAAGATGTTTTTCCATAGTAAGCCAAAGCGCAAACCTTTCTCACAAAAGCAAACATAAATAAAACAAGTGTCTCCCTGAAATTACATCACTGCAACAGCGTCCTCGGTCGTCCAGATAAGAGAGGAAAATTTTAAATATTTTCCGTAATCGACTTTTTAATGATAACTAACCAAATGGATGTCAATTAGTTTTCATACACATACAAGGAGTATAGGAAGTAGCTGAAAATATATTCCTAAGAATTGTTCGCTTCCTCTGATATGCTCTGAACAACGGTAATACTAAAAGCCTATCGTAATGGCATAAATTTACAATCCTAAGTAGTGGTTAAAAGCATGCCCTTTACCGTTTTCCCAACAGCTCTCTAATTAATTAAAAATGCAACAGCTGCTTTCATGCCGTATCGTATGATAGTCTCTCAGTACAATTCGAGTCACTAACGACGAATGCAGGAAAAAAAGATGAATTTTACGGTCCTGAAAATTTTAATTTTTGTTTTGGTTACCTTCGTGTCACCTTTGAGTGGAGAGATGTGTTCTTCAATGGTTTCTGCCATCGATGGCGGAGGAATTAAAGATTTGGGGACTCTACAAGCACGGACATTCGCGGCTTTTAGATCTGCATGCCGTAAACAGCAACAATCTGGTAAGCATTATTTTTGTTTTATTTTATTTTATGTTATTATTATTGTCAATATTATATATTATATTATATATAATGAGTAGGGTAGATGGCCTTAGCTTTCGATCCAGACCGGACCTTCTTCAGAGGCATAAAACAAGTACAAACAAATACATATCCATTTATAGAAAAAGAGAGGGGAAAGGGATTAAGGAAAGGATCCAGAAAGAAGCGGGAAAATTATAGCCAATCAAAGTTTCTATTTCAGAAACAATTGGTGGCTATGAACCAATAGGAGTAAAGTGGTGAGGACAAAGGATGTATAGTATGAAAGGATGGATTACTGGACCATAAAAGTGGTAAATGCATTGTTCGATAACAATGCAGGGAAACATGACAGGGTAGGATTGGAGAGCAAGTTGCATCATGATGCAACTAACAATGGTCAAATAAAGAATAGCAAGAACAAAGGTAGGATGATATTAAAAATAGGTGTGAGGGACCTGTGGAAAAAAAGGTTACTATACATGAGATAGTTATAGTAACAAATTTATAAAAAACAACTTATTGACAGAAAAAAATGTGTTTATTTACACTTTATTTACAGAATATATACAACACATGAATTATCAGGCAGGAGTGAAGTTATTTAACACCAGTGTTTATGTTTAGTCCAAAGGGTTTGACTGTCTTGAGTTGGTAAATCCAATGTGATTCTCTAAGCTTGCGGTGTGTGTCATCACCATTTTTCTTTGTTCAACCCAAAATCATTTAAAATATTTACCCAGTCAGTTTCCCTTGTGGTTTATTATTTGATATCTGATATAAAAAAGTCGCATCCCCTTAAGGTGATCCCCGGCTGCCGCTTCCCAGGTTGTATCGTATGGGTGTGATCCCTGGCTACACGGCAGTTTGCGGTTTAATGGCTTCTGACTGGCACCCCCCGAACAAAGATATTGACAAAATAGGGAGACCGCCAACATAGGGCTAGATAGCTCAGTTGGTAGAGCGCCGGCACGTTAAACCGGAGGTCGTTGGTTCAAATCCCGCTCTAGTCAATTTTTCTTTGTTCAACCCGATTCATTTATATATATATATATATATATTTTTTTTTTGGGGGGGAGGGAGTCTAATGAGAGTCCATGTTTAATGTTGACACCATTAATAATTACTCCGCAGAGCGTGATGTTTCTAGCTCTTCTCTCTTTTTTTAAAGTTTTTTTTTTACTTCGCTTGTTAAAGTTCTTCTTGCTATTTTTGTTGTATTATTGTTTGTTGTTTGTGTTTGTGTTTGTGGCGGCGTCGGCTTCTGTTTTGTTGCTGCTGTTGATGTTGCTGCCAGTTGTTGTTGTTGTTGTTTTCGTCGTTGTTGTCGTTGTTACTGTTGTTGCTGTTGTTGAGTATTGTTGTTGCTGCTGTTGTTGCTGTTGTCGTTGTTTTTGTAGTTGTCATTTGTTGTTGTTTTTCTTGTTCTTGTTGCTGTTCATGTTGCTGTGGCTGCCGCTGCTGTTGTTGATGTGTTTTTGTTCTTGTATAATACAAAAATCGTTGCTGTTAATTATTACAGGAATTGCCTTATTGTTGTTGTTATTTTGTTTTGTATAGAGTGTACGTTTAACACTACGCCATCTAAGCCTCACACCTTTAGGTTCATTCCGAGGCCCGTCAGCATGCCCTTCAAGATTCACTTTATCGTGAAGGTACGAGGCGACGCCATGATTGCCCTTGCAGAAAACACAGGAATCTATCTTTGCTGAGATCAGTAAGTATAGAGGAATCATACAAGTTTCATAACCCTGCAGTGAGGGCCGCAGTGTCAGCACATGCTGACGACCCTTATTGATATCCTAGACTAGACCATTCCACATCTAAGACGAAGACCATCAGTTCCCACACTTTATGAAACAATACAATAACCATGAACGTGTAGCCACCACGAGTTAAACCTGAAAAATGTATAATGTTGTCATCAACTCCAATTGTTTCCTTTCTGCAATTGTATGATTCCTCTATATTATTGTTCCCTTACTGCAATTCTCTCCCCCCCCCCCATTTTTATGGTAGGTCTCGGCCATCAGATCATGCTACGGATTGACCTGCGACATACTCCGCGTGACTCACTGGGAAAACGATCTCCTAAGCGAGGCAGAGTACCGCCCCTTCTGGATCGAGAACGAAGGAGGCGTCGTAACCGTCGGAAAAGGCAGTCACGAGGAGAGTTTCTTGGAGTGGGATGCTGGGGCACACCACTCCAGAATTCCTTCAAAGGTCTATGTTGGTACAGGAACATGGGAGCAAGTAAGCGGATCATGGGTATTCTACAAGTTTTGCGAGTAAAGAAGGAGCTATAGAGAGGGGGGTGGTTGAGAAGCAAAGACAGTGAGGACTGTGTCACAGTTGCGAGTAAACGGTTCTTCTTATATTCCTCCTTCTTAAAGGCACTGGACACGTTTGGTAATTGTCAAAGACCACTATTTTCTCACTTGGTGTGTCCAAACATATACATAAAATAACAAACCTGTGAAAATTTTGGCTTACTTGGTCTTCAAAATTGGAAAAAAATAATGAAAGAAAAAAACCCCATTGTTGCTTAAATTTGTGTGCTTTCAGATGCACGAGAAAGGCTTCAGGCCCGAAGTATTTCTCAGTCAAATATTTTAGTGAACATTTTTTAGTGAGAAAACTACGTTATTTCAGAGGGAGTCGTTTCTCACAATGTTTTATACTATCAACAGCTCTCCGTTGCTCGTTACCAAGTAAGTTTTTATGCTAAAATATTTCTTGAGTAATTACCAAACGTGTCCAGTGCCTTTAAGACTCGTTTAAGTTTATAGTAGTTTCATGTTTTTAAGGGGTTCATAAAATTCCCGTTTCTCTTTACAGTTGTTTTATATTTATCGGTATGTTTATTGGCTTCTTGTTTTACATAGTTATATCTGTAAAGCGCCTTGAGCGTCTTTTTATGCAGATTTTGGCGCTATATAATTACTGTTTATTAATAGCGTTATTATATCTCACAAAATATGACTCAATACAAGTCATAATTATTATGAGATATATCTCACGACTTAGTACAAATCATAATTATTTCAATTGTACTAAGTCATATAGATTTAAGTTATAATTAAACTTGTATTCATTTTTTAAAAACTTGTTTATACATACACGGTACCCTACTCAACCAAAGTTGTTTTTCAAGGGGTCGTGTTGCAAAAAAAAAATCTCAAGATTTGAAAAATACACAGAGTAAAATAACTAATTAAGTCATAAGATAAAACAAATGTTACAGCAAAAAAATACAATCACTTAACAAATGAAAATAGAAAAATAAAACAAGAGATTTGTATGGTATAATTGCAATTACTGTGAAATGGAAAATAGGCCTATTTATTTAAACGCAGAGAGCAAAAAATACAAGTTAAATTAAATAGAGGAATAAATATACATCAATTAGTATAGTTTGTTAGCAAAAGTGCGTTTGTGACCTAAGGTGGTGAGGGGGTCCTTATTAAAGGGAATAATGCGGACAAGAATCAGTTGTGAAATTACTTTATCAACAAACATCTTCGACTTCTCTATAGTAAGTACAGTCTTGCATACGAGATAACATTTTACAGTACGTTGACTTTTTTGGTTCAGTATAAAAAAGGCCATGTCCGAATAAGCGACTACGGCTTGATCATCATGTGAACAATCGTTGAAGCATAATTAATTGCCCTTATCATCATCCTTGGAAACAACCGGAGCCGTAGCCACAGCCGCCAAGTCGGCCTGATATGTATTTAACAACTTCTGCCTTGTGGCCGGAAGTATAAAAGAATTAAGAAGTAACAAAATGAATGCTTTTACTTGTGCTATGGAACTACGAATCACTCGAAAAAAAACCGGAAGGTTATATTATTTTTCCCGGTGAGACAAACGCTCTGGCATCACATCGGAGTCCCAGTTTTAACCATAGCACTCGAAGCAATCAATATCGACTGCAAGTCTTGCGCGTATTCGAACTTCCAGGACCAAGTTGGTCCCAACCATAATTGAATTTTACGTGTGCGTGATTCTGTTCCTAAATACTTTAGTTCATAACGTGTTTTATGGCTAGAAAAGTTACCTTATTATTGTTGAGAAATATTTAGCCATGAAATAATATATGAAAGTAATTTCACAAAACAACAAAGAAAACCAGAGAATAAGACTTGACCTCCGTGTCCGGTTACTTACCCTAAACAATAGTTTGCCCAAATGACGTTCATGTTATACATGGTAAAAATTCGGGCGTGATTGGCAAATGGAGTTTTCTAAAATTTTAAGCAACCTTCTAGTTCTACCAGTTTTATTTTGTTTCAAAATAAATTTAACAAGTGATTTCTTTTATCTGTTTCAAAAGTTTTTCAGAATGTTGTATACCCGGTAGTAGAATGAGATGATTTGATGTCTTGCTGGAAATTGTGCATGTTTTTTCACTATTTTCACACAACGGATTGTGCGCAAATTTTCACAGTTGTTTAATGTATAATATATGTATGGTTGATCATCAACCAAACCAAATGATTCAAACAAACTCATTATTATTTGAAACGCACTCCAGGTCTATTAAAAATATTGCAAAATAATATTGTGCACTGTGTCGTCGGGTAAGCTGCTACCGAGTCACAACGTGACTCTTTTATTATACACAATCCTCTCTCGGGCACACTCTTGGTGGCGCACTTTATTGTCAAACAACGAACGCAGAAAATCTTGCCGCCGTCAAATTTTGCGACCATAAATTTTGGCAGCCTCCAGTAAAGAAAACAAAACAAAACGAAAGACAACAGTTCACCACACAGACTTCCAATAATTAATTGTCTTGGTACCTACGGGCTTCCGTACACAATCATGCCCGACCGCCAACCCGACCGACAGTACTCGTTATGAAGGATGGAAATTAGACCCGACTGTAGCGCATGTGATTTAGCGCAGGCTGAGGTGGTTTTCGAGTTGGGCATTTCGTGATTCGTACTTGGGCACAGCTGCAAATCGCTCGGTCTTCTTGCTGAATCTGAATCAGATACTGAACCGGGGGCACCGTCGGCTAGCTATTGTGTTTGCAGACTTCAAGACGAAGACGTCGAACTTAGGGATTTTCCCCTACATAGGTAAGTCATTATTTCCCCAACAATAGTTAATAATGGGATATTGCTTTTGGTAAACAATGGGTGAAAAAAGTGGCGGCCGGATTAGTTTTCTTCAAAACATTTTCTCAAAGATTTGTTTTAAAAAAAATGTTCTAAATTGATTGGATTCATTACACATTGAAGATCAAATACGTGTTCCTAGAATTAGTGTCACGATTTTTGAAAGTGGTAAATATTGGGCAAATCTGGTCACTTGTCTGACAAAAATGGTTGAAATTGCACAGTGACATACGGTGATTTTAGGAAAATTCGATTTCAGACCCAGTCAGTAAGTTTAACTGGGGCGCTGATTTGTTAGCTGGATGGATTGGGATGGAGGCTTACGATCACCTGACGATTAATGATTACCGCAACTAGGCCTACCTACGTCTGGATACGAAAATTGTTCCATTTATTGAGGGTCACAATTATTATCATAATTACATCAATATGGAAGGTGGCATGGGATGCACCAGAGATTAAGACAAAAGATGATTATATTATTATTTATTGTGTTTTTTCGGGGGGGGGGGGAGTAGTTTCGAGGGTGAAATGACACCAAGGAAATGACAGGCAGGCCTGTGAAGTATAGGGCCTAGATTGGCTCTAATGTCATTTTTTTGTCATTTACTTGTAACTAAAATTCATCTGCCAATAATGGGAAATGTAATGCGTACATTATGCATCACACGTAAGTAAACTCTAACTCTCGCTATCGCTGGCATCTTGTTGTATACATGCATTTGCATGATTAAAATTATTTGAATGCTTGTGATCCATTCAAAAAGTAGCCACAACGTATGGAGTTGTGTTTTACCCGATAAACATCGGCATAATCTTCGCTTGGTTTTTTCTACTCGCATATCATCTAGACCATAATTATAGATCTGTACAATTATTTTAGTATTTTCAAAAATGAACATTTCTTCTTTTTCATTATTAATAAGACTAGCTTTTGTCTTTTTTAGATAATGGCGGTCAGTAGACATGGCTCACTGCTGTTACGCAGATTTTTGTTCGGTCAGCGAGGTTTTACGAGTGCAGCACCCTCCGAGGCAAAAGCCGCCGCTCGATTCGGTCGGCTAGATGCCAAGATTGAGAAGGCGTTACCAGCTAAATGGCAACCAATATGGAACCATCCGGCAGGTCTGTGGATTTACATGACACAGTAGGCCTATATTCTTAAGCATAAGACAGGACAAAGGTGTCGGAATCCCACTTCTGAGAGGCTTAACCAAACATTTTTGTTGGGGGGGGGGGACAAAGACATAATGGGGGGGGGGGCAAGGGTTTTTGATACTTATTTTTCGATTGTCATGGATAGGAAAAAGTATGGCATACAAATTTATACTGTGCACAGCAAGTAGGCATAAAGTTCAATACACCAGTACACAGAATAAAACACAGGATTGTTTTTGTAATAAATAATTTATTTGTAATAAATAATAAAGTAATTTGTGATTTGGACAAATCACTAAATTTATTTATTACTTGACCTACGTAAACGACTCGACTACAACTCTGAAATAGACTTGTAAAACCAGAGGATGGATCTTTGCGAATTTGGACTCAACTACACTTTTAAATCACAAAATGGATTATGATCATTAAACAAAAATGTGAATCCTTTTTTTGTTTTGATTTTGTTTCAGGACTGAAAACAATTCATTTCTGGGCACCAATGTTTAAATGGGTAAGTGTTGGTAATGATGGGCAAGAACAATTGTAAATAATTCAGAAAAAACACTTTGAGTTGGGTTAGAGGTTGGGGGGGTGATGTTAAAGGGGTTGGAGAGAAGCACTCGCGCTTTATTCCACTTTTCTTTTTACTATTCCACAGCTTTTATCAATTACTTCAAAATATAAAATTTTAATTTATTTAGTATAACGTAATTAGCTCTTGTGGTTTAGAGCCTAAACGATCAGCAGATGTTTACCTCAGACTACAGAGATTCAACTCCTCAATGCAAAGTTGATTTGGAAGAGGTACTTTTAGAGATTGTTGGAACTGAAAGAACACCACATTGAAGACGAAGGCAACAGAGTGACAGCCTTTTGAATTCTCATCAACCATGATGTGATGTGTTTATTTGTTTGTCTCGTGGTTCCATTTTCAGTGTTTAGTCATAGCAGGATTAGCTGACTATGCAAGGCCACCAGAGAAGCTCAGCGCTTCTCAGTCAGGAGCTCTAGCAGCCACAGGTACGTGTCTCCAGATGTAGGTATTGTTAAGACAGTACAAGAGGGCGACTGCATCTCAAAACTGAATTCCGTCTTAGAGCCCCATTTAAAATAATTACCAAATCCTGTACTTTGTCTTAAAATCAGTAGATAAGGACTTTTTCTAAATGTTAAAGATATTGTGGTGTGTCGTGGCTGAGGGGTCAAGCGCGCTGGACTCAAGCTCTGGTGTTTCTAATCAGCAGAGTGTGGGTTCGACACTTGTGTCTTTATGCAAGACACTTGACCATCATTGCTTCGTTTTTCAGATGGGACATAAAGCTGTAGGTCCTGTGTATTGTGTAATGCACGTAAAAGAACCCAGTACACTTATCGTTAAGAGAAGGGGTTTGCCCAAGTGTTTCTGGCATGGTTGGCTGCATTAAGTTTGCACCACACCGCCTTCAAAACCATAAGAGGGTTTTACCTATCATGTTGACAATGGTCTTATAATTCCAAACTTAACTCTGCATACCGGTAAAAAAGAATAATGAGGGCTTTGGGATGCCGTTCGGATGTGAAAAGCGCTATATAAGAACCGAGTATTATCTGTAAAGAAAGTCACTAGATGAGAACTCTTTCTAAAAGGTTTTTTAACGATATAATTATATAACAATTTTGTTTTACATGTTTAATCAGGTGTGATCTGGTCCAGGTACTCTATGGTAGTCATCCCTAAAAACTGGAATCTATTCAGTGTCAACATCTTCTTAGCCATAACAGGGTTCATGCAACTAACAAGAATTTATATGTAAGTGGAAATCAACACACAGAATGGGGGTTTATCCTTTAGGCAAGACTCTTCACCAATGGAACTATACCGTTATATTATTTATACATTTGTGGTATTGAAAACCAAGTCAACCATGTTGATGTGTCATGGTCGAGTGCGCAGGACTCAAGTTCTGGTGGTGTCAGAACATGGTTCGGGTCCAGATCATGGCACTGGTGTCCTTATAGCAAGACGCTCAACCATAATTGCTTCGTTCTTTGGATGTGGCACTGGATGGGACGTAAAAATGTAGGCCCCGTGTTGTGTAATGCAGTGTAAAAAGAGCCCAGTACACATATCCATAAGAAAAGGGGTTTGCCCCGGTGTTCCTGGCAAATTTGGCTGCAGATTGTGCTGTATCACTTTGTAAATCCTTACAAAGTGGCCGAGCGGTTTAGTGCACTGGACTCAAGTTCTGGTGGCTAAGTCATCAAGGTGCGGGCTCGAATCTCGGTCATGACACTCGTAATAATAATAATAATAATAATAATAATATATATAATATATATCATCCAGTCACTCAGTGGCGCGCAATTATAGTTTAGCGTTCATTATTTTCTTGCAAGGTATTTTTGAAGTATGCTTTTGAAGTATGTATGAGAGTCACCAACATAGCACCATGTAGGTGCTGTGGTGTGTAATGGCCGACAAGGTGCTGAAATCAACCAGGAACACGAACAAACCCTCCCCCTTCTTTTCTCTAAGTTTTACGTGCATTACACAACACACACAACACACGGGACCGGACCTACAATCCCACATCCGAAGCGAAGCATATGTGGTTATGTCTTGCTTAGAAGGACACAAGTGTCACGACT
This sequence comes from Plazaster borealis, assembly GCA_021014325.1. Taxonomy (NCBI): domain Eukaryota; kingdom Metazoa; phylum Echinodermata; class Asteroidea; order Forcipulatida; family Labidiasteridae; genus Plazaster; species Plazaster borealis. Next base: position 8,782,436 of record CM037476.1, on the reverse strand, counting down.
TGACCCACCACACTCTCTGCAATCAGAACACCACAGAGCTTGAGTTCGGTGTTCTTATCCGCTCGGCCACGACACGCCAGCACTCGTGTCCTTGAGCAACTATAATTGCTTCTCTTCACCCAGGGGTAAATGGGTACCTGTGAGGGTAGAGATGGTTCTTGTGATTGATTTAACTTGGTGTGCTACATACTTGGCAGCACAGGCTGTATACTCCCAAGGGAGCTGAGATGGTTTAAGAAATGAAAGAAAATAGCTGTGACAAGGGGTAATAATGTTGGAGGGCCATGAGCGTAGCTGATTGACAGATTTGAGCGCTATATAAGAAGCCACTATTATTATTACTATTTTATGTGGGTCAAATAATCACACATAGCTCTGCATACTTGTAAAAGCAAGGGTAAACCCCTCGCCCCCAAAAAGAAAAAAGAACAGATTTACATCCTATTTGGTAAACAATTTACCCAGGCAACATATTATATGCAAAGTGATAAATATGTCCCGTTTTCTTCTTAATTCCTCAGGTACCGGCAAAAGAAAAAGGCAGAGTTGGCGGCACTACCTGCAGCTCCAGAATCAACATGAAGTGGTTTTCTTTAAAATATTTAGGTGATAATGTAGTATAAAAACGGTGAATTTACTTGGAAATTATATGTAACATTAATATCGAGTGAACCAGAACTTGGATTTGATTGGTGTGGAATGGTGAGGGTTTTATTTGTTTTTTTTTCTTTTCTAAAGCTATCGCACAAAAATCAGATTTAGGTGTGTAAAAAACATGAATGTATTGTGTGATTATTTGTTTGTTAACCCTCTACTCTCAGAAACATCGTAGCGTGTCGTGGCTGAGCGGTTTAGAGCATCAAACTCAAGATCTAATGGCCAAGTCGTCAGATTGTGGGTTCGAATCCTGGTCATGGCACTATGTTCTTAGGCAAGACACTTAACTTATAGTTGCTTCTCATCACCCAGGAGTAAAGGGTAGAGATTGTTGATGTGAATGATAAGCAACCTGTGCGCCATTTTGGTTGCAGGTGCTGCATACTCCAAAGGAGTTGAGATGGTTTCAGGAATGCTTAAAGGCTCGATTAACAGGGATAGTAATAATGTAAGGCGCTTTGATACAATGTTTAAAAGCGCCTAATAAATACATTGTTTTTAACAATTGCCAGCGAGTTGCGTTTTAAACCCAACTGCATTGGGTTGTGTATGGTCTGTACACAGAATTATCTGTGTATTGTGTCGTTGCATCCATCCATTAATATCACATTGCAGGCTGGCAAAGTGCATCTATCACCCAAAAACATTTGGATGATATTAAATGGTCGGACAGTTGGAGGGTTAACGGTTTGTGTGTGTTTTTTGTTGTACATTAGTTGGCTAGTGTTCACAATTGGTTAGAAAACAGAAATGCAATGTTGCAAGAACAAGAGGTGATAGCCTTTAAACTTTGTACAGAGATTTAGGTGTTTTTTTATGGCTCTACCATTCTACAAAAGGTAGAGAGCTAAATGTGATCAGCTGATCACTTGAAGAAGTGGATCAGTTGTGTGCAATATTTTGGAGTTGCAATAACAATCAATTAGTTTACGGCATAAACTACCCATATTTCATTGTAATGAAAGAGACTTGGAACATGTTACCCAAGTTAAAATGTCATGCCACCACAATTGAGACTGGTCCATATTCTATGTAGAAGTCTGCCAATAATAAGCAAAATATACAACTGCAGGCTTGATACTTTGTTCTTGTTAAGGGCAAGGCAGTTTTTTTCCTCGGCTAAGGGCACCTCTATTAGGGAAATTAAAATTTCTACTGGAACAGTTCATAGGGGGGCACCAAGGCAGTGACCAGGGGCAATGGAGGTGATTGCCTCCGTTGAGTTTTGGCAGGCTTGCAAATGTTTAAAAGAAGATTCCTGTGCACGGTTCAAATTTCTGATGTAAACTTTGCTCCGCACTCTCCTTTGTGTTTATTAAGTTGTGAGTGTTCACTGCACTTCTAATTGAAGCGTGGCTCTAACGAACCTCCAACCAGGTTAAACATAAACATCATTAACAACTAATTGAACCACACTGTATGTACATCATACACTGTACAATGCTAGTAAAGCCTCTTAAAATTAACGACTATATCGTACAAACTATTTTTTGTATATCGTATAGGCTTAAGTATGAAAACTTTATACAGCTTTTTATATGAAAGTATTCATTTCTATGTTTTAAAACACTCAGTTATAAGAATGTATATAATACTTCTGATGTGGGTAATTTAGAATTCTCGGAGTGTGATAACACAATGATTGCTGTAAGTTTAAACATAAGCAACCCACCTATAGTCAGAGTGTATGTATAATCATGGTGTAGTTTCTTCATACTGTAATTTCTATATTCGTGATGCGAGAAAAACTCCTTCAGGCACCATACAATCAGAGTGATTTACATTTTCGTCATTTCACCCTTGAAATTTAAATTTCCGTGAACAAGAATGGTCATTTTAATGAGATTCTTACCTCTTTGCCAAACATATGCGAAAGGAAAATCCACAGCTTTACCACCATCTTCTGTAAATCCTAAAAGAAAAAACTTTTACAGTGTAGAGGGACTGTAGTACTTGGACTGTTAAATAAAGTAGAGGAATTATATTTTTTAATAACTCTAAATAAACTGAGCATAAACAAAAAGAAATTGTTGTTTCTCGTGTTATTATTTCAGATTAGCGACGACACTTGCCAAGAATACATTTTGGGTTGAATAATTATGGTGAAGCATATTCTTCTGCTTTTAAAATGAATAGATACATGTTGTTCAACACAGTAAACAAATATTGACTGCTTCAAGTGCCATGGTTAACTCTGCGATTCCCAATGTGATCATCGGTGTGTTGTGTTTTCCTGAGGGCATCACTGAGAAAGTCATAGTTTTAACCATAGCATGAGTAAAATCAGTAAATATTTGTTTTATAACACCCCAATACATAAATGCTGCCTATATGTCTAGGTACCAAGAAGGATATAGTACACCGGTTGTCGCAGGTTTAGTACATTGGTTGCTATGGTGTATTACACTGTTTGCTTTTGGGTAAGGTGCATTGGTTGCTATGGGTTTAGTACACTCGTTGCTATGGGTTTAGTACACTGTTTGCTTCGGGTATAGTACATTGGTTGCTATGGGTATACACTGTTTGCTTCGGGTATAGTACATTGATTGCTATGGGTATAGTACACTGTTTGCTTTGGGTATAGTACATTGCTTGCTATGGGTCTAGTACACTATTTTCTTTGGGTATAGTACACTAGTTGCAAAGGGTATATAGTGCAGCTTTTCTTGTAAAAACAAGACATAATGACGCACTCTATACCAATCACAAGGCAGAATCTCTGTATGGTGTGTTATAAAATAAAATACATTATACATGTAGTATTGCTCGAAATATCCACTGGACCACTGGGCAGTGAATTCAGCACAACACCAGTAACCCCACAACCAATCAAGTCTTGCATTCTAGCATTTTTCTAAACATACTTTTAAAAAGATTTACTTGATCAAGTATACTTCAGCCTTTCAATTCTAAGCCTCCTAAATGACAAAAGCAAATATGAAAGATATGATCTAGGTCTTGTGCACAATTATTTCTAGTCCAGTTAAAGTTCTGAGCTAAAAGACCTGTGGCCTAGTGGACATTTTCTTGAAACTAACTTGCTTTTGGAGAAACATTATTTATCAACATAAAATCGAGACGCATAAAATAAGCCTTGATCGTCTACACTACTCAACATAAACTTTTCACATTCACTTTTTCAAAGTATAAACAAAAATTGCAGTGCATGTTACATCAGATAGAAAGCGTTTCAGGTGGTACATGTATCTCACTGCACTTTCCCTCATCAATTTGAGGAATGAAATTCTAACTTTGGGCCTGCTTTGCGGCTCAAAATAATGAAGCCCACCACACCAAATGCTTTTTTAAAAACCAATTACGATATCCTACATGTACATACATGTATAAGCTAGGCCTAATTTCATAAAGGTGTAGCCTACAACCTTGATTACATCTTAATACGAAACAACAACAGCTTGAGCAATTTGACATCAGTTTCTAAAACCTAGCTCTTTAAAAAGTATTGTGTGACTATTCTACTACAAAAGCATGTGATGTGTCGTGGCCGAGCAGTTAAGAGCACCGGACTCAAGCTGTGGCATTTCTGATCAGTAGAAGGTGGGTTCGAGTTCCGGTTGTGGCACTTGTGTCCTTGAGCAAATTACTCTAACACAATTGCTTTGTCCTTCTGATGGGACATGAAACCATAGGTCCCATGTACTAGGATGTGTAGGAGTGCACGTAAAAGAAACCCAAAACACTTATCATGGAAGAGTAGGGGTTAACCCCTGTGTTTCTGGTTCACATAGCAAGCACCCTTGCTTACACGTTTCCTCAGGCTTGTGAGCTAAGTTCACTTACGCTGTATGAGGCATCCTTTCTCACCAGAAATATATAACAACAATAACAGAAAGTAACTATTTCAGGACTGCCACAAAAAAGCACTGGCTAGCGAAAAACATAACAAGTAGTACTTTTTACTACCTGTGCAAAATACAAGTACTAAGTTTTTATCAGGTCTAGAGTTTCACTGAAGCCTCTCTTGCCCCTGTCTTGGATTTGGTGTCTCTTAAAAATATTGAATACATTTTAATGCTTCTTGAAGCGGTTCAATCTGCACAAAAAATGCGAATACACCTTTGTAACTCGGTAGTCTAGTTGGTAAGACATCTGCTCTAGAATGGCAAAGGTTGTGGGTTCGAATCCCACCCGAGTAATAAGCCTGTGATTTTTTTCACGGGACTCGGGAAAGTACTGAGTATGCAGTGCTTTACACACATCGGTGTACGGGTAAAACCAAATATAATATTCTTTATCCCCGATGCAAATTTAACATCTATGAAAAATATATATATTATCAAAACGTTGAGTTGACTTTAATGTTGGCAAGATTGAATGATTACAACCTTTACGTAAGTCAACATATTTAACCATAGCAATGTCCTGTGTTAAAAACATGAAATGCCATGCATTTTAAGCGGTAAATTATTATTATTATTTTTGAATTATTATTTGCAAACAAAGTTCTAGAAACAATGACTGCAGTCAGGGCATACACTATCTTTGTTCTGGACACAACTTAATTTTAAGGTCATGTGGTGTGCCATTGAACAGTCTGAAAATTGGGCCAATTTAATCGGCACAGGACACTGCAAGGGTTAAGCTCAACGATAGTCGCCAAGACTTTGTTAACTGCATTTTGCCACAGCTTGTGCAGACCTTAGCAATTTAAACTGGCTTAAGTTGCAATACCCTGTAATTTAAATCGAAAAAATTTATAAAAGTTGACGAAAACTTTGTAAAAATATTGTACTTTTCACTGATGAACACCGTCTTTTTCATTCTTACCTCCAATATCGCTTATATCCGTCTATTCAACTTGGAAGTGCTACAGATACATTTGGGTATTTTCTTGATGGATATTTCATGACCATCAAGATAAATGTAATTTGTTCTTAGATATACAAAAAGAACAGTTCTAATCATGATTTGTATACTTCAAATACAGAACATTATAAATCATTACATCTTGAAAAATATTTTGAGGTTGAACGAAGAGAAATTTACTAGAGCGGGATTTGAACCAACGACCTACGGATTAACGTGCCGGTGCTCTACCAACTGAGCTATCTAGCCCTATGTTGGCACTATACAAACAACCTGTGAATACGTCATCCTATAGTGGCCACATGTGAAAAAACTACAAATATTGTGACACCATTTATCTCCAGGTGCAGGCAAACTTTGTAGCAATATGGGCAAGTAATCAATAGGCAAATTATGTCTCTGGTGCTTACCGACCATGAGTGAAGCAAGCACTCACTCGGGTTCAGCAGTTTTAAGTCTGAGTGCCCCGAGAGATACAGATCCTTATCAGCACTAATCATATAAACACGATAAACAACCTGATAAGAAAGGCCTTGGTATGGCACTGTTGGGCTGTCTGAATGAACCATGGTTATTAGTAGTAATGGACAACATTTGTATGAGTTATTAAAGACTGAAGAAGATTAATACATATGTAATGTTAGTTGATACCAGATCAGATCAGTGAAATGGGCATGATCACTTTCGGTTCAGTGGAGCTTAATTGCTAAATCTTATCAGGATTAAAGGTTTGTACACTTTTGGTAACAGCTCAAAATCAGTGTCCACATTTAGTGTGATTCAACATATGCATGAACAAACAAACCTGTGAAAGTTTGAGTTCAATTGGTCATCGAGGTCACAAGAAAATAGTGAAAAGAGACCTTATGTGTTTTCTATTTTTTTCAAACATTGATTTTTTTATTGCGCGTGATAAAACTATTGTTTTACTCATTTCTCAGAAACGATAGCATTTTAGGCAGAATTATTTTAAGGAACCCTTTCTACCATTACTTACTTTAAATCATGTAAGTTATGTGTGAATGTGTGAACATTTGTGTTTTTCGATCTTACCAATAGTGTACAGGGCCTTTAACTCAGTGGCAAGTTTGTTTCTTTGTAAGTGCCCTTGGGAAGTATTGGGAAGCAAAAGTGCAGTATACAACCATGGAGGTACCTCCATGATACAACAGTCCAAATTTTCTGATGGAGCAAAACCGTCATAGTAAATGTAATTATATTTCATTCAAAATTATGACCAAATAGGGAGACCACCAAATATTTGGGCTAGATAGCTCAGTTGGTTAGAATGGCTGGCACGTTAATCTGGAGATCGCAGGTTCAAATCAAGTCAATTTTCTCTTTGTTCAATCAAAATTTATTGATTAATTTCAGTTTACATTTTCAGGTGGGTTAGGCTGAAACTTGCAAAAAAGGTTGATAGTTTTACTATTCAAGACAATACAAGTAGTATTATATTGCAATGGTGATTACAGATAATAATCTATGATTCAATGAGACATTCCGGGGACAAAATATACATATTATATGCAAGACAAAATTGCAATTTTCAGCCGAAGAATTGCAACTTTCAGCCGTGTTGGATACAACCAAGGAATACTGACCATTTAGAGACATACCCTGCCTTGTTCTTAGAAAGCTGGTTTAGAAATCATGGGAGTGTGATCCTTCAGCAGGGAGAGTAGAACAGCCTACGAAGAAATCAAATAATTATAAACAAATTAAAATTATAAGGAAACCTTCATTATTGAGATAAATATCTAGAATGAAATGTTTCAGTTCAAGAATAAGGGAATAAAAGAGTAGGTTGAGGTGGTCTTAAATGGCCGTTTAGCTGGCAGGGTCGTGGCCGTGAAGAGAGGGTATGAGGGCAGTTGACAAAAGTTACCTACATGTATGGTATTGAGGAAGAGGTGGATCAGTGTAGTTGACCAAAATCCCCTACGGTAAGGAAGAGGTGGTATGAGTGCAGTCAACTAAAGTTGCCTAAAGTAAGGAAGGGGTGGTAGGACAGCAGTTGACCAAAGTCACCTAAGGTAAGGAAGAGGTGGTATGAGTGCAGTCGACAAAAGTCACCTATGTTACGGAAGAGGGTGTATGAGTGCAATCGACAAAAGTCACCTATGGTAAGGAAGAGGGGGTATGAGTGCAGTTGACTAAAGTCACCTATGGTATTGAGGAAGAGGTGGTATGAGTGCAGTCAACTAAAGTCACTTATGGCAAGGAAGAGGGAAAATGAGTGCAGTCGACTAAAGTCACTTATGGTAAGGAAGAGGGGGTATGAGTGCAGTCTACTAAAATCACCTACGGTAAGGAAGAGGGGGTATGAGCGCAGTCAACTAAAGTCACTTACGGTAAGGAAGAGGGGGTATGAGTGCAGTCAACTAAAGTCACCTATGGTAAGGAAGAGGGGGTATGAGTGCAGTCAACTAAAGTCACCTATGGTAAGGAAGAGGGGGTATGAGTGCAGTCAACTAAAGTTGCCTAAAGTAAGGAAGAAAGCTGCTACCCAGATACTCTGGCACATGAAAAAATTTCCCAACAGAGTCTTAGGCCGTGTCCGAATCAAGCGACTTTGGCTATGGTTATGGCTGTTGTCTGCAATGACAGGTTGAAGAATAGGACTTGTCGGCATTCCAGCCGTAGCCACTGCTGAAGCCATCAATTCGGATCCGGCCTTACTATCTAAAGAGAAAACTCCACTGAAACTAATTGCCTGTAAATTGCCTTGTGTAACATGGTTGTAACAGTTCTTACCATGACTGTCCACTTCCTGTTTTCCGCCTCCGGCCACACGAGGGAGTTTTTACTGTAAAACACCTCATCGTCGACCTCTTCAGGTTTTCTTGGCAGGCAATGGAGGAAGGTCCAATCCTTCACCATCACATCTGTCATCTGCAAAAAAGAAGATCACATAATAAAAGCTGGAAAAAGAGTCTAGAAGAAACGTGAGCTATCAATCAGAAAAGCCACCCCCAACTCACAATGGGTAGCCCTCTACTAATAGTCATTACAACACATTGAAGACCATGTCCCAATTTCATAGAGCTGCTTACACAGAAAATATTGCTTAACAATTGTTTGCTAAGCCGAAATGAGAAGGATACCAGTCACTAATTATACATTTGACATGGTAGTTTGGCAGGTAACCTTATTCTGGTAAGCATAATTTGGTTGTGCTTAGTTACTTTTTGTGCTTAAGCAGCTCTATGAAATTGAGCCCCGGTCCTCATTCATTATTTTAAGCCCTTCTACTCTTGCCAGTATTTTCCAGCGTGCTGACCAACCATTCACCTGCAGGGGTTACTCTTGAATGGTATGAAAGTAGGAGGGTTGACTGTGTACTGTGTAATGCATTTATCACATGAAAAATGATTATTGCGAATAGGTACAATTTGTCCACCATTCAAAACCACAGCGGAAGCTATTGAATGATCAGAAAGTATGAGGGTTGACTGTGTACAGCATTATGCATTTATCACATTATATCATACTGCAAGCTGGCACAGTTTGTCCATCATTTAAAACCACAGCAGATGGTATTGAAAGGGTCAGACGGTAGTAGGAGGGTTATTAATTATAAGGCACCGACAGGCCTTTTCCAAACCTAGGCTAAGGCTCCAGCTCCGGCTTAGGCTCCACCATCAAACGGAGCCAAAGCCAGAGTGGAGGTTTTGAATAAGGCCCCTGATGAAATTTCAAATGAGCAGGATACCAGTCACAAATTGTACATGTGACATGGTATTATGGCTGGTAACCCTGTTCTGGTAGCATAACTTTGTTGTGCTTAGCTACTTTTTGTGCTTAAGCAGCTCTGTGAAATTGGGCCCAGAAGTGATAGAATGGATGAAGGGACAATCTCAGAGTAGAGCACTTTTTATGTGTAAACAATTATTGAATGAGACAACTAACATTGGTAGCTTAAGGCTCTTCAAAACAACAACACCTCAGGTCCGGTATCCTACCTTCTTTGTGACTTGATAACCTTTGAAAGCCTTCAAGCGTTCAACCTTCTCTTCTTCCTGGCCCATGCTAATCCATGTATCGGTAACAACAATATCTGCGTTGTGGCAGGCTTCCATTGGGTCGTTGGTGACAAAAACCTCAGTATTTGCCTGCACAAAAAAAAGGACTGCTCTGTGAAATGCATGTTGTGGAGCATTCTTACAGGGCTAAGTGATAATTATGTATAACTAACTAACTCTGTGTGGAATATTCCTACAGGACCAAGCAGTGTATAATTGACTAGCACCGTGACTTATGGTGAAAAAAAAAACGCCTAAAAGGGGGCAAAAGATGTTTAAATTTCAACAATTAAAATGTAAGTTTAATCAAAACGCATGAGAGAAGTACATGAAATAGAAAGTGCAGAAAATAATTAAAAGGTTTATCAATGTATCTTGTATTCGGAACTAATTACCTCCTTTGCAAATTTTACTGTATCTGCCATCACCTCAGGAAAGATTTCATAGCCCTGTAAAAGAGAGTGACAAAATTAATTAGAAACTCAGTTTAAACCCTACACCGACTCTGCAAGTTGCTTTTGCCAGAGCTGCAGCCAGTATTTCCCCCGTGCTGACGAACTGAGCAAGGTAGTGAAATTTTAAATTCACTTGATTGTGTTCCCACTATGCAAAGTTTTGAAATCCTACTTTCCATGGCACTACTTACTGCGGAATTCTGCACTTACATCTCATAGAAACACCCGCATTTCAGGATGCCGCAAGCACTTAATTCTGCGGTGGGCGGTGCCATGAAATTGAGCACAGGTCATGTCCTGAACACGTTCCCCTTTTCTTGAGCTAGTGTCAACCCAGTTAGTGACCCATAGCACTCCTATTATTATTATTATATATCTGGTAGTGAAACCAAGGATGCCTCATAAGTGAACTAAATCACTGTTGCTCACAAGCCTGAGGAAACCAGTAAACAACGGTGCTTGCTATGTGAACCAGAAACACCGGGGTTAACCCAAGCTACTCTTCAACGATAAGTGTTTTGGGTTCTTTTACGTGCACTACCAATGCTAGTACACGGGACCTACAGCTTAATGTCCCATCCGAAGGACAAAGCAATTATGGTAAAGCATCTTGCTCAAGGTTACAAGTGTCATGACCGGGACTCGAACCCACACTCTGCTGGTCAGAAACACCAGAGCTCGAGTCCAGTGCTCTTAACCGCTCAGCCACGGCATCTCACCTTGGGAGTGGCCATCTTGAGGTGGATTCCTAGGCGTGGCGCAGCCATCATGATAGAATGGATGATGTTGTTTCCATCACCAACCCAGGCTAACGTCAGCCCACTCAGGGACCCATAATGCTCCTACGAGTCATCGGGGAAGAAAAGAGTTTACATTTGTTGTCTACAATTTTAAGTTTTTCTGTAGGAATACACAGCAAAGAACAGGTTGGTTTCAGTAAAGAAAAACAAGTAAATTTGTGTAGTTTCATTCTGAAAGCTCACTGATTTTAAAGTTCGTACAAGTAGAAATCCTCCACAGCAAGGTTTTAGCCAGGATTTAGTGAAAGGGTGTCAAAATTTGCTGGAAATTTAAAAACTGTGTGTCCAAATTTTCCACTTACAATACATTTACATGTAAATGACAGATAAAACAGGGTGTCCATATTTAAAACAGGGTGTCCAAAAAACACCCAGACACCCCTCTGGCTAACACTATGCTCCACAGGATTTACAGACAAAATATGGGCTTGGATATAGTCAAGGGAAAAAGACGATCATAGCGTACTGATCAAAACATTGAGTTGTCAAACCATCGGTTCTTTTCAGAATAACCATAACACATACATGTAGACATGATAGAGAGAGAGAGTTTTATATGTACACAGTGTCTCTGCAAACCTCACTAGATTGTTTTATTCCATTTCATGCCAGTCCAAATTCTCCAGAGAAATATATTTTTGTCTCAAACAATGAATAAATAGTAAACTTGCGGGTACAACCATGTGTCAAAATCTCTGTCAACATTGAGGGAAAAGCTTTTGAACACTCAGCAAATCGCCACTGCTTTTGTTGAGTGTTGCAATCAAAATCATGCCTCCGCAAACCAAACTAGATTGTATTCGAAGTTTCAAAAAATCTCGTCAACTATTCCAGGAAGAGCAGTGACTCTTTTGTCCAAGCACCCGGACGATCTTGGTTAGTTTCGCTTTGCAATATACAGACTCCAAATACTTGAATAATAATAATACCAAACAATTATTAAGCGCATAAAACAAACGTCTCTATGCGCTGTACAAATTGATTAGGGAAACCAGAAAAAAAAGACAAAATGAAGCAAACAATTCAACTAATCCAGCCAAAGGCAAGGAAAACACTAACAAGTTAAAAGCAAGAAGCAGTAAACAGTGTAAAAAAAAAACAATTACATGTACGTACAAGAGTAAGCAGATATTATCAAAAATTACCGTCTAAAAGATATGCAGTTGTTAGAATGTAAGAAACTTATCGATGAAGTAAAGTTGGTTGCAGTTTTACAATACTGAATCTTACATGTACCTGTAATGTTAACATATCAGCTAATGATTGCAGCGGATGATAGATTTCTGACAAGCCATTGACAACCGGCACAGAGCCTTCCTCAGTTAATGTTATCAGGTCCTCATGACGATAGACCCTGGCAAAGATGAGATCAACAAACCCAGACAGGACTCTACAAATCAAACAATCAAAAACAAAAATTTAAGTTACATGCTTTATCATTATCAAGAGACACCTTTTAAAGGAGCACGTTTGGAAATTGTCAAAGACCAGTGTTCTCATATGGTGTATCCCAACATATGCATAAAATAACAAGCCTGTGAAAATTTGGGCTCAATTGGTCATCGAAGTTGCAAGAAAATGATGTAAGAATAGACACCCTTGTTGTACAAATTTGTGTGCTTTCAGATAGGAATAAAAACTTCTTGCAAGAAGTTTTTATTATTTTAATGAGAAATTACCTCTTTCTCAAAATTACGTTACTTCAGAGGGAGTCGTTTCCTACATCGTTTTATACTACATGTATCAACAGCTCTCCGTTGCTTGTTACCAAGTAAGTTTTTATGCTAATATTTGTTTTGAGTCATTACCAAATGTGTACGATACCTTTAAAGCCTAAAAACTGTGACCTCAAAAGGGCCTTCAATACCACTGACTTGACACAAAAATGGGAGCTACATGAAAAATCGAGGAGGACAAAATCTAGACGATGGCAGCAACGGTCTTAACTTACTTGGCTGTGTCTCGCAGGGACTCGTTGACTCCTAGGTGAATATCATTCTGAGTTAGAAAAGATGGATGGCCGCCCAAGGCTGCAAAACCTTCATCAAAATCATATAAAAACAAATCACAAATTATAATCTATTACTGTATTCCAAGAAACAACCATGATAGAGCAAGGAACAGTTCTTTATAAAGTGTATTTCAGATCCACAGGAATATCCAATGGGCAGCTAATAATTTGGATTAAACAATCTGCAAGAAATAAACTCTTGGGTTGAACAAAGAAAAGTTTACTAGAACGGGACTTGAACCTGCGACCTCCGGGTTAACGTGCCGGCACTCTACATGTACCAACTGAGCTATCAGTCTCCTTATTTTTTCAATTTGTCTTTGTTCAAGGGTGCCAGTCAGAAGCAGCGGCAAATTAATTCTGAGGTCGCAGGTTCAAGTCCCACTCTAGTCAATTTTTCTTTGTTCAACCCAAGAGTACCACACTGGTAAAAACCGACAAACAAAAGGAGCAACAGGTTGATGTACCTGTCTCTGATGACATCCTCGTCCTTGTACTTCTCTTCTCAAAGATCAAGGCGGCTGCTTTACCCACAAGAGGCTGGTAGATCTCCTCAGTCATCTTGATCCTCTCCTTCAGGTCTGCTGCCGTCCACAGCAGCTGCTCGATGTCACGTTTGTTGAAATCTCGCAGGGTCAAGAAGTGTTTGCCGACGAAGGAGGTCTGCTTGGGGTCTGACCTGGATAGGGTAGAATTAATGACGAAATTGATAAATGGAATTTGTTGAAAATTTAAACACTGAGCTGGAGGTTTCTACTTTATGTTGAAACCCTACAGTGAGGCCTACATGCTGACATATTTGAATATTTCTATTGCCTTAACCACATCTTTACTGGGCCAAATTTCAAAAAGCATGTAAGCACAAAAACTTGCCAAGCACGGAGAAAACATGCTTAGAAGAAACAGGTAACCAGTCAAAATTTCATAGAAATTACATTGTTGCCACTGATTCCCAAGACATTTTTTGTTTAAATTTGCTAAGCAGTATTTTCTGCTTAAAACAACTTTATGAAATTGGGCCCAGCCTGGTCAGCTTTATAAATGCCATGATCCTTAAGCTGGACTATGCCACACGTCCTAGAGGGGGTGTCAATCAACATGGGTGGGTCAGTGATTTGGTTAGAAGGGGGGCAGGACAAAACTCTGCCAGCATCCTTTGTATACAAAATTGGTATGTCAATTGTCAATCAATGGTACATTGTAGATGAAACCAAATTATAAAACTTAATTAATTACGCAAACAAGTGAGCTTAAATTAACCCAGGCAATACCTGGACTTGTAAGTTAGAAACAACACACTACATTGTACATGTAAATACACAAAAAGTGTTGAACAGTGCAAAACGAACCCCATGGAAAAAGCTTGTCAGCATGTGCTGACAATCATGACAATGTACCATAGGGGGGGGGCAGGGCGTTGCAACCAAACAGGTCCCTCGCAGCAGGGTTTTAAAAGGGGAATTGGCATGGTTTGTAGAGACAAATTCTATGAAGCTGCTTCACTGTGCTTGGTAGAAAACATTGTTTAAAGTAAACATACCTTCTGACTCTGAGAAAATATTTGTGGGGGAAACGGTTACAAACAATGCATCACTGTAGTACAGTGATGCATTGTTAGTGTACAGTGTACACTATAGTGTACATACTATTGTAATAATACTAATAGTAAAAATACTAAGTTATATAAAGGTACAAGTTATAAAGGTACATCATATAGGAAATGTGTTATATCATTGTGCGTTGTATAATACGTATGTACATATTTTATTTGGTATTTTTAAACTAGTAAGACTAGAACTTAGAAGAGTAAGAAGGTTAACAATTATGGATTAATACAAAATAACCTTGTTTGTTTATACGTATTCGTATCGTAGTTTTATAGGTCATGGCTTCATATTTTGTTCCCACAAAAAGGGGGTGGGGAAAAAACATTTCAATATGTTTTCATACATACTCCTGAGTCCTACACCTAGCTCTATGTAAAGTACACAAACATAAATAAAGCATCCCTAAGCACTTTTTGCACTTTTGTTTGACTGCCACTTTGCACTTACTGTCCAGCAATAATATTCCCATGCATTGCCGCAACACAAACACGCTTATTCCCCAGCCCGAGAAGACCACTCGCTTTGCAACCAGACTGCAACACAGCGGAGGTTAGCCGAGAAAATGTTCCAGCTGCCATTCTATTGAAATTTCTCTTCTTCGCACAAAATGAAATGATGTTTATGACCACCAGCACACCAGTCAACTTGCAATTTTTGACAACAGCTGAACAATGACAATACATGTGCGCGCTGTGCATAGTACATGTTATAATTGCAGACGATAGGAATGTACCGTATGTTAACGCGTCGTAATTAATTAGTCAGAACCCCTCGGAATTATCCTTTTTCTTTTAACAGTAAAGAAGTCTGGGTACCGTGCATAGAGGGGCCTGATGCAAATATGGCGACTGACGATTCGGACGTGCCAGGTAAACAAGGTTTTATTTCACTTAGTTACCGCATCTCATGGTGTGTTTTTTGCGCCAGAAATGGCGTTCATTTAATGCTTGATGTCGTGTCATTATAATAATTTATATAAATCGAGTAGATTTTGCCAGATCCTTGTAAAAACTTAACTGAAAGACATCAGATCTAGTATGATACAGTGAGCTACACCCACTGTGTATACAAACAAACATTGACAACAGAACATGATCAAAAATGATCAAATTAACATTTCCGTTACAAAAAAGGCGTTATCATGGTTAGAGCATTTCTACCTCCATGATTAGAGAAATATAGAGGAATATTGATGCAACTGCAGGAACAGGGATAAGAACAACATTGTTTTGATTTTAGTTACCCTTTTATTTTACAGTTCGGCGAAAGGGTAAACCGAAACAAGACAATTGTTGTATATAATATAGGATGCATTTAAATCATTGTCAATGTGATTAAAAATACTCAAGTCAAGTTTTCATTTTGATATGATTTAAAAATGAATGATCACCGTATAATATTAATAAGAATGACTTAATTTAATTATAAGCTCTGGAAATTGTTAACAGTTATGGTAGATGTTCATAAGTAATAAAGTAATGGATATTTTTAACATAAATAGGCTACTATTTAGTTTTCCTGGGGCCGATTTCACAAAGATCTAAGATTGATCGTAACTGCAAATCAATCGTAGTTGCTTAGTAAAGTGTGATGTCACAATACAAATCATGGTGATACTGAAAATTTGTCTTGCGATGAATTTTATTGCTTTGTGAAATCGGCTCCTGAAAGTGCAACACTGTACTGCACAATATCAATATGTATGTCCATAAAAAAGATGACTACTGTTGAAGAAGGAATTAATTTTTTTGCTTTTGATCAAGACTTGTAGAGAGGGGTATTTTTTTACTCAAGGTCATGAAGGTGGTATTTAATGACGATGACTAGAGCAAGCTAGTCAAAACGTTGAGACCAATCCAAGAACTGACTCCGCGGTAGTACAGTTAATTACGATCCTATTTATAAGCTAAAGTAGTAGTCCCAATCTATTTCTATACCTCCCGCCCAGGTAATAGTTAATAAGCAGGACAGTTCTTTTCAGAACTGAGAAGTCTCCCGAACACTCGAACAATCTACTCCGCGGTAGTAGAATTAAGCAAGACAGTTCTCTAAGAACAAACTCTACAGTAGATACACACATGGTGTTACCGTAAACCAAATATAACAATAACATGTATACACAATATTGTGTAATAGAGTGTTTGATTGGTACATGTATTGGAAAAAATAACAATTCCAACCGCCACTTTTTCAAGGTTGACCAATGACAACACACAGCAACTAGCCAAAATTGAAAATTAAATTTGGATTTTCAGTTATAATCTGTCCCACCCAACCATAATTTGTAAATAAGTCAAAATATTAAAAAAAATGATTATTTCGAAATGGCTCCTTAGAGATTAAAAATTGCTTGATCAATATCAGTCCTTTATTGTACATGTTCATTAAAAAAACTTAAGTTTCAATTTTTATCTTTTAAGTATGTGGACAATAAATGAATTGCATTGAATTGAACTGAAAAAAATGTGCAGTTTTCTGATGATATTTTGACTTGTTGTTCACAGGAACTGGTGCTGTCTTCACTTTCGGTAAGAGCCGGTTTGCTGACAACACTGCCAATAAGTTTTGGATTCGCAATGATAAAGTAATCCAGGTATCATGTGGTGATGACCATACCTCATTTGTTACTGGTAAGTTTAAGGTTATTATTGTATTGTATTATATATTCAGCCCTCGTATTATACCTGTTATTACACAGAGGCCAAGGAGGCCAAGCCCTCTTTTGCCCCTGGTCTTGGCCTTGTTGCCCCTTCAAAAGTTTCCAATAGACTTTAAGCTTTTCCAATGGAAGTGCCCTTTTTAAAATGAAATTGGCCTTGCCCTTTCATATATGAAATTCAAGGCCTGTGTTTTATTTCGAGTTTGGTAGGCCTACTAACCCTGTAACCATGGGGAGGACAGGCTTTGAGATTTGTCTTTTGAGAGGGCATGGCCGTTTTCATTTTGCGAAGGGCACTTCCAAATAGGAACATTTTAAAGTCAATTGGAAACCTTTGAAGGGCGAGATAAGGCTAAGATAAAGGCAACAGAGGCCATGGCCTCAGCGTCATTTCAGGCCTGGGAGGGTACATGTACATCAATTATTAATAGTGCAGTCATATCGGAAGGAGAGTAGTGGTGTTAACTTAGAATGGAGAAAAATATTATTCTATTCATACGTTTACGTTTCTTTTCCAACAAAGTAAATAAAAAGATTAATTTGGCAACCCAAAATCCTATGGTCGTTTTTTATGCCAGGTTCATCCATAGTATTCTAATTTAAGGGCTAAATTGAATAATTTTGGTTTGATATCATTGCAGAGAGTGGGCGAATCTTTACATTTGGTGCCAATGAATGGGGCCAGCTTGGTCTGGGTCATACAAAATCAACCAATAAACCTGGAAGCATCAAAGGTATGTTAACTTCACATGGGTTGGTGTAGTGGTTTCTTTCCTCACCTTCCACCTCTAGGACCCCGGTTCGAATCCAGCCGGGTACTTTTGTTAAGTAACACTACCAATTTTGAGCGTGCTTGTTGTGAACATGTTGTGAACATCACCTCTTGTGAGCAGTACTTGCTTTTACATCAAAAAGTTGTATTTCTAAACTAGTTTACCCTTGTATTTCTAGGTACAAACAAAAGTATTCAATGGTAAACAAAATATTTATTTGTGTCCTTGTATGTTTTCATCAGAATAACAATACCGAAAACAAACCTCTTCATTGCTATTATTGATAAAAAAAAGTTGAATGTTTGTTTTCTCTGCATTATAAACAGTTACCTTGAAAACAAATAACATTGTCTTTTGAAGGTAAATTTGATCAAGTGTCCAAACTCTGCCATGACACTTTTTGTGTGTATTTTGAAACAATTTAAGAGAAAAGTAAACAAGTTAAAAGCATACAAACAAAGCGTGAAAACAGTCCCTGCATTGTTATTTATCGTCTGGTTGACATGTTTATAACACTTTAGAGACATTCATTTCTGTATCCTATGTGCCCAGACATGTTTTTATAGCTAATTTTGTGAAACATTTTTTCTTGTAAAAGTGTCTGAAAAAATAATGTAAAGCAGAAATGTTGATTTGTTTTAGAAACATAGATATTATGATAACATGGGAAACATTGGAAATTGAAAATTCGTGACATTTACTTTGACCTTTTTGGTCGAGTGGAAGTAGGTCAGATCTTGCAGCCGTTTTCAGCTGCTATGGGCAATTTGACAATTAGCAATAGTGGCCGCATGCTTTAACATGTTTAATGGCAACGCATTGTGTAAAGTCAATAACGCTGTCCCCTTAACTACTCAGTCAGATTAAAGTCCAAAGTGTTAATGTCAACATGCTAGTCACACATTAGGCCTATAAAATACCTGGTAATGATAGACAATGTGTACATACCAGGTGTTGTGTTTAATCTTACTGTGACAGAACTACTTGGCTATTAGATTGCATGGACTTTACATCCCAGACACTCCACTAAATTATTAAAGTAGTACATTTTTTCAAGTGATTGCACACAATTTTGACAAACAATTAAAATGAGGAACTTTTTCATCGTCATTCAATGCAATCTTTCTCAAAGATCGCTGACTTTGGGCCAGGTTCATTTTTTTATTATAAAACCTGGTAAGAAGATTTTTAAGCTAAACAAAAAGTATCGGGAAACCAGTCACAAACAACACACGTTACATTGTGTTTTGGCTGGTAGCCCGTTTCTGCTAAGCAATATTGTTCTTGTGCTTTATTTAAGCAACTTGTTGTTCTAAACAGTTTTATAATATCGGGCCCTGGGTTAGCTTGTGGTTCAACTGTCATTGTTGAACCAGTTTCGGTCCAGTTTTTTGTGTGTGTCTTTCTATAATTTACTTTAATTCACTTGGTAATTTTTTTCATTTTATTTCTTCATTATTTATTTGTTAATTTTTAAGAGTTAGCCATGCAACTTTTCAGCTGATTATCCTATTTCCTTTTTTTTCTTTTTTTCCCCTTTAAACTTTTTAATACAGGCATGATATACCATAGATGTTGGTCAGCCCTTGTACTTTCTACTTTCTACTTTTTTCCAAGAGCAAAATATCATGCCTGAAAATAATAATGCAGTAATGTAGAACACTTTTTTTCTTATTGTTGTATTTCTTTCTTTTTAAAAAAACCTTATTGGTTAATTTCTGTGGTAGGTTTAAAGCATGAAGGAGTTGTGTTGGTCGGCTGCGGTCGTCTTCATACCATAGTATGCACCAGGAATCACAGCCTGTACAGCTTTGGAGCTGGAGGGGAGGGCCAGCTGGGCTTGGCCGGGTCTCGGAGCTACGAATCACCACAGCTGGTTAAGTCATTAGCAGATATTAAAGTGAAGATGATTTCATGTGGGACTGAACACTCTGCCGTGCTCACTGGTAAGATTGATATTGTTTTTTCATTTTTGTCCCACTTTAAATTCGAACAACAAGTCATTGTTATATAAACACAGGTACTTAGTTTCTCCGAATGTGCAGGCCAGAAATATAATCTATGAGAGGGCAAGGCCATTCATTTTGTAAAGGGGCACCACTATTGGAAAATGTTAAAGTCTATGGGAAACTTTTGAAATCTGTGCTTTACGGTGCATAGAATTATGTGCTTTACAGAGCGCTGTAAGCACAGAATTCCACGGAAAGCAGAACCATGGAATTAGACCCTGGACCCCAAGTGTCATCATGCCACTAAGTCGACATACTTCCTAAGACCTGGGCCCAATTTCATAGAGCTTCTTAAGCACAAAAAGTAGCTTAGCAGAACAAAATTATGCTGACCAGAATAAGTTCACCAGCCAAACTATTATGTCGCATGTACAATCTGTGACTGGTGTCCTGGTCATTTCTGTTTAGCAGAACATTGTTCAGGAATGTTTTCTGCAGCCCTATGAAATTGGGCCCTGGATTTGAGTGTCAGACATTTTTGTCAGCGTAGACCCTCATCCCTTGTAATTGTATTGGAAACAACAATTCAAAGAATACTTATAATAGTGTTGTTTACTTTTGATCTTCAGTTGATGGCAGCCTGTACATGTTTGGGAGTGGATCCGAGGGCCAGCTGGGCCTGGATGATATGACAGAGACTGAGGTACCTACACCACTATCGGTGGGAGTACCCATCAAGCAGGTGTCATGTGGGTACTACCACACAGCCTTAGTCACAGGTTGGTTTTTGGATTTAATGGTGATTTTGTTTGTTTGTTTGTTTGTTTGGTTGGTTGTTTAGGTAATCTTCCCGTTAAGGGAACTCTGCAAACTCCCACAAGGGGATATAAACACCAAGCTGGCAACAGCCAATCTCTCTCATACAAACATTGGTTTAACAGAGCTATGATAATGAATAACACAAATCAAGAAATTGCGATTCAGTGACTAGACGACAATACTTATTCTAGTCATTGTGAAATCAGCGGTTAGCTTGGTAGGATTCGAACCCACAACCGTGTAATTGCAAGTCCTGCAGTCAAACCACTGGACCACGGTGACATTGGTAACAGCCCAGTCCGATTCCTCTCTAGACTCTTGAACCAAGAGTCTTAGATTGCAGTTTTTCTCACTCTCTGCTCTGTTACTATCAGTGTGTTTCTAAAGACAACCAGCCTCATACCTCAATATGCCACAACAGTGGCATTTTGAGGCACACACATGCTGATGTAGAGAGTAGAGCCATTGCCCATAGTGCGTCAATGAGAGTGGTAATCTGTGGGGTTGGTTTGGGTCATTTATTGCAGAGGATACTTTCAGGACTTCGGACTTCCATAATACCGTGTGCTGTTTAAAAAAAAGAAGTTTGTTTTAAATGTAAAACAAACTGATTAGTGGAATTACATTACACTTATGATTGGGATGCAGGGCCAGGTATTTTGTACATTTAGTCACATGTATTTTCTGTTGAATTCTCCCTCCAGACGAAGGGAAACTCTACACATTTGGTGAGAACGAGTTCGGTAAACTGGGTCTGAGTGACACAAACTCGGCTAGCGTTCCACAGCATGTTAGCTTAATCAAGGACAGAGTGCGACGAGTGTCATGTGGGAATAGCCATACTGCTGCAATCACAGGTCAGTTTACAGACACATGTTTATGTAATACTACTACTACTAATAATAATCAGTTGTTATATAGCACTTTATCTACGGGCGTCTCAAAGCGCTTATTATGTGTAACAAATGGGTTTGTAAGTTTTTGAATTATGAGATCCATTTCCATAGCACCTTTGTGAGGGTTTACAAGGTGATGCGGCGCAATCTGCTGCCTACCATGCCAGAAACACCGGGGCAAACCCTCTTCTCTCAGCAATAAGTGCAACTGGGTTCTTTTACATGCATTACACAGCACAAAAGACTTACAGCTTTACTTCTCATCGGAACGAGAAGCAATAATGGTTAAGTGTTTTGCTTAAGGACATTGGTGTCAAACCAGGAATCAAACCCACACTCTTTGCTGATCGGAAACAACAGAGCTTATGTCAGGCGTGCTTGACCGCTCGGCGATGACACACCACACCACAAAACTTAGGGTTACAGAAATCTTATTTTCTCTAACACTTTAAAAATTGATGATTTCATACAGATTCTTTTGTTTATTTGTTTGCTTTTTCCCCCAATGCAGATAATGGTGATGTGTATACGTGGGGCGATGGGAGCAACGGTCAGCTCGGACACGGTCCGTCCATTCTAGAACTTAATGTACCACAGAAGATAATTACATTAAGGGGGAAGAAATGTCGGGACGTTGTGTGCGGGGAGAACCACACGGCGCTCATTACTGGTAAGATGCGTGTGCATGATAACGTTAGTAAAATAACTTATTGGATTTAGATATCCCTAAAAACACAAGGCCCTGTTTTAAAGGGTTTGTACTTGTTTGGTAATTGGAACCCACTGCATGCTGCAGGATGGAATGTCTGGGTGGGCCATCCAACTTACAGCGAAAGATTGAAGGTGCTCAGAAGTTATTCAGGGCATTAAAAACAGTCTGCCATATGCCAGTCCAAAACGAAATTGGGCATGTTAAAACGTCATCCAATGTGAAGTGGTTAACCATGACAAAGAAAGAAGATCTTTTTACATTGTGATTGGATTTAACTTTCTTGTTGCAGACCACGGGTCTTTGTACATGTTTGGGGATGGTAGACATGGCAAGCTCTGTCAAGGAGATGAAAGCTTTAGTAACCTCTTCCAGCCAACCAAAGTCAAGAGATTCAAGAGCTTCCATGTAGAGCAGGTAGGTCTTCACAGTAAGAGTAAATAATAGCCAATTATTAGGTTTTTAAAACCATACTGCAAGGCACAGAGAGGAGGAAGGAAAAGCGGAAGACATAAAGAGAAGGTGGGAAGACAATATCAGAGAGTGGACAGGTTTGGACTCACAGCGGGCTGCGGAGGATGGGAGTAAGTGGAAACAGCTGGTTACAAATCCCTCTTTGGTGCCCCAACACCCAACAGAGTTATGGTATAGGTGAGGTGGGGTGAGGTGAGGTGTTTTAAACCAACTATCAAAGCACCGTACACCATTGCTACCCCTGTTCATCGGGCCTACAGCATCACCGAATCCATCTCAACTCCTTAGGAGTATGCAGCACCAGCAACCGAAAAGGGCTGTTAACATTCACGCCAACAATCTCTACCCTCGCAGGTAACCATTCACTCCTGGGTGATGAGAAGCAAATACAGTTGAGTGTCTTGCTCAAGGACACAAATGTCATGAAAATATAAACGGAATTTGAACCCACACTCTGATGACTCTGCAATCAGAACCTGAGTCCGATGCACTAGACCACTCGATCAAAGTTACATGTACTTTATATTGAATTGGTGCAGTGTACATCTTCTACATCTCAATGTTTCCTGCCAGCTTACTGTTGTTAGTTTGATGAGTTCCATTTAGATGTCGTTGATGTTTTACTGAACAGTATTCACCCGCAAACAAAACTTGAACAATTAATAATACTAGTTATTATTATCGTTTTTGTCGTACTGTAGGTCTCATGTGGGGGATGTCATACAATTGTCAGAGCCCGATGGAAAGACCAATCCAAAGGCGAAACCTCCTCGGATTCCGAAGAGGAAGCGGACCCTCTCCGGTCCTCGGGTCATATGAAGAAAGGCTTGTTAGCGGCTACATTAGGTGGGATGGACTCTGTGGACCTTGGAGGGTCGTTGGATGGCTCAGCGAGGGGACGCAGGAGACAGAGAGAGGTAGGTCACTCCCTTCAGATCATTGTATCGGATGAAACAAAGGTTGTGACTCATTATGCAGCAAGGTCTTTTATTAAAAACTTGTAGGTTGTAGGTTGGTTAAGAGTCGTATCTTCATCTCATCAGATTTGTGGTTGAGAAAGATTCCGTGTTGTTTTTACTTTTAAAAAGTGTGTAGCATCAAAGAGGTTCTACCTCTAACTACGCTTTTACCCATGTACACAAAATAATAAGATGGTTAAGAGTAGCAATTGTGGTGAAGTGTCTTGTTCTTCCCTCGGGCTAAATCGAAGAGAATCTATCATACTTTCTCTCACTTTTCAGACATCCAACTTACTCCCTCTGTGTGGACCAACCTCCTCTTGGTTCATCCATGGCCTTTCAAAACCTCAAACAGAAGTTTTCCCTGATCAAAGAGAATCTATAAAACTTAATTCTTCATTTTTGCAGACGTCTCCCTTACCCCCTCTGGCTCGGACACTACCTCCACTTGGTTCCTCTAAGGCCTTGCCAACCCTCAACTCATACGCTGGACACGGACGTAAGCTGGACCAAAGCTTAATACCACATATCAAACAAGAAGAGAATGGTAGGTATCTATGAAGAGTCAAACTCAACTCAAAGGCAAAAATGCAGTAAATTGATGTTACAAATTAGCTGTAAAACATTGACTCCAACTAAAGTACATATTATAAAATAGGATTTGAACTGCCTCTAGCCAGAGCTGTGTATTGAGAGAGTTGCGACATGGAGGGACCAGTTTTCTTTGGTCACATGGTTTCTAGGCGCCGTTTTCGGTCAAAATGTAGCACAATTAACCCAATGTGCAGTCTAGTCTGGCACCACCCTGTGTGCGCACATGCATTTTTTTTTACCGAAAAATGGCTTCTTATTGTAAGTTGTCACAACTCTCTCAATACACAGCTCTGCCTCTAGCTACTGGGCAATCTCGGTGGTCAAGAGGTAAGACGTCTGCTCTAGAATTGCAACGGTCATTGGTTCAATGAATTACTTGTGAATTCTTTTCTTTTTATCCTCCTCACCCATGACAGATGTCCACGAGGAAATTATTAAAAAGACCGAAGTGAAGATAGTCGAAGCATCACCGCGTATCACAAGAATCAAAGATGTTGACCCCTTAGAGTCTGTGAGTAGTCAGGTCACTGTCATCAGTCACTGTCATCAGTCATCAGTCACTGTCATCAGTCACTGTCAGTGTCATCAGTCACTGTCAGTGTCATCAGTCACTGTCAGTGTCATCAGTCACTGTCATCAGTCACTGTCATCAGTCACTGTCATCAGTCACTGACATCAGTCACTGTCGTCAGTCACTGTCCTCAGTCACTGTCATCGGTCACTGTCATCAGTCACTGACATCAGTCACTGTTGTCAGTCACTGTCCTCAGTCACTGTCAGTGTCATCAGTCACTGACAGTGTCATCAGCCACTGTCAGTGCCATCAGCCACTGTCATCAGTCACTCATCTTGCATAGACAGAAACTGCATTCAATGTGAACCGAAACTTATGGTTTCATTGTACAAAAGTGGCATATAAAGCGGAAGGAAATTTTGCTATTACGCTTTTCAAGCTTTCTCCTAACCATTCCAATCCTTCGTAATAATACATGGCATGGTTTTTGCATAGTTTAATTTATGGGGACATAACACATCTAGCCAAGCCATCCATTCTGTACATGGGAATAGACCTGCCAATAATAACAAATAAAATGTTTAAAATAAAATTTACTGAAAAAGTTTCGTACATTTTGGACAGTCCGTGGCCAGAATACCTAGGGAGTTTAACTCGTTAGAGGCCGCAAGCGGCTTGTACCGAAATGCCCATAGGGGCCGCAAACGGCCGCAAGATTGGACCTACTTGTGCTCAAGCAAGAGCAAGAGGTCAGAGAAAAGGTCATGTACTGAATGTACATTTTCCAATGTTTCCCATGTTAACAAAGAATCTACAACTCAAAAACAAACCAATGTAATTAGTTCTTTTTCTTAATAATTTCCCTGACATTTTCCCCGAAAATAATGGGAGTACAAAAATCAACAAGATTACCAATGTCTGGGCGTATGGTGATGGTTATACAGAAATGAATGGTCTCTAAAGGGTTTAGATTGACTAACACATATATCATTACAGTTCCTGCTAACTGAAAAATTCATTCATATTGGAGGCAGGCCAGGGTGTATTTTATAATGTTAACTTTACCTCACATTTCCAGAGATGATCATTTACTTTATGAACCAATGCGTGTCACTGGCAGTGACAGTAACCGGCAGTAACACACTGTCTAGCTGAAAACAGCGGCAACTATCACTTACAAACTTGTCCGATCTATTTAAAATGATATATTTGTTTTATGTCTTTGATTATAAACAGAGGCATTTCTCAGCAAGTAAATCCGTTCGTGAACTCAAACCTTTATTAGATGAGGCAAACGCTAACCACAAAGGCACACAGGTAAAGCAATGTGTGAAAGTTTGAGTTAACTTTAATGTTTTGCACTGTTAGATCTATATAGAAAAATATTTTTGTTGGCAGAGACAGCATGTCCTCACAGCCTTCTTATACAACGTGTTTGTTGTGCAACGAGAAGCTTCGAACCTGCACTCAAAAACACCCCCGGGTCAAAACTGACCCAGATTTCGGATCCCAGGGGCCTCTGACCCATTTCTGAGCCAGATTAATAATAACTATAGCGCATTTTACAATAACATATCAATGCGCTTTACATTAGTGCCCTGGTCATTGGGCCAATAACATTCCTTAACTCTTTCTCAGCTCCCTTGGGAGTATACAGCCCGTGCTGCCGTGGCGCTCAGAAGGCTTTTTCAAACACAATATCAACCTCTACCCTCACAGGTACCCATATATACCCCTGGGTGAAGAGCAGCAATTATAGTAAAGCATCTTGCTCAAGGGCACAAATGTCATGGCCGGAATTCGAACCCACACACCGATGACTTAACACGTTGACTGCCGTTCATAAATTCGTGGGGCGTTCCCATTTGCCAATCATCCAAGTGGGTGCGCTTCCCATTTGCCAAAAGCATCCAAGTGTGGTGCGCATGCGCACATACCAAATAGTTTTGTGTCTACATGTTGTAGCATACAAATTCTAATGATGTGTCCTAACCACTGCCAGAAGCGTCTCACCACTGCCAGAAGCGTATTCGTTGTGTTCTCAGGGATGCCAGTGTATTCAATTCACTATACAAAAGCCTTTGATTCTCACGAGTATACTCGTAGTTGGCAGAATCCGTTACACCTGTTTTTACGAGTATACTCGTAGCGGCAGAATCCGTTCACCTGTTATTACGAATATACTCGTAGGCGGCAGTCAACGTGTTAACCACCAGAACTTGAATTTCATGCTCTAAACCGCTCGGCCATGACACCCTATATGTGGTAATGCTTAGTCCATGGAACCATGCAATTTTCATACTTACTAACCTCCTGGGCAGAACATACATATGACATAATCATTTTGTGTTGTGATGTTTTAGAAATGTTATATTATAAGATGTGGGATTGATAATTTAGCACTTGTTTTTATTCATCATTTTTTTTTAGGACGGAGTAGATGAAGTGGACTCGGGACCACGAACCATAACCAAGGTAAATAGACAGAATAATGGATTTCTTTTATTAAATTAGCTCATTGTAAACAATGATATTTTTTGTTTGCCAACATTTCAAATGCTATTGAATATATGAGTAATCTCAAATACAAGGGAGGGGGGTGGACTTATATTGTGCAATCTCAATTTGGCGTGTCTCGGCCGAGCAGTCTAGTTCACCGGACCCACTCTCTGGTGTTGTCGGCAGCAGAGTGTGGGTTCGAATCCCGGTCATGACACTTGTGCCCTTGAGCAAGGCACTGAACCATAATTGCTTCGTAAAAAGTTGGGAAGGTACATGTAGTGCGTTCTGCTCTACCAGCCAGGCTCCTATTGGATGATACCCATGCCTACATCCTTACAGACTGTGAAGGGGGTAACCCTGTTTCAGCCCTAGGAGTACATGTACACTGTAGGTGGCAACGTGCCTCTGGTGACAGTTGATTTGGGTCGACAGCCCAAATCAGTTAAGTGTAGCCCTCACCTTTAAGTGGCCAGCAGGCCTTGTGATGTAAGGTGATTTCTGGTTGTTAATGTTGGACCCCATCCACTCTATCAACATAATAATGTCTAATGCCTACATCTTTCAACAGGAGGGTATGGAGGTCAATGACCTCAAATCTACAGACACTGTGTCAAATAAGGGTGTAATAAATACCAAATTAGCTCCATTAAATATGGCAAAGAAACCAGAAAGTCATGATTCAGGAGCTGATTCCGAAGAAGATGATGATGAAGATGATGATGATGATGATAGTGATGAGGATTTGCCAGTAAAGCCATCAGTCAAAAGCAAATCCCCCTTTGGCGCACTACTTGAGGTAGAGTAAACCAGTGTGCCTCACCGGTGTGTGCAGAACTAAAATCTGAAATGCTAAAATATGCGGTTTGCGGTGGCACCATGTGATGGTATCCATGTTGCTGTGAGACTTGTTCTTGTGAGAACTTGTCCTGCTATTTATCTTTTTCTGTGGCGTAGATTGGGAAGTCTGATCAGGGCCTAATTTCATGGCCCTGCTTACCGTAAGCAAAGAAACGGCGCTTATGGAAGCAGGGAAATTCTGTGCTTACGTCAAGTGATTTTACAGGTTAAGGAATTTCTGCTTGTGCGCGTGTAGTCCACGTTACTAGGCAATCTTCGCTTACACAGCTAGCGCAGAAATTTGGCGCTTGCCCTGTAAGCGAAGAATGGTGACCGCAAGCGCAGAATTCGGCAGGAAGCAGAGCCATGAAATTGGGCCTTGAACTAGGTAGTCTCCCAATTTTCCCAGTCTACTCCGCGGCAGTAGGTAAATAGCAGTGTGTACAAATGTTTTAATATTTGCTACCTTATGACCTTATGGAGACCAAGGACAAAACAAAAAAGGGGAAAAAAAAGGTTTCCACAGGGGAATTCCAAAGACTGCCGTGCTCCACGAGGAATTCTGTGTTCAAAGTATAAGGGAGGATGTTAAGTACAGGGACATAGGAAACAACAAAAGATGTCTCTACGGGGAAGTTGTATGGTTTCAAATGATTTATCAACTTGACGGAAAGCGTAGGAGGGCTGCAACAGCAAAAACTTGTAATTGAAAATGCCATGTACATGTACACCTTTTCATTATTTTTTTGTAACACTTGAGTTATTAACCAGATGTTAACCCTGCTCATCTGACCATAGTCTCTATAGTGAGAATGAGCTAACAGCTTTAACCCTAACAGTCACAAATGCTTTAAAAATAATCTGCTTGCGTTAATGCTCTGGTGTCAAGATAAACCCTGTGACTTAATTATCGTCTCTGCTCCACAGTGGCCGAGCGGTCTAGCACACCAGACTCATGTTCTGATCACTGAGCAGAGTGTGAGTTTGGGTTCCAGTCTTGACACTTGTATCATTAACACTTAACCATTATTGCTTTATCCTTTGGATGGGACGTACAGCTGTTGGTCTCCCTGTGTTGTTTAATGCACGCTAACGAACCCAGTGCACTTAACGCTACGTGAAGGGGTTTGCCCTAATGTTCCAGGCATACATTGTACGTGTGTAATTGGCAGCAAATTGTGCCACAGCGCCTTGTAAACCCTTACAAGTTGCTATATAAAGGGTCTCTTAATTCAAAACAAAGCATACCTGGAAGTGTCACAGTGCTTTGAATATCTTTTGGCAAAGGCGCTAGATATGAATAAGACTGATACTTTTATTATCACAGCCATCAAGACCTGTCCCAGCGCCGCGGTCAAGGGCTCAAGCGAAGACAGTCTTAGATGATGATGAAGAAGATGAAGATGAAGATGATGAAGATGAAGATGATGACGATGATGAAGATGACGAAGACGAAGAGGACGAAGATGAGGATGATGATGAGCCAGATGAGGTACCAGTCAAGAAAACAGAGAGTAAGGATTCTTAAGTTTTGTTCAAGTATATCTTTCAGGGATGAGAAATTTCAGACTTTTATCTGAACTCAGACTTTTTGGGAGGTCTGCCCGGTAAAAGAAGTAGCTGTTATTCTGTTCACATGTAAAGAAAGTATGCTCTTTGATCTTCTTCTCTAGCGCTGTGGATACTGTTCCGAGAAGCTCCTTGAAATCTTGAACTCCAGGTGTTACCAAAGGGTTGAAATACCGTTGTTTCAACATACTGTACCTCCTAAAATGTAGATCCTTGTTTCAGACCATCTTGTCAGCAATGACTCTCACCCTTGTTCTTTAGAATATGATTTTCGTTTCACCGATGTGTGATGAGCACTGTATTCTCCGGTGCGTTCAGAGTCTAAAGAAAAAATGCACAGGCTACTTGTGGTATTTGAACCTATGAAACCCCCCCTTCTGC
This sequence comes from Plazaster borealis, assembly GCA_021014325.1. NCBI lineage: Eukaryota > Metazoa > Echinodermata > Asteroidea > Forcipulatida > Labidiasteridae > Plazaster > Plazaster borealis. Next base: position 8,752,419 of record CM037476.1, on the reverse strand, counting down.
ATTCTAGAGCAGATGTCTTAACAACTTGACCACCTTCACGTACTGTGGCCAGTGTCCAGTGTCCAGAGGCCAGTTCAAATTTTGTAATTAGCAAGCAGCACCACAAACATTTTACTTGATGTAATAATTTCATTTTTTGAAATTCTACTTCAGTGATATTAAAGTACATGTGTAACATTGGTAATTGTCAAAGACCAGTATCCACACTTGATGTGGCCCAACATATACATGAAAATGAAAGTTTAGGCCCAATTGGTCATTGTAGTCACGAGAAAAAAAGTGGGAAAAATCATTAACATCTAATCACTTTTTTCAAACATTGAGTTTTGGACGAGATCAAAACTGATTGTTTTACTAATTTCACAAAAACTAACGCATTTCAAGCAAAAATATTTCAAGGGGTAGTTTTCCATGAAGTATACCATGTACGTTGTGTTCAAATCTGTAAACATTTATGTTTTTCTCTAACCAATGTTATGCGCACCCTTCAAAAAGAGATTATTCCCGCTGTTTTATATCTCCCTTTGAATTGCTCTTTCACCATGCAGCTAAAAAGAGTAACAGTCGCACTATTAAGAGCTCCGTTGGTTATGATGACACGAGAGAGAACCAGACAAAAACGACAAAATCCAACAGGGAGAAAATCACGCCAGAAAACGGTAAAAAGAAGACACAAGCATCTGAGGATGAAGACGATGATGAAGATGACGAAGAAGATGACGAAGAAGGGGACGATGATGATGACGACAATGAGGAAAATGAAGGTATCTTGCTGGAATATTTGTAGGGCTGACTGCTCATAAAGTGTGGTAATATTTTGCTTTCAACGGTAGTCAAGAAAAGTTACTAAAATTAAGCCGCTTATTAAGAAATGTGTATTTTTATTATTTGATTTTGAGAGTTTTTGCAGTAGTCAGATTGAGTTGACAAAAATGTTGTTAAATTGAATCTCGGATGTTTCACTTGCTATTTGTCCATCCAGAAGATCAGAAGGCAAAGAGAAAAGCAGAGAAGTCTTCCAAGAAAACGCCTGAGAAAGATAAGGATGATGTAAGCGACGAAGGCGAGACAGATGACAAGAAGCAGAAAGGGAAGAAGACAAAGAAGACAAAAGGAGAAGACGAAGAGGATGAGATTAAAGAAGAGGACAGTAAGGGGACCGAGGATGGGGAAGACGGAAAAACAACCGACGAGCCAAAGGTAAGGAAGAAAACAGGAAGATTTCTCGTTGAACCTTTGATTTGTATAATGTTGGCTTCCGTATCTAATGTTAGACCTGTTCCTCTTTATTCAGGGCTGGCAGTTTTGGAAAAAGAAAACCCCTGCCGGCAAAGTGGAAAGGTCCTCTAGCAGTGTCTCCAGTGAGGAAAAACCAACAAATCAGGAGAAACCAACAAATCAGAACAAATCCAAGACCTGTTCCATTTTATAGCAGGTATTCCAGCAAAATTACTGTACAGCAAAGAGTGAGTTGACCTCTGCATAAACAGATGACAGAATTTCCATCCTGCAATGAAATGGACCCTCAGTCAAGTTTGAAACAGTCATACCATCCCAATGCACTGGCTGGTAGGTTGTGTTTTATTGCCGTACACCACATGCGGGGATGAAAGTACATGTACACAATCCAAACCAATTTTTTTTTCTCCGGTGTTGAAGGCTTTTCAGTGCATCAGCATTGCATAAACGTGAAGTGGAAAACTTTGAAAGAGAAGTATATGGGTGAACAAGATCCATGGACCTGTAGTTGGTTCTATGTGTAGATAAACTTAATATGCTTACATGTACAGTTAAACAACTACAAGTACTACTGGTTTTGGGTAAGCTTACTTCCACTCCATATGACCTAATTGGCTCGGAGGGACTGGGCAAGTCTAGGAATCTGGATCAAAACGGCGTTCGTTTTGAGCCAGACAATTGTGAAAAACAGATGTCGGCGGCTTTGTTAACAAAATGATTGTCGCCAATCAAGACTACAAATTCACCTGACATTATAAACACAATAATTTTGTTTGCGCATTTTTTCGGAGTCAATGTCCCTGAGTGTTATACAGTGTAGTGCGTATTTAAGGCGTTGCGGTGCTTACACAAGGGGTTTCCCACAATGGCAAGCGTGGCAGCAGTCTCTGCATGTGACGATGGTGCAAGGGGGTCAATTGGAGGTTGATAAAATGTTTCAGAGTGGCTCAATGACGTCAGTCAATGCTGATGTAGTCTTGGCCCAAGACGTCAGTGATCGATAGTGGATTGAAATAACATTTACCCAGTCAGTTTCCCTAGTTTATAACTTGATATACACAAAAATTGACTGAAATTATTACTTGACCCAGGGTCACATTTTGTTAAGAGTAATAATTTTTGAACATTTATTTCTGCGATCACGCGTTGAATGCTCCCTATAGGAAAGGCTGATGTAGTCTTGGCCCAAGGCGCTGGTGATCGATAGTGGATTGAAATAAATTCACTCAAATTATTCCTTGACCCAGGGTCACGTTTTGTTAACAGTAATTATTTATGAACATTTATTTCTGCGATCGCGCACTGAATGCTCCCTATAGGATGCAGGATTCCCAAGACGTAAAATGAGAGTTGGTTAACTCCTGCCATACGAGGGCGTGCTGTTACAAACTACCAAAGAGCGTACATACACAATCAACTATTTGGGCGGTTGGGTTGGTGTAGTGGTATCTTTCCTCGCCTTCCACCTCTAGGACCCCGGTTCGAATTCCCAGGAGTATTTCTCTGGGGTTTTCCTCCCACATCTAAAACTTAATTTCCTTCTTTGTCTTCTCTCCATTTGGTTCTTGGCTAGTGTAGTGATTAAGTTCGCTTTCTGAGAGTCCTTGGCTTCACACAACCAGAATAAATGAAATGAAATGAAACTATCGACCACTGAAGTATTGTGTCAAGCCTGATGCTGATGTGACAAATATGTGTTACTACTAAACAAAACAAAATGCCAAAGGTGTTTTTTGTATATAATTTCTAATCAATTTTTTGCATTTATTTAGTTTATTAAGCAAAGGAGAATGTTGTATGGGTGCAGATGCACAAGTATATTGTATATTTATATATTGATCAAACAAAAAGCAGTTCAACTTTAAAGAGAGGTAAAGGCTAACCGAGAGGTCAAAGTTGAAAGACTTTATTTTCTTCTGTGAAGGATGGTAGTTAGTGAAATAAAATGAAATGGTATAGACCTTGTACATGTGACTTTGGTTTGGTGATCGCCTGTACATTTTTAATTTGTACACAAATTGCAACATCTAGAGGGTATGGGGGTAAGGTGCAAGATGAAGCAATGTGCAAGTTGCCGTAACGAAATGTCTTCAATGTTTGTTATTTGGGTTTTGCTTATATAGAAACGACTTTATAACTTTGCACAAATTAGGCAAAAATACCAAAACCTTAAAAGTATACACATTATGGGCTTTCCAAAGAAGAATTGGATAGGTACATTTAATTATGTACCTGCTATCTGTTCCAATTTAATCAGAATCGTCCCGATTAAGTTGCACACAAAAAAACACCCGGATTTCTGGAAACTGCTTGGATACACAACGGTCCCTCCATGGATACACTAAATTAGACAAACAACTTCTTGAGAGTGGCACCTGCTTTTTTGAATGTACAACTGCAAATCCAATGTGTATACTTGTACTTGAAGTGGGGGATTTCCTTTGGCCCCCCTGCAATTTACTTTTCTTTTGCTGCCACTTCGCTGACCATGTAGGCTACACAACTAAGTGTTCCTATTTCAGGTTTTACAATGTTGGCAGGCATGTAAAGTGTAGATGGAACTTTGTATCTGCTAACAGTTATGACTTGTTCAACACTAACTGGTTGATGACAATTTGTGAACATGAGGAAATCACTTTAAAAAACTGATGAAGCTCCAAGCAAATGTACAAGGTCTATACATGTCCGTAAAGGTTTTTTTAATAGGCTGCATTTTCAGTTAATAAGGATTTTTGTAATGTACATTTTTGTATTCTTTATAATGAGTACTTTAAGGGTGTCGCTTAACTCAGAGCCTGCTCTTGGAACTTTAACAGTTAAGAGACCATTTATATCTGTATAATTATCACCAGTTACTTAGGGCTGCTCAAGCAGAAAATATTGCTTAAAAAAAGTCTGCATAGGAAAAATAAGCAGGGAACCAGCCAACTTTGCACATGACATGGTATGTTGGTTAGTTCCTGTTTTCCAGTGAGCAAACTTGTTTTCTGCTATGCTGCTTTATAATTTCCAGTGAGTTGTGAAAAACCAGTGTCAGGGTTATGGTGGCACAACTGCACACAGTATACAATTATTGAGTGCTTTTACTAATGCTATGGTTAAAACTATGACTCGCTCGGTGATCCCCAAAGCTTTCTGTTTTGTTTCCGAGGTGAAGCCAAGAAAATAGAGTGGTCTGGGGATCACCGAAAGTTTTAACCAAGTACGAGTAAAAGCAGTCAGTAAACAAACGGTGATAAACCAGCCCATAGACGTCTATGTACCAAAAAGCTTGGGAACACATGTACGAGTATAGTTTGTCGTGTACACACGGCTTTCTAATAAAAATATAAGTAAAACATATCATGTGACTCGCTCAAGCCCAATCAAAAGGTATAATCCATGTATGGGATATTATAAAACCAAGTTCACATGTCTCATGCAGATTTAGATACATTCACAACATGATATCATAATGCAGGCTGGCATAGTTTATCTATCTTTCAAAACCATGGATGATATTGAATGGTAATACAGTAGGAGGGTTGAAGGTGCTATCTTATCGCAGTCCCTGCTTAATTCAAAGCACAGAATTACAACCTTTGACCTAGCTGTCAATCAAGGCTCTCAAAGAGCCTGTCCTGGGGTCGATTTCACAAAACTCTTCCTAACTTAGGACTAGTCCTAGGCAATGCTAAGAGATAGGACCAGTAACTGGTCTTAACTTAAGATAAGACTAGTCTTATCTATTTGTGCAGTCTTATCTATTTGTGAAATCGGCCCCAGGTCATGCAGCTGTATACCATGCCCGATGTGGGGACTGAGGGGGTGTATATCCCCCCCCCCCCAAATTCTTCCCGTACTTTAACTCACTATTTTCTTCTTGTACAGAAGTCCCCCCCCCTTAAAGTCCTCCAAAGAACTCCTGGAGATTCCCGGAACACAATGAAGACAAAATAGGGAGGGGGTACACCTTGCCCCCATATCGAGCAACAAATGTACAGCTGGGAAACTACAGTTAAATACATTGTTACAATGACTACATGATCTGACCCGATGATGTGATTGTCTTTTTGAAAATCTCAAAATATCAGGTCGCAGAAATCTGTTGTCAATGTCATGTGATGTTGCAATGATCAAAGGTCGGAATTCGCTGTTTTGGGGGGAAGAGTGTGATAGGTAGTGCCTTTGAGGTTTTGTAAAGTTTGTTTTTTACCGGTACACTTTCTGTTTTATAACATAAAAAATCCTTTTTATGTTTAATAGTAACCTTGCAATTTGTAAAATGATGTACATATAGACAAATCTGTACATGACCTAATTTATTTTTTATGAGCAAAAATTTCATATTATGTATATATAAAGTTTGATATGTTGTGAATTTGTTGTTGTAGTAAATTTAACAGTAAAGTATAGTGATTGCACACTAGTAATTGAAATGTACAATGTGAACGATTACCCAGCTTATTTCAAGGCAATACCTTCTCTATTGTATCGCCAACAAACTTGAGTACTAACACGTTCCCCTTTTTAAAGTAGGGTCATCGTTTGGTTTTTGTCAACGTATATGCTGATATGTAGGGAAAATTATCAAGAATGATACAATAAAATTCACTTGTGAAAGTATCGGCTGAATACAGTGTCTACTTGTTGAGGAAACAGGAGAAACTGTCATGGTATTTTCATCAAGAACGTAGAATCCATCAACGTATAGCAAGGTGACAGCGGGTACCAACTGCATCTCTGGCCGCGGCCTTCGCGAACGGACACCAACTCTCAGAAATCATTTCTCAGATTCAAATGTTTTTATTGACTTCTGATCAATGGGGGCATTTCAGACGAAAACATTTCACAGGATGCTTACTACCATTACCATCTTTATAACAAGTAAGCTTTCGGAAACAAATTACACAATTGTTTTTCTGGGTCATTAACCAAAGTAAGACCCTACCTTTATTAACCTCGTCTTTCATTTTACTGAAGACGAGCAGATGCATTCTGAAGACGTTGAAGTTATTCAATTAGATTTTGTGGCAGGTTGTAAAAGAGCGAAAGGTGCTTTATGAAACCGTAAAAACCTGTTGTAAAAATAACGAGCGCGTTTCAACGGCGTAGAAAGCGCTGTATACATAAAACAATAGCCCACTCAGAACAAAAGAAACTAAACACAAAATTTACTTTCTACTTTTTATTACAAAAAGGCAGAATTATTTATCTCCAATTAACAAAGACAAATGTTCATTGTACCCCCAAAAAACAACTTCTGGGAGCAAAATAGTGTGGAATATATTACCTCATACATATTAATACAAAAGTAACTCATTGTGATTGGTCAACCACTGTCCAATGATAGTATGCTGGTGCTTGTACTATCCACCAGAAATGCAAATGATTTTTTGCTTCCCTACATGCCCTAAGAAAAAAGTATGTCAACTACTTTAGTTTGCACACCATGCCCTTCTTGCATCATATGATGACTGACTTGGACCATGTTCAAATTGGCGGCTGTTGCTAAGGCTGTTGCTATAAGCCATTTTAAGATATGGCGGACACATTACTATAACACTGTTTGGTTTAGGTAAATTTGTCTGTGTACACCCAAATCCTACAGTGCACTCCTATAATGTCCACCATATCTCAAAAAAGGCTAATGGGCATCCTATGTTTCAATGCATGTTCATGGGACGATCAAGCCGCAGATACATCAACAAATTCAGACACGGTCTAGGCCTGCAGAGCTAAATCATTTTCATAAAGCCGTTTCCAAACAAAACAATGATGCAGACATACCAGTCTCAGCAATGTGAAGAACATGGCTGATTTTTGGCTTTTATGAAATCTGGACTTGATCTTGACATGAGGTGCAATCAAAGCAAAGATAAAATGATGTGGGTATAGGAAAGGCAATTTTGGTAGTTGGAAGTTAATTGCCTATCAATCCCCCAATCATGTCATATTTATAATTCAAAGGTATACAGGATTGGTAGAGCTGACAAAATAGTCGCACACAGTGTTCATGTTTTGTGTGATCAACCATATACATGAAATAACAAACCCTGTGAAAATTTGGGCTCAATCCGTTGTGTGAGTCAGGAGAAAATGGTCGGAAAAACCATGCACAATTTTATGTAAACAGATTGTCCTTTTGGTTGTAACAACCGTTGCAGTTTGTTTTATTAGGTTTTCAGATACTGGTTCTAGTATGAACTCCATAATCTCTAAAAAGCTTTCAGACTAAAATTAAACAATGCTGTCCTTACCAATCCTGTATAATTGCCTTTATAACAACAAGTAATTTATCAACCAAAATCTCTCTTGACAGAAAACAAACAGTTTAATATTCTCGAAACACCAGCATTTGCTTTTATGGGAATTTAAGTTTGATATAAAACAAATTAACTACCGGTATATGACATGTATACAATGTTATGTTATTCATGATCAGTACTTCATTTGTTTTAAAGTGTGGGACACCTGCACTATCACATATTTTAGTAAACATTTGTTTGTCTTCTTCAATAACTTGCCAATTAAAGGGGGACTGTCGCCAAGAGTAGCAGGCTTGTGGCTGTACAACAGTGGAATTATGAACTCTGACCAAGTTACTGCGCACGCGCGCACTGGCTGCCACACCACCCAGGGGGTATAAATGGGTACCTGCGAGGGTAGAAAAGCCTTCGGAGCGCCACGGCAGCTCGGGGCTATATACTCCCCAAGGAGCTGAGAAAGTTTTAAGAAATGTTATTGGCCCATTGACCAGGGCACAATGTAAAGCGCATTGGGACGTTATTGTAAAATGCGCTATATAAGAACTAGTTATTATTATTATTATTATAATGTTTACATGTATCACAAAGGGTGCCATCTGAACCTGAATTATATAGTCGGCAAAGCATCCAAATGGAAACATCACACCAACTTTTGTAAAGAAGACAAATGAAGAACGTTCAGTTTTAGACGTGGGAGGAAAACCCCAATGGGGGAAAACCCATGCAGTCAGGTCGGGAGTGAAAACCCAATCCATATCGAGGCTCCAGGTCTGAGGTGGGATTCGAACCGGGGTCCACAGAGGTGAAAGGCAGAGAGGAAACCATTGAGCCAACCTGACTGTCTATTCTATTATATGCCATTACTATAATATATTTGGATGTGACGGCCAGCGCGCCCTGGTGCAGTAACTGGGTTAGAGTTGATAGTTCTATGTACAGCCACAAGCCTGCTATGATCATGACGACAGTCCCCCTTTAAAGGGACACGTTGCCTTGGATTGGGCGCTTTGGGCTATAAAAAGAATTTGTTGTGTAATGAGTATGGTTGGAAAGATGTTTTAAAAGTAGAATATAATGATCCACACAAATATGCCTCCAAATGGTGTAGTTTTCTATTTACTTCGTGGACTAACATCGTCTGCCATTTTGTAGAACCAAATTGTTGATTCCACAAAATGACTGTATTAGTTCACGGAGTAAAAGGAAAACCACACATTTTTAAAGCATATTTGAGCGATCATTATATTCTACTTTTAAAACATCTTTCCAACCATACTCATTTCACAACAAATGCTTTTTATAGCCCAAAGCGCCCAATCAAAGGCAACGTGTCCCTTTAATGTTGTATGTCTCTTACTCTGGGGCATGGGTTATGTACATATGGGTGTAAAAATATCCTTCCCTCATCATGACAAAGATTGAACTATTCCAAAATAAATCACTTTTCGTGAAAGTGATGCTCTGTTTAGGCCTTTTCGGATCCACTACAAGATAACACAAAATGAGTCACGATATAAAAAAGTGCATTAATAACATGGTGTTTATGCTGATATTGGGCCTGATATTTGCTGGGTGGAGGTGTCCCTTATTGATGCAAGGGAGAATTATTATTTCACTACTTATAACTGGATAGTTGTACAAGCTAAAAGGGAGGGTATAACTTTGGTAATTACTCCAAGAAATGAATTACCATAAAAACTTACTTGGTTAGAAGCACTGCAGCTGTTCATAATGTAAAACATTTTGAGCAACGATTCCCTTCAAAGGAATGTGGTTTCAGAGAGAGGGATTCAAAAACATGTCAATCTGAGAAAGTTTCATGCATGAAACGTTTCTCAGATTGTGTATTCCGGATTATTAATTACGGATTATTCTTCCTGTGTGGACATAACCGCTCCAGAATTTCGGCGATATCTCAAAAAACACTACCACCTTTTGAAATAATATTTTCACAGGTTACTCTTATTGTTTTCATCTACATTTATATAGGATTCAAACAATCGAATGGCCCCAAAAACCAAAGGTATACTTCGCCTTTAAATTCCTTCTTTCTCATGAAAAGAAAAGTGTATCTCACAACTTGCCGGTCAAGTTATAATCATAGTTATGTAAGCTTTCTACTTCCTAAATAATATATTATTGTTTCTGATTTCCAGATCATATCAATGAAGCTTTAGTCTGAAAGGTTGATAGTAAATTGCACATTTAATTAAAGTAAAACACAAGCAGTAGAAATAGAAAAACATGTACATGTCAACGGCCCGTAAATGTGACAAAGAGGGCCACATGCTCCGGGCCAAAAGTAAAACAGCTCTTTGGCAGAAAATATCGCTTGAAGAATTTACAAACCAAATCAAATTGAGCAGGGAACCAGCCATCGCCAATCAGACCGCATGACCTTTTTGTTGGTAACCCAGGTTCTCTGTGCTGAGCGAGCTTTGGTGCTGAGCAGTCAGCGAGATGTAAACCTCCATTTTGCGTCCAAAGATGTAAACAGATAATTTAGTTATTATTTTTTTATTTACCAAAAATTATACAAAAATATTTGGAAAAAATCAAAAACGGCACTTTAAGATTCATGCCTATATCTTTCCATACATTATGCACTGTCTTCACCAAGTGCCTCGTTGTCAGTCAAATTTCATACATTTGTAATGTGCACAATCTGATCTAAACTCACTACATGTACTCTTATTTCCACAACATTATTTATTTACTCTTTTATTAAAAATATCATTTGGTTTGCAAGGGGTTATATAATATTTCTGAACGTCATGGATTCATTTTTCCCCCCTTCTTTTTTGAAGATGAAAACACAAGAATGTTTTTCACAGAAAATACAAATTTCCCGCGAAATGTGTAACATTGCACACATTGCCTGTGCAAACTTAGCGCTACTGGTTGGCCAAACGAGCGAACATCGTGCCTTTTTGTATGGGGCTGATGCATACCCGTTTGTGCGTCTGCCTTGTGCACAACTCTGCAACGTTTACCCAACGATAGCGTCTGTACGCATGCGTGAATGTAATTAGCATATTTCGTGGGAAAGGTGAATTCTCAAAGGTTCCCAAAGCATTCTAATTCTCCCTTACAAACCTATCTAATCACACTGTGACTACATTTATTTACACACTCATCTGGTGATACTCTTTTTGCAAACAACAACATACTAAACTATACAGAACTTAATCTTTCGGTTTAATTACACATTTGGTTCACTTACCAAAAACTAAAAAAATCTGTCCTTCAAATTATATTTTCAAATCATACTTTTGCATACACTACGTGTATAAAGGCAATGCATACCAAGTTAACATAAATAAATTTACTTGTTTGGGAACATAATATTGTGTATTGATTTAAGGCATTGCATTGTGGAGAATCGATAACTAAATTTGGTTGACACTGACAGTAAGACCATGAATTCTACTTTGCTGTGTAGACTATTCTTGTAAGAACTTGACCCGTGTATCTACTGCTGCAGAGTAGATTGGAATCTGGAGACTACTGAGTTCAAATACATGTAAGAACTTGTCCTGCTGTGTTTAGATAAGGACTTGTCCTGCTGTTCTGTTTAGATAAGGACTTGTCCTGCTGTTTAGATAAGGACTTGTCCTGCTGTTCAGATAAGGACTTGTCCTGCTGTTTTGATAAGGACTTGTCCTGCTGTTCAGATAAGGCTTGTCCTGCTGTTCAGATAAGGACTTGTCCTGCTGTTCAGATAAGGACTTGTCCTGCTGTTCAGATAAGGACTTGTCCTGCTGTTCAGATAAGGACTTGTCCTGCTGTTCAGATAAGGACTTGTCCTGCTGTTCAGATAAGGACTTGTCCTGCTGTTTAGATAAGGACTTGTCCTGCTGTTCAGATAAGGACTTGTCCTGCTGTTTTGATAAAGACTTGTCCTGCTGTTTAGATAAGGACATTTTCTGGTGTTTAGATAAGGACTTGTCTAATATCTGGAGACCACTTCAGTTCCGGTAAGAACTCGTCCTGCTGTGCTATTAACTACCAAGTGTAGATAGGGAAATCAGGGAGTGGGGGACTTCTACTTTTGCTTATTGGATCTAGAGACCTCTTGTAATCATCTTCACATCTGCAGAGTGAGAAATTATTTGTCTCCAGACACCATTTATATCTCGCTCTGGGGCAGTGAGAACAATACACACAGAAATGTAGAAATGTAACATGGTGTTATCCCAAACTGAATATATATGATATGGATTATTGTAATCTTACTTGTGCTTTAAAAAGTATTTATATGTGCTTCGCTGCCGTTTCATGATGAATTAAATGAGGTCCACAGAACAGCCGTGAAATGTAAGAAGTAGACAAACCAACTGATCAAAATGTCTATGCAAAGTTTGACTGACAAGCTTTATGAAATTGGGCAAACTTAAACATTAACAGTAACAACTTTCTTGTCCACATGTTTTTGTACATGTACCCACATGAATGGACAAACATGTGCAGGTACATGTACATCCAAAATTAATGCTCAATGTTTTCTGGTTTGGTATTCAGGTCATACAAACCAATGAGACACATGAACACTACAATACACACTATAATCTCAACATCAAAGACGAGGTGACCAATGGCAGCTGTCACAAATGATCACCTGATTACTCATTCTACCAATGAGCACCTTCGGCTTTGATCTACCCAGACGTAAGTGGCGCTCAACGTCATGCAAGGACTACCCACTACACATGCACAAGTGGAAGCCTACTAAATCTCCCGAATGTGTCCCTGTGAAAGACCCAAAGACCAGACAGGCGTGGTGTGGCAGGAGATTCTGAGCTTGATTTAAAACTACTATCTACAATGACTAGTGTGTCACACGAAGAAGGAAGGACCATTTCCTCATAATCATAATGAGTGCAGCATTTCAAATTTACGCCAGTATCTCCGATTACAAAAAATAATCAAATTATTTGGTCATGTAGGTTCATATACACGCACTCTTGGGTCATCTTAAAGCAGTTGTACGGCTCCTGCATGGCATTTTAGGCATATTTTGGAGCAGTTTGCAGTTTGCATTTTACCAAAGGTAACCCCACACCACAAAGCAAGGTTCAGATGTGCTTTTGCCTCAAATTACAAAACAAAAAAGAACAAAAACACAAACTAATCGCATACAAATACCAATCAAATAATAAATCAGATACAGTTTGAGCTGAAACTGTAAAAACAAAAAACAAAAAACCATTATTGGTCACAGCTGACAATGTTACATAATAAAAGATACGTAGGCCAAGTCTGAAAGTGACTCTGGCTACGGCTATGGCTGTTGGCTACAACGACAATGTCAAAGAATAGGACTTTTTCGGCGATCCAGCCATAGCCACTGCTGTATTCATCAATTCAGACACGACCAAGTGTGTCATTTTGTAAACAACGTGCATAATGGGCCCCCTAGTTTCCTGAAAAACTTAAGCTATTATCAATCACCCTGCATCTCTGTGTGTGACCTGCTTTTATCAAAACAAAAAAAATGAAAATGGTTTTCTGCAATAACGCTTGGTTTGTACAAACGCTCTATGTGAACCCACAATGTAAATGTGTGTGCTTGCTGTAATTCTATATAATTTTTCTACAATCCTATGTGTTCGTAAATGAAAACAGAGAGCTGTGATAAAAGGCTTCATTGCATTATTTGTTGTAAAGCATAAAGACAGTTTCAATAATGTATAATATAATCCTATGAATACAGACAGATTATTTTATGTATAAGAACTCCCCCTTCAAACCGAGCTGAGCTTGACAAGTCCCCAATTGCTCATCCCTTGAAGTGAGTCACCGCCCTCGTCCGTACTCCTGGGGGTCACCGTTTGGTGACCCTGTTTGTCGCTATCGCTCATTGTCACCTCTGAACCCAGCAACGGCTGGGTTTCCCTGGGCGTCGTCGGCGAGGGATGCACCGAGTTGACCTGCCCTAGATGCAGGACTTTGCCGTTGGACGTGGGCACGGTGCGTTGACCCATCACTTCATTGGCCACTTTGAAAGGGGACGGCTCCGCTGATTGGTCAGTTAATGTGCTCGTCATGGTAACGGATAGACCAGCCTTGTTTTCCTGATGTTCAGAGTCACTACTTGAAGAGAGGCGCGAGTTGGAATCCTCACTATCTGAAAAATTCTTTGATCAGCAAGGTGAAGATTTGATTAATCTTATCTCTTAATACTATAACCACTTAAATGTAATAGGCCTATACAAATTACGGACAAACAATCATTAAGTATAGTATGCCTGTACCAAATACTCCAGTTAAAGCAGTAAGAACCTACAGAAAAGGTCTTTGTGCGTACTTTATAACTAACTCTGTTACTATCAGTTTACTCTCCTGCCCAACTGGCTCTTGCCACAAAATTCCACAGTGAGACTGTGGAGACCAAGTCCAAAGTACACAAGCCTTGAGGTTTCCTGATAATACCAGCTGTACAAACCGAAGAAACCCATGCACCAAATGCTAGCCTAGAAGGTACGGTACTTTGAGGCAATCTGCCAGTACCTGTGCACTCTCCTTCCCAACTGGCTCTTTTCACAAAATACCACTTGAGACTGTGGAGACTAAGTCCACAGTACACAAGCCATGGGGTTTCCTGATAATACCAGCTGTACAAACAGAAGAAACCCATGCACCCAATGCTAGCCTAGAAGGTACGGTACTTTGTGGCAATCTGCTAGTACCTGTGCACTCTCCTTCCCAACTGGCGCTTTTCACAAAATACCACTTGAGACTGTGGAGACTAAGTCCACAGTACACAAGCCATGGGGAGTTTCTTGATAATATCACCTGGGCCCAATTTCATGGCTCTGCTTACCGTAGAATTCTGCGCTTACGAACCATAGAGTCACACGCTTTACAGAGCGCCGTAAGCACAGAATTCTGTGGTAAGCAGTGCCGTGGAATTGGCCCCTATACAAACAGATGCACCCGATGCTAGCCGGGAAGGTATGGTACTTTGTGGCAGTCTGTGGTACCAGTAAAAAGGATTGTTAAAAAAAATGAAATTTTGAGGGGGCACTGCCTATTTTTCAAGGTACATGTACACCCATTAAAAGGGCACCATCCATCATGTCAATTAGAAAAGTGTATTTTTGGACATTTTTAGGCAAGGCCAAGACAAGGCCATGAACTTCGGCAAATTCCATCCATTTCAAACAAGTATAAAACTGTGAAAATGGAAACCTCTTTCCAAACTTCCAGAGCATTAATTTCCTTTCATACCAGGTCTGCAATAGTATATTTTGAGCGAGAACAGTCTAACTGTGCAATAATAATAATAATAATCATAACAATCAGCATTTAAAGACGCTCTACTTTGTAAAGTAAATCACAATTGCTTAGAGTAATCAACAAGGAAAGAAAATATATTAATTAATTGCGATGGTAAGAAGACCCTTAGACTTTTACATGGTGGAGACTCTTACAATTGAAAGTTTGCAAACACCGTGGCACAGTAACAAAATGTAAATATCTAGTCTCTGGGCGAGCTGGTTGGTCTAGTGGTTAAAGACACCTGGGCCCAATTTCATGGCTCTGCATACATGTACTATAAGCAAAGAATCGGCGCTTAAAGAAGCAGGAAATTTTGCGCTTAAGTCAAGCCCATTTCACAGGTTAGCAGGGAATCTTTTGCTTGTGCGCGTGCGTACACCACATGACTAGGCATTCTTCGCTTACATAGCTAGTGCAAAAATTCGGCACTTGCCCTGAAAGCGAAGAATGGTGATCGCAAGCGCAGAGTTCGGCGGTAAGCAGAGCCATGAAATTGGGCCCTGTACACAGAATCCCACCCTAGGTGACTTTGGATTATATCCTGCCGGACACTGCAAAACCTTCATTACTGGTTCTATGTAGCCTAAGATAATAGTAGTATTTTCTAGTCTATGCACTTTACATGTAGGCCTGCTATTATTATAAGTTATCGTACACTTCTTCTTTTGCAGCAGATAGTATTCACATATTGGATGCATAGGAGTACAATATAGCAGAATATATTCACGAGGTGAAATCTGGACTGTTCCACTTCATGAGGCGAAGGTAAAAAAGAAGTGTATAACCATGTAAATGAAATATGATCAGTAAAAAAAATATTAATATCAAATAAATACTTAAAAGTAAATTTGAACGAAATTAAATGAAAAGCAAACGGGTTACATGAAAACAATGAAAATAATTGACGATATATTTTCATTTCCATCATGCACAAATCATTCATTAGACTAAACAAACAAGAGCATCATGACCCCAAATGAATCTGAAACGAATGGTTGCAACTTAAAACTCGATACAAAATGAAAGAAGATTTTGTTCACCCAAATGAACTGAATAAAAAAAGGAAAAGAAATAACGAGCAAGCATGCATACATACATTATGAGCAAGCAGGGGTTAAGCAGCAGGCTGACGTCAGTTTCGGTTGTTTATCTGGGTGGGCGCTATGCCCTGGGACTGTGTACTCTGGGGCTGGGAAGGTGGTGGGTCTGTAGTTACTTGAGCCTACAGGATGCATGGGTGCAGAACGAAAAAACAAAAACAAAGACACGAGCGGGTTAGGCCATCTGACTTGGTTAAGGGGATTGTATACGTTTGGTAATTGGAACTACCTGTTTGCTTCCATCCCATATAGTTGTAGATATATACCATAAAACTAACCTGTGAAAATTTCATTTCAATAGGTGGTGGCGTTTTTTGAGATATCGCCAAAAAATCTGGAGCGGTTATGTCCACACAGTAAGAATAATCCGAATACACAATCTGAGAAACCTTACTGTCATTTCTCAGATTCAAATTTTTAGTTTCAAACTAAAGCCATGGTTTTGAAAGACAACCTTAACCCTAAATTATGGACCAGTGGAAAAAGCTGGCGGACCAGTAGTGAAATGACAAGCTACCTGGCTAGTCATTGAAAAAGGTAAGGGCAAACCCTGATGATATCTGGTAAATGCTCAATTGGAACAGCCTCGCTACCATGGGCAGCGCGTTGTATCGATACCTCTCGTCACTAACCCCTGGTAGAGATGTACTGATAAAACATTGTCGATTGGCTCCTGGCAGTGACTAATTTGCATGCATGCTTGTCAGAAAAAAAATTGAGCGTTTATATGGCGCTTGAAGGATGCTTAGTATGCGCGTGTCAAATGCAAGAATTTTTTTATGAGATTAAAAAGAAAAAAATTATCATGTCACCCTCAACTGCATACAGCTGGACATGTCGAAGATCAAAGAAGAATTGACAGGGGACCAGTTGCTCTATGACTCGACGCCTCTTTTGCGGGTTACCGTATTTGAGGACGCACGTAGACTGGATCTGCCAAAGGCCTAATTAAAATGTCCCGTTACTGGCACATTTTAATTAACCAATACCAGGGGGTAATGACTGGAGCAGTGCATGCTGGACACAAAAATGGTGCGGCAAGATCGATCACCCCTAGGAACGAGGTTGCAATTGGAATTCCTCATTGCTTAGCTTTACAAATGTAAGGGACGGCAACATTAAAAAACGTACGCAATTTCCCATGAATTGTGTGCCATTGGTCTTTGGTATACAAAAGAAAAGCTTGTCTGAACATGACACTGCACATAATTAATAACTGGTGGTGTGGTTGTCAAACAGGTTGGCGACAATGTGCAAAAAGCAATAACATTATTCCATGGATTTGTTTTGAAAGCATAACTTATAAACATGATGGAACAAAAACAGTCGGACTCTGTGGCTTCATGTTTGGCCACGCCTAGAGCTGTGTTTTGAGAGAGTTGCGACATAGAGGAACACCGTGTTGGATTTTGTTAGAGTGAGGACGTATCCCAGTAAACCACTCCAGAGAGCTAAGAATTACAAAATTACTATAACATTGCCGTATTTCTTATTAGTAATGGATTTGGTTTTAAAGCACTCGGACATCATTCATGCAAATTAAAATCATGCTGCGTGTTGTTTTTTCTTAAAAATAAAATGAAAGAAAAGCCACAATAGACTGTGCAAGTCACGCCGGTATCGAAAACGAGAAAACAACTGGAATGAAGACTATATTTTTCTCTGAGGTAAAATCTTCTTTTGAAATTCTATATCTACAAAATTCGTAGAAATACAAAATGCCCATAGAAATTTGTAATATATAATTTCAATATACAATACAAATAATTTGTTAAAATTAACATTGAAACAAAATGGAAACTTGGGACGAGGATGCTATGTTTTAGATACCCCATTTGCCAATCAAGCCCAGATTTGTGCGGCCATTATATAGCTTTAATGATAACATGAACATCAGTCTGGCAAAATTCTCAACTGTTTCTAAGGAACTGGAAACGGAGGTCAAGTTCTCGGGTTTTCTTTGTTGATTCGTTTAATGTATTTCAGCTTCATATATTTCATGGCTAAATTTATACTTTTCTAACAATACGATATAATTTGTATAGCCATAAACTTTGTTAAAATGAAGTATTTGAAGGAACAGTATCGCGCACACTAAAAACTCAATAGACCCACTTGCAAAGACCACCATCGCCGAGGTCAAACAACGGAATTGTACAAGCGCGTACGCACAGCTCTCAGCCAATGGTAAGTCTCCCTTTGACCTCAGTGAGGGTGCTGTTCAAGCTTGTGATGTCATATTGGTTCCGGAAGTTCGAATACACCTGAGACTTGCACAGTCTATATCTGAGACTTTTTTCCAAATGCCACAATTGACGGCAAGGGTACCCCCCCCCCCATGTAATAAGGGGAGGGGGATTTTATGTTGGGGGGGGGTAGTAGTAACACTTTCTTTGGGATTTACTGGATGCAAGAAATGTTACTAGCAACTAAATACTTACAACTGCGTGTGTAGGAGCTGCAGAACCATATGAGTGTAAGGGCCTGGTTGGGCTTGAGGAGGAGACTACCGATGGTTCAGCGGGGACCACAAACCCTCTACGATCAATCAGGCTGGCAGATGAACAAAGGGAACTCCGTATTAAAACATGCCTTAAATACAGGCAGCACTACACACATGAATATGTATAATATGTAAATACATGTAAATAGTAAGGTTCAATTCAGTTCAATTCAATTCAATTCAATTCAATTCATAATGGCATTCATAATTACCAGCATGAAAACACATGAATATGTAAACATAATGTAAATGGTATGGTTCAATTCGGTTCAATTCAGTTCAAATCAATTATATTAACTTCAATTCAATTTACTTCAATTCAATTCAACTCAATTCAATTCAATTCATATTAGTATTCATCATGACCAGCAAGAAAATACATGAATATGTATCATATATAATATACGTTTAATGGTATGGTTCAGTTCAATTTAATTCATATTAGCATTCATCATGACCAGCAAGAAAATACATGAATATAAAATACATGTCATATACATTAAATACATGAAGACACAGTTATCATAATGCAAAAGTAATCGTTTTTGAGCCTGCTTAGGCTTGAGGAGGAGACTAAACTAAGTAAATGTACTTCAGGGATAACAAAAAAGCTCTACGGTCAATCAGGCCAGGGAAGAAAGAAACGCAATATTAAGACATCATACAAGTACATATATAAATGCAAATGTAATCGTTCTGCTTAGTCTTGAGAAGGAGACTACACAAAATACTTTAGGGATACAAAAAAGAGCTCTTTGGTCAATCAGACTGGGGAAGAAAGAAACGCAATATTACATGTAAGACATCGATCATACAAGTACACGTACATGTAGACACAATATACATATGCAAATGTAATCGATTTCGAGCCTGCTTAGGCTTGAGGAGGAGACTACACAAAGTACTTTAGGGATACAAAAAAGAGCTCTTTGGTCAATCAGGTTTGGGAAGAAAGAAACGCAATATTACATGTAAGACATCGATCATACAAGTACACGTACATCTAGACACAATATACATGAATGCAAATGTAATCGTTTTTGAGCCTGCTTTAAAGGCTTGAGGAGGAGTCTACACAAAGTACTTTAGGGATAAAAAAAAAGAGCTCTATGGTCAATCAGACTGAGGAAGAAAGAAACACAATACATGTAGACACATACAGTATTAATGCAAATGTAATCGATGTTGAACCTGTTTAGGCTTGAGGAGACTACACAAAGTACTTTAGGGATAAAGAAATTGCTCTTTTAAGTCATGGCGCGTATCTTCCACACGCCCACAGTTTTCGCTACTTCCTGCTGGCATACGTTTGTAGTTTTACTGAAAAACCATAATTTCATAGTTCAAAAGCATTTCTTATGACAGAAACCTATAATTCTGAGAAGAGCTTGAGTCTCTGAAGAACATATAAAAAAGCCAAGTTCAAGTTTTAAATTTCACTTGCATAAATTATCAAATAAAATCTAGCTCACTGCAGCTCCTACGGGCTTCTGGTAATCAGTGGAGCCAGTTTGTGTGAAGTGATTGTGGCTTACAGTGGAATTACCTCACACTTACGAACAGGATAATCAACTAGGCTGGGGAAGAATCAAATTCAGTATTAAGACATCATACAATTGCAATATGCAGACCCAGTTAAGGTAATTTTTTGTTTTACCTTGGCGTGAAAGGCCCACATATAGCCATGCAGCAGTTACTGATGACCGAGCCGTGACTGTATGGATTAAATATATCTTGCGATCTCTTGGACGACCAGGTGCCTTTTATCTGTAGAACATGGGACAGATATAAAGAAAAACAATTACGATCTGCAGTTCATCACTTCATTCGCCCGTGGTATCCTCGTCAAATTGTAACCAGCTGGAATCACTGGTATCGCTCCCACCGCAGCCCGTCTTTCCAGTGCTGCTGCTTTCAGTTCGGTAGTATCCCCACCTGACCCACTCTCGGATGTTGTCCACCCGACCTATCTTTAGCCAGCCCACAGAAGGATGACATCCCTCTGGCATGCAATCCACAACAGCTGCCGCCAATCTGCCTTGACCAACCACGTGGCCCAGCAAAGCTGCTTTTCGCTCAATCACAGCAGCACCATTGGTTGCCGATCATGTCCATCGCTCTTTCGTTTGTCACACGATCTTGCCACTTGATGTTGAGCAGGTGATGGCAGATTGGTCGGCCAAAGCTGTCTAGGTGTTTGATGTCAGCTGCCTCCAGTGACAGGGTGGTGGCAACAATTCATTTGTGTAATATTACACAATGTGAAAATAGGAATGCATACATAAATAAGAAGCCTGGGGAGAGGGTAAAAACATTTTACATGCAAAACATGGACGGATAAAAAGAAAACAAGATAGATCAACAGTTCATTGGTGTAATACATACACAAATGTAAAATCACAAACACATAGTACAATAATATGACGCAATTGAGGTTACATTTTAAATGTATCTGAAGAACATGACCACATGAAAAACCCCACAATAAATATCAACAATTCATTATATATACACAATGTGAAACAAAAATAATAACAATAGCGGCTTCTTATACATGTACATGTAGCGCTCAAATCAGTCACTCATTGACGCTCATGGTGCTCCATCATTATTGCCCCTGATCACTGGGCCATTCATTTCATTCCATAAACCATCTCAGGTCCCTGGGGAATATACAGCATGTACATGTACTGCCAAGTATGTAGCGCACCAAGCTAAATCAATCACAAGAACCATCTCTGCCCTCACAGGTACCCATTAACCCCTGGGTGAAGAGAAGCAATTATAGTTAAGTGTCTTGCTCACAGACACAAGTGTCATGACCCGAGATTCGAACCCCCACCCTGATGACTTAGCCACTAGAGCTCGAGTCCGATGCACTAAACCACTCGGACACGACAAGACACAAAATACAAAATAAATGTTCAATAGGATGCAAGATACAAGTATATCTCAAAAACATGGAAAGATAAAAAGCAAGCAATAAAGATCAACATTTAATTGATGTAATATGTACACAATGCAAAATCACAAATACATAACAATAGACCTTTATCATTGTGCGGCCATCTTGATTTTTCTCACATTCAAATCAATGTGACCAAACCAATGCTGAAAAGAGAAACAGTCTGTTCCTTTTTGTAATAAATAATCAGCATTCATTGCTGTTGTTGGATACAAGGAATATGACCAAGATGGTGGCAGCATGATAATGGTCTATTGACCCCCTTGCCTGACGTGGAACGCACCTCCATGCAGCACCTATCTGCCATTTCCGCCTTTTTTGCAGTCAATTCCTCTGTGTGCATTTTGACTTACAAAATAGCTTACAGGATAGGCGCGTGTACATGGAAGTGCGCTGCGTGTCAGGAAATGGGTTAATTAGAACCAGAGTGGCTTAATGCATCGGCCTCAAGCTCTAGTGGCTAAGTCATCAGGGTGTGGGTTCGAATCCCGGTCATGACACTTGTGTCCTTGAGCAAGACACTTAACTACAATTGCTTCTCATCACCAAGGGGTAAATGGGTACCTGTGAGGGCAGAGATGGTTCTTGTGATTGATTTAGCTTACTGCGCTACATACTTGGCAGCACATGCTGTATACTCCCAAGGGAGCTGAGATGGTTTATGGAATGAAATGAATGGCTCAGTGATCAGGGGCAATAATGTTGAAGCGCCATGAGCGTCAATGAGTGACGGATGGAGCTCTTAAAATAAGAAGCCACTATTGTTATTACATTGACAAAACAAGTATGATCAATGATGCATTTGTGAAAAAATGTATACAAAGCAAAATCATGAATATAATAGGATGCAAGAAGAGAGATGATTCACATCTGCAAAACATAGACAGTAGATAACAAGTAAACAGTAGAGATAACAGTTCATTCATATACATGTTTTTATACAATGCACACTCATGACTATACATGTGCAAAAGCCGGCTAGATAGAATCTGCTTCTGATGGAGAAAAAATATAAAAAACAATTGTGACAAACAGTTCATTTATGTGATATGAATTTCTACAAAAATAATGCAAAAATCACAAAACTCATTCAATGGACATACAGTATACAATAAAATGGCCATGTATAATAAAATGTACAGGCTGCCTGCATAGCTTCGGCAGAACATGGAAGGATCAAAAGAAAACAATTACAATCATTAATACATTCATGTAAATCACATGGGCATTTGGCTGGTAACCAGTCTTGCTGCTATTAAGCAAGATTTTGTTCAAGAGACAAGAACGTCTGTTTAGTACTTACATCTTCATTTGTAGTTTGACTCGATGCCACCAGGTACGTATGGAAGCCAGCCAGTCCTAGCACGGACCATATAGATATGAAGCATATCAAGGCCTCGATGATAGTACAGGGCAGTCAAGGAAAACACTCAAAAATGTACTGTGCAGTTAGCTAATAATTATTAATACACAGCTCACTGGCAGCGCAAATGGCAATTCTGGTGATGCGTCGTTCATACTAATTAGTGAGATAGACCTTATGCATATGACTTCATTTGAGTAGGGCGCCCTCGCCTAGAGGTCAAAAGGATGTTGTTCATTCGCCAGTCCTGTGCGCCGCGCGTACAAGTCTGTGCGGTTTCCATTGTTTCATCATGAGTTCACCTCTAAGATGGCGTCTGTTTGACATCAATGCATAATGTCAATTACGAACTGATTCTGTATTAGGTACTGAAACTTGATGAAAATTTTAACAGTAATAGTGTTTAATAAGTTGTATAAGAACCGAAAGTATCATACATGTCATTTTATGTGCAACTTCAATTGTTTCCCCTTGGCATTTGACGAAGGACAAAAAAACAAAAGGCGGACGCGGCATTTAGATCATGGGGGATTTTCTAACCAGAGATCCCCGATTACTTATTGATGGCTGATCCAATAAAGATGGCGCTTCGAAATCGAAATATAAGAAATAAAAATGTAATCAATCACTCAGTGCTTATAAATATCTATGCAACTTGCTAGCACCTAGAAATAAAAACACACTCTTTCAGCTCAGTAGTTTAATGGGGGGACTGTCTTCATGATCATAGCAGGCCTGTGGCTGTACATGGAATGATGGACTATTACCTCTTTGGTGCACATGGCAGTAGCGACCGCCAAGAACACAATCAGTATGACGTTGAAATAACGGTCATTAAAAAAAAACTATGGTGCCACTGTCTATCGCCCCCATTCGGTTGTTTAGCGCAATGTGTGGGCTTTTTTTTTAGGTGTCTTTCAACAAATGGCACTAATGGAAAAAAAACTGGAAAAACATGGTTAAACTTTAAAAGACAAATTGTTGTGATCTTGCGAATATAATTAATTTGTGCATCAAAGGGTTAAGCAGCTCTATGAAATTAAGCCCAGATCTTCGGCCAGTGCGCGTGTGCGTGCAGTAACTGGGGTAAAGTTTATAATTCCATGTACACAATTCCCCTTTACCCGTTTGATACTTGTATCTAACTCTAACCAAAACCCGGCACAAAAATTGCTCCTCATTCCCCACAAAAGAAAAAGCATCAGTAAGGGTTGACATTTCAATTGGCCAAAGTTCATTCAGGATTCATAATCACAAGTGTCTAGTGTACTGTATATCTTTTGACGTAGACATTATAGCTCCGTCACTAAAAGGGATCTATCACAGGGCATTAGACTGTTGACACAACTACACAAAGCAGATGGTTTAGAGGGACTGTAAAACAAATCTACCATGTCTACTCAGATGGCATGAGCTTCGGGGCAAAATCCACTTGATTACTGGCCAACGGTACAATTGCACAAGCCGAGCTACATTCTGAGGAGCAGTGACATACACCGGGCCTGATGCTTCATGGGGACAAATTGCCTCCATTGCCCCCCGGTCATTACCAGGGTGCCCCCTGAATTGTTCAAAAGAAATTTACAATTTCCTAATAGAGGTGCCCTTTATAAATCTGAGGAGAGAACGCCTTAGTGCCCTTGCCCAAAGACGTGGTGCCCCTTGAAATTTATATTTAGAGGTGCCCTTTTTACCGAGGAGAAAACACCTAGGTGCCCTTGCCCACGCCGTGGTGCCCCTTGAAATGTTCCAACAGAAATTTACAATTTCCTCATAGAGGTGCCCTTTTTTGCCAACGAGAAAATGCCTCGGTGCCCTTGCTCACTCAGTGGTGCCCCTTGAAATGTTCCAATAGAAATGTACAATTTCCTCATAGAGGTGCCCTTTATAATTCTGAGGATAGAACGCCTCAGTGCCCTTGCCCAAAGACGTGGTGCCCCTTGAAATGTACAGTTTCCTCAAAGAGTTGCCTTTTTTTTCAAGGAGAAAATGCCTCGGTGCCCTTGCCCAACGTTGTGGCGCCCCTTGAAATGTTCCAACAGAAATTTACAATTTCCTCATAGAGGTGCCTTTTTTTTCGAGGAGAAAATGCCTTGGTGCTCTTGCCCAGGCCGTGGTGCCCCTTGAAATGTTCCAATTTACAATTTCCTCATAGAGGTGCTTTTTTACCGAGAAGAAAATGCCTCGGTGCCCTTGCCCATGCCGTGGTGCCCCTTGAAATGTTCCAATAGAAATTTACAATTTCCTCACAGAGTTTGCCTTTTACCAACGATTCTCGAAGTGTGACATCAAATGTTCAGGCTAGACAAAAAGTTGCTCACAGGCCTGGTTGGCATGGACGGCCGAATGTTAGCAAAACATTCAATCGTGTTAACAGACAACTATACTACAAGGTTCAATGTAGGATTATAGGGGGAGACATGCAAGCATACTATACAAGCAAAGGCTATATATATACAAAACTATACAATTTACAAATGACAAAGGATATCAGACTATAGGAGTCATGTATATGGGCAAAGGATATCTGGCTGGGGTCTTCTTCAGTGCTTCTAAGAATCCACCAGTGTCGTTGCTCACTATGGGCACAAAACAAACAAACCCAAATGGGAATAAGAATCATTCAAATGCCGTTATCGTTAAATGCACAATGTCCTTTATTTGTCATGGGTACTGACTAGAAATCATTTCAAGTATTTGACTGTGGTGGGTGTACATGTACAGTGTATTATTATATCTTTCTGGTATTGAAACCAAGGATGCCTCATAAGTGAACTTAATCATTGAAGCTGGCAAGCCTGAGGAAACCTGTAAACAAGGGTGCTTGTTATGTGAACCAGAAACACCGGGGTTGACCCCTACGCTTCCATGATAAGTGTTCTGGGTTCTTTTACGTGCACTACCAATCCTAGTACACGGGACCTACGGCTTAATGTCCCATCCAAAGGACAAAGCAATTATGGTAAAGTATCTTGCTTAAGGATACTAGTGTCAAGACCTGGACTCCAACCCGCACTCTGCTGATCAGAAACACCAGAGCTGGAGTCCAATGCTCTTAACCGCTCGGCCACGACACATGGAGGAAACAAGAGTAGACGTGACACAATGTACATAGCGATTAGTGAATCTAGTGTCATCGACTGAAAGACATTTGTACATAAAGACCAGCTTGAACAAAAATGGCAACAAGTGATCTTTGCTGAAATTCATTTTAAATGTTTTCAATCAATAAGGAAATTGAGTTCACAGGAGATTAAACAGATTTTAACCAATCGTTTTGAATACACTTCTCCAGTGCTTTTCGTAAAAGTTTGTGAAAAGCCCCGTTGCACCATCACTCATGTTACGTCATATGTGGGAGCTCCCTTTTGTATACCCGCTTTGTAGCAACATGGAGGTATATATAACAATGCAACCTCCCACACATGACGTCAACGTATTGTCATTTTGACGCCAGCATCAACGGCAGAAAAGTCGCTAGTTTTTCAAAACCTTGAGGTTGGGACCTTATTTTTGTTTCTTGTTACATATTGTAGTACGCACGCGCGATGTACAATTTGCATATTTCATGGGAAAGGACCATTCAGAATCACGGGCAGTTTGCAAAACCATACTTACGTAGAACGATTGTAGTAATATTACATGCAAAGACATAGATGGCGAGTAAACATGTGGAGACAATAAACAAGTAGAAAAAGCGGTAGTTTCTCTTCCCGACACAGTTGCCCACCCATGGGCAGTGGTGATCAAATTGTTCTGCGGACAAAAAAATGAAAAATAACGATCAACAATTAAATTGTTTACATCGCAGGTTCTGTAACTAATTGGTGAGCTCGTTCGTCAGGGCTCGAGGCCAGTGAATTTAGTGTTGGGCCAGTAAACTCATTACTAGACAAGTCAGCAAAAGCTTCGGCCATAGTTTTGTCATTGTTAAAAAACCATTGTACAACTTTGGTCACATATATATGTACTTGTAGATTTCACTATAAATTGGATGATTGATTTACATACTGCTGGTGACAATGCTTTCACTTTGAAATGAACTGCCATCTCAAGTAATAGTGTTAGACACAATTCAATCATTTCGGAAGCACTT
Source organism: Plazaster borealis (assembly GCA_021014325.1). Lineage (NCBI taxonomy): Eukaryota > Metazoa > Echinodermata > Asteroidea > Forcipulatida > Labidiasteridae > Plazaster > Plazaster borealis. The sequence goes on along the minus strand of CM037476.1, from coordinate 8,725,624 downwards.
CAAGACGCACTTATTTTCAACTTTGTAAGTATTCTTGTTTGTTGATGTTAGATCATTCTTTTTCTGGAATGTTCTATCTACATGTAGATGTACCTGATGAGGTTGATGCCTGTCACAGCGCTGTGATCTATATGAAATAGCGCTTTATAAGAACATAGGGCCTACTATTATTATTATAATGTTGTTTACATTTGATAACCTTGATTCAATGAAGCAGTACTAATTGTCCTGTAAACCTTTGTTTATATAATTTATTTTCTTTTTATTACATATCAGACAAGGCAAGTGCCGATAAAAGGATGAATGGGAGACAGTGAGGAACTGTTCAGTTTTACATGTACGTAGGCAGGTATAGTATACATTAGGTGTTGAAAGGAATATTACCCTAATAATAGGGGAAAAACCCATGATGCAATAGGGGCTGAACGTCTTGGCGCTGCTTACCGCAGAATTTTGCGCTTACGGCCCATAGAATCGTGTGCTTTACAGAGCGGCGTAATCGCAGAATTCCGTAGTTAGTCATTTAGTATACAGCCCTGATATTGGACCCAAGTACAATGCAGGGGATGTAAACTTGGGGCCAATTTCATAGTGCACTGCTTAACAGTAAGCAAATTTTCGTTGCAGCGTGTGACGTCAGGGCGAGGGTCTAGCAAGTGATGTTTTCATCAGGGGTCTAGCAAGTGATGTTTTCATAAAGGGCCGGACTGATGCACTTTACAGTCCTCCCAACCCCCAGATTAGTTCATCAAGATGTATCAACTTAAAAAAACAAGAAGACAACTTATGTGCACATTGGCACGATAAATATTCCCCTACGTGCCCTCTTAATGGCAAATGCCATCACTTCGCACAACCGAAAGGCATCCTGAATTCGGGGAATTGGAAAAGTGGCTCTTACCGACGCAGTTATCGCAGAGGCTACAGTGGGATGCCCGAGGGGGTCGGAATATCTTACAAGTGAAGCAGTACTTGAGCTTGATGGTCTGTCCGTTTATCACCACCTCCTTGATCCGAGGAGGCGGCCGATACGTGGGATTATCTGGATTTGGTATCTCTGCAAGAATAACAACACACACACAAAACAATGTCAATGATTTACAAATAAACTGGTAGCCCTCAAGGAAAAATGTAATAGTAATAACAAAGACAAGTGAAAACATCAATTTCAAATACATTACACGTCAGTGGAGGGTAAAACCCGAAATAATATTATTTTATGATCCCTGATGTATTTAGGAGCCGTCCACAATTATCAACATTTTAATGAGCGTACAAACATACATTTTTTCAGGACCCTCTGCAGACCCCTGTCTACCCCCCCCCCCCAGCGTACGGTTTGTACACTAACAATGTTGATAGTAGTGAACCATCCCTTAAATCAATTTAATAATTGGACATGTACGAAGACTAAAGTCTTATAGTGCAGTAGTCAAGGCGCTCAAGTGCACAAATAATAATAACATTTTAGCATTTTATCTACAGGCGTCTCAAAGCGCTTATCATCATTTATTTCCAGACAGTTTTTGAATTATGAGACACATTTATGTAGCACCTTAAGGGTTTACAAGGTGCTGCACTGCATTCAGCAGCCACTGCCAGAAAAACTGGGGCAAACCCCTTCTCTTAGCGATGTGTAAACTGGGTTCTCTTATGTGCGTTACACAACACATGGAACCTACGGCTTTACATGTACATACGTCCCATTCAAAGGCAAAGCAATAATGGTTAAGTGTCTTTCTTAAGGACACAAGTGTCAAGACCAAGACTCGAACCCACACTCTGCTGATCAGAAACACAAGAGCTTAAATCCAGTGCGCTTGACCGCTTGGCAACGATAAAGAGAAACTTTAAAGACAGGTTATATTGAATTTTGTGGTATGAGACCCATTTATGCACCTAAGGGTTCTCAGGTGTTGCAACGTATTCAGTGACCACTTCTCTTAGCGTTAAGTGCAACTGGTTTCTTCAGTTTTTTCTTGACTGATAGTTGACTCGAAACATTAAACAAAATTCTTTTTAAACTTTTTTTTATTTGTGACTCGTTGATCGATTGAGCTTAAACTTTCGCAGGTTTGTGTTTCATGACTACATTTTGATGTTGAATCCGTCAGTGCACTTGAACTTTGGAACACTTTACCTGTCAATACATAAAAAGCTGCAGTTCTCTTCACTTACATTCAAGGCAGCTGTAGACTCATTTGTATAACTCCGTATAATGAGCATGTGATCTTAATATGTATTGATTTGTTCACTGTATGATTTGTATCAGATCTTCGTAATTTATGTACTCTCTTTTGTTGCTTGTTCTGTGTGAGCAGCCTGTACTATCAACTGTACATGTTATTGACATTAATGCAATATGGTGACCTCAGCAAGTTCAAGGTCAACGGATTACACACTGTTGCTTAGTTATGGATACACAGTGTACACACACACACACACATTGTACACACAGGCCTTGCGCTAAACTTCTCTCTCGCGATCACTGAATGATTTTACTTTGTATAGCGTAGCAAAATGCTACACAAAGTGGATCACCAGTTGCTACTCGGAACTTGGAAAGTGGACACTTATTTCTTAGAAACCCCATTCATGATTCACGCCCAAATTTATGCAACCAAAATAGGTTTAAAGATAATGAATGTCAGTTGGGCAAAATGCTTAACCATAGCAATCAGAAAACTGTTTTAACTCTTCTTGGCTAAATTATTACTTTCCTAAATATAATATAATTTGTACGTAGCCATAAACTACGTCACTGAAGTAATTGAAGAAACAGTATAGCGGACACAAGTAAACTCAATATGGTTGCGATCAACTTGGTCCCAGAAGTTTGAATACACGCGAGACTTGCACAGTCTATTTGGAAACAATGTTTTACATCTGGCGTGTCATGGCCGAGCGGTTAAGAGCACCGGACTAAAGCTCTGGTGTTTCTGATCAGCAGAGTGTGGGTTCGAGTCCCGGTCATGACACGTGTGTCCTTGAGCAAGGCACTTTATCATAATTGCAAATGGGTACCGGCGAGAGCTGGGGAGTAACCTGCGATAGACTGGCATCCTGTCCAGGGGGAATAGAAATATTCTCAGTCGTTTAATGCCTAGGAAACTGGGTATAAACACCGGCCTGATGAGCCATGCATTGGCTCGGGACAGACTTTACTTTAATTACATCTGATCTGTACATACTGTACACGTATGAACAATGTTTGTAATGTGTGCATTCAATTTACAATGTACTATGTAGGCTACATCATACAGATTATTGTATTATGACTCATAGAACGTAATGTTTCTATACAAAAAAACCTCACTGTATTGTCTAGGCACCCATACACTACATCTTGACTGTATGCTCGTGTAATGCCAATCCACACAATGAGTACGTGTTCCTGATATTTCATTAAAAACATTTATTGTCCTCGGCCAGCGCCGTGCATGGATTAAGCCCACAGCATGTTGTCTTGCTCCGGGGGACACTTGCCTCCATTGAGACTGCATTTAATATAGAAGGTTAGGGAATTCTGTACCACGCGCCCTTTAAAAACATGTCGTGCCCTACAATATCGTTCATGGGACTTTGCGCATTGTTCCTACAGGGTGATGAGATTGTGCATCCCTAGACAGCAGTGCTTTGTGGTGATGTCTAGTACATGTAGCACCTACGGACATCAGAGACGAGGCTAGCGTCAAAGTGAAAATCCCCTCTCCCATTGGGTCTTATTGGGTTCTTTGGTTGCCACTCTATCTAGATAGCAATTTTATCTAAAAAAAACACCTCACCATATGGAGTGTTTTTTTAGTGTTTTGAATGTGTGCCCTCACCGATGATACAGTTGTACCTGGGCCTAATTTTCATGAGCTGCTCAAAGGCACTGGACACGTTTGGAAATTGTCAAAGACCAGTGTTCTCCCTTTGTGTATCCCAACATATGCATAAAATAACAAGCCTGTGAAAATTTGGGCTCAATTCGTCATCAAAGTTGCAAGAAAATGACGTAAGAAAAAACGTCCTTGGTGTACAAATTTGTGTGCTTTCAGATAGGAATAAAAACTTGTTTATTATGTTAGTGAGAAATTACCTCTTTCTCAAAAAATACGTTACTTCAAAGGGAGTTGTTCCCTATCAACAGCTCTCCGTTGCTTGTTACCAAGTAAGTTGTTATGCTAATATTTGAGGCACTGGACACGTTTGGTAATTACTCAAAATATATATTAGCATAAAAACTTACTTGGCTACGAGCAACGAAAAGCTGTTGATAGTATAAAATGTTGTGAGAAACGACTCCCTCTCTAGTAACGTAGTTTTTGAGAAAGAGGTAATTTCTCACTAAAATATTTGAATCTGAGAAAGACTTCAGGCCTGAAGCCTTCCTCATGCATCTGAAGGCACACAAATTTGTACAACAAGGGTGTTTTTTCTTTCATTATTTTCTTGCAACTTCAATGACTAATTGAGCCCAAATTTTCACAGGTTTGTTATTTTACATGTATGCATGTTGGGATGACACCAAGTGAGAACACTGGTCTTTGACAATTACCAAACGTGTCCAGTGCCTTTAAAGGCAAAGTACATGTACAACTTTGGTTTCTGGAACCGTTCGATTGTTTTAATCCTAATGTATATAAATGTAGAAAACTACATGTGTAACCTGTGGAAATTTAATTTCGAAAGGTGGTAGCATTTTTGATCGCCGAATATCTGGAGCGGTTGTGTCCACACAGGAAGAATTTAATCCCTAATTGAAATACACAATCTGAGAAACGCTTCATGCAGAAACGTTTCTCAGAATGAAATGTTTTTTAATCCCTCTCTCTAAAACCACATATCCTTAAAAAGGGAATCATTTCTCAAAATGTTTTCAACATCTGCAGTGCTTCTTACCAAGTACATGTAAGTTTTTATGGAATAATTTGTTGAGTAATTACCAAATGCTACGCTCCCTTTATGCACAAAAGGCAGCCCAAGCACAACAAAATCATGCTTACCAGAATATATAATAGCAAAAAAAACAAGTTACACCATCTGTGACTGCCAGTATCCTTGGCCCAATTTCATACAGCCTGTGAGCACAAAAACTTGCTAAGCACAGAAAAATTTTGCCTAGCAGGAACAGGTCACCAGCCAAAATTCTATAAAGCTTACATCGTTGCGACTGGTGCCCCACTCATTTTGTGCTTAGCATATCAATTTTATAAGCAGAATTTTCTGCTTTAACAGCTAAAATATGAAATTGGGCCCTGCTCATTTATGCTTAGCAGAAAATTGTAAAGCAATTTTGTTTCTGCTTAAAAGCAGCTCTATGAAATTGGACACTGGTTAAAGGTGTGGAGACAATTTCCTTCCTCTATGATACAGGTCGTCAATCGTATCAATGTGAAGGATGTGAAGGATTTTGTGGTCCCCCATGTCCACATTTCATCAAGGTCTGAAGTTCTGACTTCCTCCATAGTTCTGAAGCCAGTTTCTTCCCTTGACTACTCTGCGCTGATTGCTTGTGGGTGACAGACGGGAACTGTTTATAATCAGAGAGGGATTCTCACACTGTAGGACGCGGGGCAGCAATAATGTTGTTGACATTACTGCCCCTGGCCTATCAGTCTTTAATGTTGGTATTTAATATACCTTGGTATTGCCTACACTTCATGCATCTTGAACATTTGATGAAGACGCAAACGACATTGGCACCACAATCAAGGACAAGAGACGTTCACATTGTGAAATATGTCTGAACACAGATTACGCGGGTTAAGATTTCAGCCAGGAGCACAAACTGAAATGGAAAGCCTGCGTGTCAAACCAGTGTGCGCATGTGTTTCATACATAGAGACCAAGTGTACAGAAAGTACAAAAAATTAAAGAGCTGCTTTTAAAAGCAGAAAACATTGCTTAACAAATAACAAGTAAACAATTGATGTGTCTCAAAAACTACATACGTACGTTACTTCAGAGGGAGTCGTTTCTCACAATGTGTTATACTATCAACAGCTCTCCGTTGCTCGTTACCAAGTAAGTTTTTATGCTAATATTTTGAGTAATTACCAAACGTGTCCAGTGCCTTTAACAGCTTGATTATATCATTGGGCCCCGTTTGAGACGTTTTGACGGCCTCTTTCGCCCGCGCAATCAATACCTCACAAACCCCTAGAGTGAAATTTAAAATCGGAAGACTCATCAAGCTGCTTTTAATAATCCCATCACGTGCATGCATGGCTTCAGCCGGTAGATCTCTGCATGCGCATGAATGCTTGTGCCTCCTAGTCATTATATTACCATCAATATTTTATGTTTTTGCAGAAAGCCAACAAAGTGCAGTGTCAATCAGACGCGCGTTGTACATGTTGTACATTGTTCGGTCTTTCAAGAGGCCGTCCTGGAATTACACGGAGGGTCCGAGGCCACAGGGCCATGGCTTCCGCTGCCCCATGTCTTCGCCTTAATGCCCCCTGCAAAAGTTTCCCATAGACTTAAGATTATTCCGACTGAAGTGCCCTTTTCAGAATGCAGACAGTCTTGAAGTCTCACAGATAAAATTCCACGCCCGATGAGGAGCGCTACATGTACATAACATGCTCCTTCCCACTTTCAATTATTATGGAGAGCTCTTGATGCATTCCTCAAAACCCACTTTTTTTTCCAAATTGACTGTACATGATGGTTAATTTAACACTTTAGAGACCATAGCAGCCACAAGCAGCTTCTACCAAAATGTCCATACACTGTAGCGGCCGCAAACTTTGACCTATACTTCTCTTCACATACATGTGTAAAGAGGTCAAAGTAAAGGTCATGTCCGGATATGAAATTTTCAAATGTAGTATGTTAACAAAACATTAAAAAGGTGGTAGCATTTTGTCAAACTTGGCAACGGACGAGTCCTTCTTTAAAAATGCAAAAACTCATGTCCTTTTTTCTTTTTAATTCCAAAAACAAATATTACAAACAAGGTCAACAGCTCTTTGAGATTGGGCCCCTGCATAAATGTGTGCACCTGTACACTTACCCATTTGGCGTTCTATATCAGCTGCTTCATCAGGTGTGGCGCGCGGAATGATCCCCGGATCGCTGAAGCTGGTGCGCAGTAACGTGGAAAGGCAGAAGACGGTGATGAGGACCCCCACGACGGGAATGGCAAAGGACAGACGAGTGGCCAGGAACGGACAGCTGATGAGCAAAAAGCAAAACAAATCAATATAGATCAATGACAGCACAATGTTATGTGGCCACACGCACTGGTTCAGTGAATGATTTCCCTTGTATGGCGGTGAAAAATGATATATCACAAAATGTATTGCTAACTCAGAAATCATCATTTGCTACTCAACAGGCCTCAGCAGCAATTGCCGTTGTGCCTGTGCTTTTGCTTGTGGTGCCCCTCTGCAAAGTTCCAATACAAATTGACATTCTCTGCAAAGTTCCAATACAAATTGACTTTCTCTGCAAAGTTCCAATACAAATTGACATTCTCTGCAAAGTTCCAATACAAATTGACATTCTCTGCAAAGTTCCAATACAAATTGACATTTTCCTCATACAAGTTGCCCCTTACCAGAGGAGAACTGCCGTGCCCCTTCAAGTGTAAAGCTTAAAGCCTGACTCAATATTAGTATTTTGTTCGCACTAAACATGTTAAAAATTAAAATAATAATAGTGGCTTCTTACAGCGCTCAGCTCCGTCACTCAGTGACGCTCATGGCGCTCCCATTACCCCTCCTTAAACCATCTCATCTCCCTTTGGAGTACAGCCTGTGCTGCCAAATATGTTATGCGCCAAGCATGAAATTAATCACAAGAACCATCTCTGCCCTCACAGGTACCCATTTACCCCTGGGGGAAGAGAAGCAATTATAGTGTAAGTGTCTTGCTCAAGGACAAGTGTCGTGACCGGGATTCGAACCCACACACTGATGACTTAGCAACCAGAACTTGAGTCCGATGCACTAGACATGTTCAGGCTAAATATTTTGCTACATTATCAGGGTTCTGCCCAGGATTTCTTTAGTGCCGGAAAAAAGTTTCCCCTAGTACGGTCAAGTCAATTTCATTTCAATCGTGTACGGAGTGGTTACACACGTGCGCCCTGTAGCTGTGCATTGAATGTAGGCCCTCAGTGCGCGCACGCCGCCATGGGAAAGCAATTTACAGCATCTATAGCATGGTGCTTACTATGCAGTTCATTTTTCGTTGTATTAAACGCTATAGAATAGGGTACGCAACATGATGAAACTGGTATCATGTTATTCCAAGCGTAAAGCTATAATCAGCGTGACTGGAAACCATTGCAAAATCAATGCGAGTTTCGTTGGATATAATGTACATCGTACAGGCGGGAGGGATGCTCGATCCTGGATCATTAAAATAGACTCAAACCAAAGAAGTAGGCTACTCGAAACTTTGGATGAAGCTTTTTACTGGTAAATAATTTTTTCTACACGATGTTCAAAAATATTTTGAAGGAAATGGGCAAAAAAAGAAAGGAAAATGTGTGGTGGTCGGAAAACAAAAAAATTCTGTTAGTGGTGGTCGGGGATTCATAAGTGCCGGTCGGGTTTTCCGGCACTGACCACCGTGGGCAGAACCCTGCATTATGTCAAACTGCTGGATAAAATTACAATGTATTCCCTGCTCCTATAATTGTACGTGTAGCCCCAGGCCGATGAATTGAGAAAGGCTGAAAGGTGGTAAAAGTGAAACTGGCAATTGAGACAAAAAATTCAATAAACTTAACCTAAGTACATTTGTTACAAATATTGGATGCGATACTGTATGTAGGCCTATTATAAATAAAATGCATCCTACACTGTATTTGTTTTATGTGTTGTACCTCACACATAGATCCTTTTTCATTTGATATGTTTCATATCATTCATAATTTATTTCAACAATAAATCATACAAAGTTTTGAGCACTTTATAATTTATTTAAGATATGAAACGACCGATAAAGATCTACATGTGTGTAGCTCTGGAGATGTTCACATGGTTTAAGACCAGTTGGCTAAAGCGTGCTGCGTTCATAAAGCCATAGGCCTAATGCGTGTTGGCGTGCAAGCTGATGCAGGGAATGTCACTTCAAACCCCCCAAATTGCGATTGCTACTGATCAGAAAGATACATTGTTTGACAATTTAATGCATGCTTAAAATCTGGGCTACTAAAACTTCCTGGAGACAAGTATATGTAAAATGCCTAGTTGACTACACAATGTACATGTAGCTTGGTGGGCAACTTTCGTGACTTTACAAAAAGCTTAAAAGCGGAAGGCCTGCATACAAGTGTACAAGTAGATGTGTAGTACAGACACGTTTACACTTGACAGCTTGGCACGTGCCCTTAATTTCAACCCCCTGTAGAAACACGACACCACACTGTGCGTGGCAGGAAGATCTCCTCTTTCCACATGTTATACATGTAGGTCACGCCCCCCCCCTTTTTACAGTATTGCTGATTTAAGTCTGTAAGTTGTCAGATTCTTTTGGTAACATTACACCCGGTTTGTTATTCCTGTGTATTATTCCTAACTGAATCAAACCAAACAAATTAAGTTATCCTCAAGTGTTTTGCACATATGAACACAAGTACATGAAAGATTTTGCTTTTGATGGAGCACTGATACTAATGATAGCGATACTGTTGGTTTAGATAAGGTGTGAGATCAACCACTGTATACTTGTACATTGTATGTGATGAACTCACAGGTTACACCGTATGTCATCTCACAAATGCTTTCCCCTGCACATGTTTGAAACGCAGGACTGCTCGCCTCGTTACCTTTGGCGCCGGCCCCCCCCCCCCCCCCCCGATTGTTTTGTCAGAAGGTTTGCCAATAAGGGAAATGAAACTTGTAAAATCCACATGTTCAATGCAATTGAAATTATACCTCCAGTGTATACTGTACCACCAGCACGTGAAGCTGAATGACTTTTATATCTTCCTACAAAACACAGGGGGACCTGGGGCTTTTTCCAAACCTCGGCTTCTATTTTTTCTAGGCTCTGTCTCTGGCTCCAGGCTCTGTTTGATGTTGGAAACACCGTGCGATATGTACACTGTTCCAAAACTGATGACGGAGGCTATGTCGGAGCTGGAGCCAAAGCAGAGATTCGGAAAAAAGGCCCTGAGATGCTTCAATGCAAGGAATTTCTTGTAAATAAATATCCGCTGCTAAACATCGACAGACAAATTTCACACTCATCATAACTGACATTGTGTACAATACAATGTGTGACACGATCAGTGGATCGAATCAACATCTACATTACCCCGCCGGGGAACGGGCATGATTAAATCGACTTTGAACTGAGGTGGGGCGATTCGTTCAAATCAAAGCCAACATGGCCAAGCGAAGTCTGGTGGAGAACGCTACTTGTGAAAGTGAAACTGTAGAACTAACAGCAGACCACATCCCCTACTACAAATGTATCAAGCTACATTGTACCACAGGCATGACAGGGAACACATGGCCTGATGAACTTACTACAGGTATTGTGTTACATGTAGGGCGACACAAAACAATAATGAAAATAGTTTAACCAACCGCAATCAGAAATATAACTTGTCTAACTGATAAACGAAAGAAGAAGATTGTGTTCATAGCTGTACTCGTACTTTGTGTGTTCAGTAAGCCTGGGACATGTTCAGGGATGAGATTTGATGGTGTTGAAAATCCTGAAAAAATGGCTTGCGGGTCTTGGATTCTAGACCCAGAACCTCCCAGATGTTACAATTCAGGAGGTTTACAGACTCTGTGCATCACCAGAAATACAAAACTACAGGTTTGGACGCAATGTGGACTATTTACAAAATTTCTCCCTGAAGTGACCCCTTTATACTTCTTTCGAAGAAAATGTAAAGTCTCAAGACGGATATTTGAGAACATCCTGAAATCAGGAAAAGTCACACAACTCCATAAATTTGCTACTTTTAATATGGAGTCTTGTAAGTGCTACAATCACCTTTTTTTACCAGTCTTTATTTAATAGGGCTATCCATCAATGTATACAAGCAAATGTGACATTCATTGTTATTTTCACAAACAAAATCTGAAGCACTTTGTAAAAAAAAAAAAAAAATACAGTACTGTACGAACATGTACACTCATAATACGAACATCTGGAAAGTGTCAGTCACATACCATGGTCACACATACATGTAGGCACATGTCATAACGCGCTCCTGTGTAAACATCATTCAGGGCTCAAATTTTACACTGGACCACCGGCCCGAGGCCAGTGATTTCAGTGTCAGGCCAGTAAACTCAAGACAGGACAAGTCCAGTGGTCTTGCTTTTTATCAATTCAACATCTTTGTCTCAAAAGAATGGTGTTCAAATGTTGAGTTCGAGTCTCACAAATATCTTTCGATCCTGCTGACTATCACCCTTAAAACAGAAGAAATATAAATCTTTTCTTAGTGTTTGTTCAAATAAAACAGTTTTAGATGATAAAACTGTGTTCTCATTTTGATTCTAGTCTCTTCTCATATTTTGATTCTGGTCTTGTAAATAAAATCCCGGTCCAGTAAAGATTCTGAGCTACAAGCGGTCTTGTGGATTTTCCCCCTAAAGTCAGGCCCTGCCATTTCTACGTTTTTACTACACTGTATTGTATATGTACAATGTACGTGTACATGTAGTAAGGATCAAGTCAAATATTGAGACTTCCAATTTGATGTACTGTATGTTTTGTACTGTAATCACTGCAACTTTCTCTGTGAAAACAAGCCAGACGGACAAGTAAACTTGCCATTTCCCAAGTCAGTTAGAATTGTCAAATTATTCACTTTCAATTCCACACTGTCATTTGTATGCAAATTGAATTTAAAGCCTTAGTTTAGCTGCATACTGTAGAAACCAATCTGTGCAGCCAATTAATGAGGAAGTTACACTGCGTATTTGCGTAAAGAATGAATTCGCCAAATGAACACTAGAACTAGACTTTACACAGGTTCTCAGGCCTGTGTATCAAGGCATTTGGACTGACTAGAGCTGTCAACATTTGCATCTTCAGGGCTCGAATTTTTGGGGAAAATCCACAAGACTACAGGCTTTGTTACTCAAAATGTTTACTGGACCAGAGTTGTTTTTACAAGACCAGAATCAAATTGACAGCAAAACGTCCTAACACAGCTTAATATACACTGTTTTTGTATTTCATTATGTAAGAGAAAATTTATCTCTGATTGTTCTTTATGGGTATTAATACTTCATTACTAAATAGAAATGAAAGGTATTCTATCAAAATAAGACAACAAATTCCTGACTCAGTTAATAAATAATGTATTTAAGTTTTTGTTTTTATTTGAACAGGCGCTAAGACGTATGTAAGAGAAGATTGATTTCATTTGTCTTTATGGATATTAAGTATATTTCATTATTAGGTCATTACATGTAGGCTACTCAATAGAACTGAAAGGTAATTCATCAGACTCAAAGTCAACATTTGAACATATTATTTTTTTTCAAGATGTTACATAGTGAGGTACATACATGTATGATTCTTCTACTATGTATATTCAATTAAAAAACACAAGACTGCCGGACTTGTTATGGTCAAAATTTACTGGCCCGACACCAAAACTTTTGGCCTCGGGGCCAGTGTGAAATTCGAGCCCCGGATGTTTGGGAGACATAATTTTTCAAACTTCCAGGTGAAAACTCGGCCAGCGTTTGTACAGATTGTATTACATATCGTCGCCGTTTTTACGAAGCGACGATGTAGCCGCGCAGCCAAAATTACGGGTTTTTAGAAAATCGCGTTTGAAGTTGAACTATTTTTCAAACTATTGATTGGGACACTACTTACTATTTGTTCTTTGAAAGTTTACTATCAAAATATAGCTGAGTACTTCAGTCATTCAGAACTGTCAGCATTTTTCAATTCTGCGACTGTTTTGATGAGTAATTAATTCCTAAACACATTTGTCACTTCGTAAAACCCTAAAAACAGACCTTCCCGCAGAGCGCTGTGTACAAACCAATGCGTATTTTGGTTTGTCACTTCGTAAAAACCGTAATTTAATGTTTTGTCACTTTGTAAAAACCCAAACGTTAAACCACGCCTATTTTGGCACTGTGCCCGCGCTACGTAGTTCAATGGACTTCGGTGGCCAATTTTGATTTGTCACTTCGTAAAAACAAAACATGAACAATAATATATTATTCGTCGGTTATTCTAATTAATAGTGTAATTACGATAATATTAGCCTACGTATTAGGTCCTGAAACTTTGTGAAAATGTTAACAGCATTGCATACATCAATAATTTACCAAAAAAACGATGTGCTATATTTTATGATTTTGGACACATTTGTCACTTCGTAAAAACAACGACGATATGTAGCCTGGAAAAGTGTAAAATTCATTGTAACAACTGAAACTATCCAGAAGCCATGTTTGCACAGATTATCACCAGTCCATGTGTGCACTAAGTTTAATAGACTGCTTGCCAGTCCCTCCATTGTCCTTGGAGTTTGAATGCAACAAATGTAATTATGAGAGACTGGGAACAATAGACCACACTGGAAGAGACTGTGTGTATGTAAGTCTTGCACGTAAATGCCAAGTGGTACAAATGTAATGCATATTTTGTCTTTTGACACGTTGGAACTAAATTGACATTACTCAGGTTTTTCAATGGGGAATGGCGCGCTTTCGTTCTTAGGAAGCGACAGAAAGCTGCATGTACTAAGTGAACAATGTAAATGTCTACGTGTGTCATGTGTACAATCTTAAAATGCAAATGTAAAATGCATCAAGAGCAATCAGTGTGGCCCTGATAGCAGCAGACGTTTTGCACTGTACACTCGGCGGCACTTTGTCAAATACATTGAAAACAATGTACAGTACTGTCAGACTGAAGTGTAAATTGAAAAATGTGTATATTTTATGCAAAGACTGACTGCCAAAGAATTACACAGCTGCTTTAAAAGCACTCAGCGAATATATCAAATATATGTCAAATTTATAGAGTCTACATACAGATCTCATGTTTCCTACACAAGTAGGTCCTGTTTTGGTTACATGTTCATGTGTAAAGTCCGGTACATCTGTACTTCACGCAAAAGTGAAAGCGAAGCGAATTTTCTTGCATCCCAATTCACAAAAACGGCGCTGATCTATTACTGCGTCAATAAAAATTCACTTCACATTCGCTTTCGCGTCAAGTACGAGTACTGGGCTTTAGTGTACGTACACATGTGCTTTACATAATAATGTGGCTTGTCGTGGCCGAGCGGTCAAGCGCACCGGACTCAAGCTCTGGTGTTTCTGATCAGCAGAGTGTGGGTTCGAGTCCCGGTCGTGACACTTGTGTCCTTGAGCAAGACACTTAACTATAATTGCTTCGTCCTTCAAAGGATTTGGTACATGTACCTTCAAGGTTTTGACTACATGTACATGAGCTCTAAAACTGAAGGGTAGAAGGATTTGGGTCATTAGCCATGTTAAGAAAAACCAGGAGGATTTATATAGAAGAATTTAGGACCTTCAAGGTTTTGACTGCTCTAAAACTGAAGGATAAAGGATTTGGGTCATTGGCCATATTAAGAAAATCCAGGAGGATGAACGTGTAGAAGGATTTACATGTAAGACCTTCAAGGTTTTGAGTCTCTGTAGTAGATCTTTTAGAAGGATTTAGTACCTTCAAGATTTTGACTCTCTAAAACCATGCTAAAACTGAAGGATAAAGGATTTGGGTCATTGGCCATATTAAGAAAAACCAGGAGGATGAACATGTAGAAGGATTTACATGTACATGTTAAGTAAGACCTTCAAGGTTTTGAGTCTCTAAAACTGTGAAGGAAGGATTTGGGTCGATATCAATATTAAGAAAAACCAGGAGGACTTACATAATTTGTACACATAGTAGAAGGATTTAGTACCTTCAAGGTTTTGACTCTCTAAAACTGAAGGATATAATGTACAAAAATGTAGAAGGATTTGAGTCATTAGCCATATTTTAAAAGAAAAACCAGGAGGATTTACGACCTTCAAGGTTTTGACTCTCTAAAACTCAAAGGATATAGAAGGATTTGGGATTTTAAAAGCTTTATTACTACCTGTACGTGTACAATGTAGGCCTGGTCTGCTACATGTACATGTAGGGTTAAAAAAACAGTGACATACACACTGTACAGTACAGTATGCAAATCCATGTCTGCAACATGCGTAAAGGATGATGTACACAGAACTAAGGACTCAGTAAATCAGCTTGAACATCTCTGCACTGCACATTTAACATCGTCCATTACACCTGCTTTATTTATAATCTCATTTTCCCCATCTACAGTGTGCAATAAATTGCATCAACGGGAACTGTATTTAAAGGCAGGGTGTACTTTTGGAAATTACTCCACAAGTTAATGACCATAAAACTTACTTTGTAAAGAGCGCATTGGAAAGCTGTTGATATTAAAACATTGTTTGAAATTGCCCCCCTTTGAAGGAATGTAGTTTTTGAGAAAGAGGTGATTTTTTCACCCAAAAATTTGAATCTAAGAAAGGCTTTACAGGCATTGAAAGCCTTTCTTAGTTTCTCAGGTACACCTGAAAGCACACAATTTTATGCAACAACAGTATTTTTCTTTCATTATTTTCTAGCAACTTTGATGACCAATTGAGTCCAAATTTTCACAGATGTTTTATTTTAAATGCATATATTTATAAACACGTTACCCTGCCTTTAAGCACAGTTGAGCTTGTACGTTTGCAATATGTATGGACGTCAGCATGTACGTACATGTACATAACAGAGCTGTTCTTGCCATTAAAATCTGTGAAACCATAACTGGACTTTCTAGACGTCTAGTACGTTAATTAGATTCAAGAACAAATTATGGCCACAAAATAACATTATAATTTATGATACACGTACATGTAATGCCATCACAGATGAGTCTACGAGAGATTTTTGGAACGCTACGGAGCATCAGACTTACATAGCATGATGTACAGTTTATTGTTTTGAATAATGTGGGCATGCCCAGAAATACAAACAATGGGGTTGTAGGCCTAGATCCACTTTACAGTGATGTCTGCCTACATTTTTATAGTGTATTCATTAACTAGCATTTTGAAGAATAATTTGTATGACAGCCCAAATTTAAGTTGCACCAATGTAAAAAGAATGAAAACAAATACTCATAATAATAATAGCGCACGTATCCACCAATAAGGTGCTCAAAGCTTTGAACAAAGAGAGACACTTTTTTTAGACAGGTTTTGAAGTTATTAATATTATGAATCATGAGACCCATTGATGTAGCAGTAAAAGGGTTTACAAGGTGCTGCTGAAACACCGGGGTGAACCCCTTCTCTTAACGATAAGTGAACTGGGTTATTTTACGTGCATTACACAACACACGGGATCAACGGCTTTACGTCCAATCCGAAGGCAAAGCAATAATGGTTAAGTGTCTTGCTTAAGGACACAAGTGTCATGACCAGGACTTGAACCCACACTCAGCTGACCAGAAACACCAGAGTTCGAGGCTGGTGCGCTTGACCGCTTGGCCACGAGACACGCTATATTTAAATGTTTTGTTGTTTTTAGTCTCTCTTTTTTTCTTCTTCTTTTTTGGATTCAGTCAAACAATGAATGCCTGTATTACAAACTACATGTAAAGGTTGTAAAAATATCTAAAGTTAGTACTTCTGGCGTACTTACAGAGCTGCCAAAATTTGCATACTTCAATCAGGGATATTTTGTACAGCAATCAGGGAGATATTTTAGAATTACCCTCAACAAAATAGGGGAAAAGTGTTCATAATCAGGTAGATTTTCAAATTTGTTCATTAGAACATGGAAAGATTGGTTTATTTCCAGGGAGCTTTCTGCAGAATCACAGAGAGTTTGTTTGCTTGTTTAGATGATCTTCCCAACAAGGGAACTCTGCAAATCTCCAACAAGGGGACATAAACGCCAAGCTGACAGCAGCCAATCTCTCTCATACAAACATAGGTTTAACGTCTATGATTATGAATTGCACAAATCACTAAATTGTGATTCAGTAACTACATGTACATGTAGACAACAATACTTATTTTAGTCATTGTGAAATCAGCGGTTAGCTTGGCCGGATTTGAACCCACAACATTGTGATTGCAAGTTGTTCTACATGACAGTCTAACCACTTGACTATGGTGACAGAGTTGGCAGCTCTGGTACAGTACTTATAAAAAAATGTGAGATTGTCTTCAACATACAGTATTGTATCTTTCGCAAGCTGCAGTCATTTAAATTGTTCTGGATTTTCTTCCCTTGAATTGCCAGATCCCGGCAGGTTGAGATATAAATCCATTGAGCTTTTCCATTAGTAATTCCCTTGAGTGATTTACCAGGATCCTTCCTCACTCTAACACAATCATAACACTAAATCAACACCTAATTATGACTCTGATTATGGTGGTCATGCCTGATCCCCTGTAAAGCATAATCAGTTTACTGGCGCAAATCCTCAGTTCGACCGAATCCAACAAAATATGCTGTTGGATTTTCAGGGGTTGGGGTGGTTAAGGTTATAAGTTAATTTGTAATAAGCCAATTCCGCTAAAAGGCAGGGTGTACACTCTTGGTAATTGTCAAAGACCAGTGTCCTCACTTGGTGCATGCACAAAATAACAAAACTGTGAAAATTTAGGCTCAATTGGTCATCGAAGTTGCACAAAAATAATGAAAGAAAAAACCACCCTTGTTGCATAGAATTGTGTACTTTCAAATACCTGAGAAAAGCTTTCATGCCTGAAGCCTTTCTCAGATTTAATTTTGTGTGTGAACATTTACCTGTCTCTCTATAACAACATTACTTCAAAGGGGGTCTTTTTTAACGATGTTTTATAATATCAACAGCAGCTCTCCAGTGCTCTATACCAAGTAAGTTTGGGTCATAAATTTTTTGAGTAATTACCAAAGGTTTGGCCTCCACTGACACATGACACATGACACAATACATGACAGGAAACATGTATCTTTTGTCTGTTATCTTGTTGGTTTCAATGGTTGTAAGTTTTTTTTTTTTTTTTTTTGGTTTTGGAATGATGGATTTGCGGATATAAATTTGAAGATATTAATTTGAGTTGATTAAAAAAAAAAAAAAAAAAAAAAAAAAAATTTAATTTCAAAAAACATTACACACATATACCATTTCTTTCCCTTCATTGTTTGAACTAAACTTGAGAGTTTTAAAATATTAATCATTAAATCAACCAGGGTTGTAGCTAGCCAATTTTGAGTGCCGGCTAAAGTTTGACACAACGAGCTAATGAGCAGAAGATGCTGACCTATGCTCTGACATCGCGCAAGTATCAAATCACATCGGGGATTCCCTCTTATTCCCCATTACATCATGGCATAAATTATTTAAATTAGCGAGTGGGGAAACCTACTTGTAACATGAATTTCCAGACTGCAGTTCGTTGACGTTTTGGTGCAACTTTTGGGTTCTGGATAGACTGATCTTTTCAAATTAACTAACTGGGTAGAAACAATAAGTACTTTCAGTTTCAGATAAAAAATATGCAATTTTCATAGTGGCTTATGTCTTTTTGGTGGATGTTTTTGCCAGCCGGAGGGCTGTAAAATTTAGCTATAACCAGCTGTAATCAACTAAACATATTATGTTCAGTATACTATAAGCCTGGATGTCCATTCACATGTTGAAACACTTTTGGCTGGTTTCAGGTACTTCAAAACAGTAAACAACCGTTAGAAAAAAATGCTAACGCGGCGATACATTTATACAAGTAAATGGTACACTTTGTTGTGTTTCCTGCCAATTAAACAAACTGTAACATTCACGGATACTTACTCAAAAGCCAAAAATAATGAGCAGGTGACGACGATGAGACCGAACGTCAGATAGAAGACCCCCTTCTGCCGGGCCATGATGATCCGCCCATTGCAGTAGAAGGAGTTGCGACCCGGGAGAACCTGCCACTTGCGCTTTGCCATGTGGCTACCGCTGTCGAGTGCAGAGTACCGACTAGAAGAGGGCGTGTCTGTCGGGCGAGGTGGCGATGTACTGGACTGTGGTGAAAGCATGTGACTTATCAGACAGGTCCGTCTTCCTGTGTGAAGAAACAACAAAGAATACACACTTGATTATTTATAATCGAGTAATCACATGCAGGTAAGAACACTAGATGTACACTTGCACCCTGTGTTCAGTACATCAGGGCTCCAGTTTTACACTGGACCGCAGGCCCGAGGCCAGTGGTTTTAGTGACAGGCCAGTAAACTCATGACTGGACAAGTCTGGCGGTCTTGAGGTTTTTTATTTCAATTTAATAATAATACCTCACTGTCTGACTGTGTTATAATTTTTTTTTGATGTTCAACTGTTGACTTTGATTCATGGCCTCCGTGGCCTTTTAGTTATTCTAGGCCTGCAGATTGCGCAAGATTTAAGCTGAACAATCTGCAGATTGTGCAAATCCGTAAAATCAGGGTTCCTTAACACTAACAGTGGTCCGCTGGCCAAATGCCAGTTAAAACACCCGAGGACCAGTCAAAATTTTCTCAAAGGGGTCCAGCTGGCTGTTTCAAAATGTTCTAAATGTTTTAAAGGTTAGTGAAACTGACAGTTAAAAAAAGTGACTTTCCAAAAACACTACGACAGTACGACACATGCCGCCACACTGCTGGGTTTGTGACTATTGAGACTGGGTACAACTTTCACTTTTTATTCCTCAATGTGTTCTGTGAACCCAAACACTTTTTTGTACACAACCATAATGGCACTCTGTAAGTGTTTGGCATTTCGGATCTTTCTACTCCAATTTGAAGGGATTGCATTTTAAATGGCAACCTTATTTTACTTTACAATCATTGGAAAGATTCAATCTTTCTCTTTCCAATGTCCAATGATGGTAAGCTTGGGTATGGAGGGTGAACATGGGCAAAACTGCTGCTTGTTAAAAAATTACCTTGGTGCTCAGGCTTGAGTGCTTTTTTGTGCGTTATCTTGGTCGACTAACATGACTAAAGTCACCATTAGGGGTGAAACTGTGAAAGGATTAAAAAGTTATGTTGGGTCCAGCAAGGGGTCAATAGACCATTATCATGCTGCCACCATCTTGGTCATATTCCTTGTATCCAACAACAGCAATGAATGCTGATTATTTCATACAAAAAGGAACAGACTGTTTCTCTTTCCAGCCTCGGTTTGGTCCATTGATTTGAATGTGAGAAAAATCAAGATGGCCGCACCATGATACATGTAACTAAGGTCTTTTGTACTGTGTATTTGTAATTCTGCATTGTGTATTTTAACTACAAAAGTTAAATGTTGACCTTTATTGTTTTCTTTTATGTCCATCGATCTGGAGATGTACATTGTACATGTACATCTCTTTGCATCTTATTGAGTATACATTGTATGTTTTATTTTGTGGCGTGTCCTGGCCGAGCGATTTAGTGCATCGGACTCAAGTTCTGGTGGCTATGTCGTCAGGGTGTGGGTACAAATCCCGGTCAAGACACTTGTGTCTGTGAGCAAGATACACTTCACACAGGGTTAAAATGTGAGGGCAGAGATGGTTCATGTAATTGATTTAGCTTGGTGCATACGAATTTTGCAGTACAGGCTGTATACTTCCCAGGGAGCCGAGATGAATAAATGAAACAGGTGAAAGGCCCAGTGAAGGGGATAATGTTTGAGCGTCACCAGGTCATTATGGGTGACGGAATTGAGCGCTATATAAAAAGCCACTGATTCGTAATTGTTATACCTCCTGACTAGTTAGCTAGTCAAGTTGTGATCAGAACCGTCTTCCTCTACATACTTGTAAGTTTAGTTTCATCCTAACCTAGACCACCTACTAACTAGACCATGTATCTGGGGTGCTTTATTCCTCTCTTTTAACTTGCCCTTGGATGGTCGTCAGTCATACTGTACTTGGGTAGCGCCCCAAGCAAGCATTTGTTTAACTTTGTAACGGCGACTTGCTATTTTATGTTTTGCCCAATATCCGCGTCCAAAAAATTGCCCAATTCATGAAAAATACAAGACAAAATTAATAGCATCCCACTCCTGAACCTCATTTCGTGAGGAGGAGTTTCCGGAGTTACTTACGTTTGACTATTGGGACAGTCCACCACCACTGCACTTAACTTAGCACTGAGACGACAGTAAAAATTTAATGTCAAAAATTGAAATGACTGGAAAAACACAGAACTGTCATGGTTATTTACATGTACACTACTGCTGGACAACTGTATTAAATATAATCATGTCAATCGATCGTACAACAAAATTGTTTAGCCTATTTTTTTTCATTTTTTAAAACTTTTATAATTTGGGGGGCCTACTTTTTATAAATATTATTAATAGAAAACGGGGAACAACATGATGAATCCAAACCAGAGTCATACTTACAAAACTGTTTCCCTGGTTGCTACTTGCTAACAACAGTAAACACACACGGGGTACGTCTCTCTGCTGACACCACCGACTGCTGACACTCAGTCCTTACGGGTAGAGACGAGACCGGGGGCGTTTGTGATGTGTAGGTTCCGCGTACGTGTGTTCACGTTAACTACCGCACAGTCATCTACGACGTTTTGTGTTGATTCACTTTATGGAGCATTGATGTTCGTTTTGCCGTTCATTATCCGCCGGTAAATACAACAATATTCTAATCATACATTGAGTTTGAAAACTATGTGTTCATTTGAGGGGTTAGTGAATGCTGTGAACGCTACATAGTGAACTGAAAATAAAGACGAGAAACACAAGAACGGCAGCCCATTTTATTAAGCAATAATTACCGATGTATGGCGCGGTGAGATGGATTGCGCATGTACTGACCATAAATAGACTGGTTCCCCAATCTGTATTTACTACAAACATAACTATTCACGTATGGGACCTTGGGTTTCATCGTCGTAGGATAAAATATCATCCCCAGGGTATAACAATAGTATTGGGAATCCTGCTGAATTCAACTTGCAACCCCATGGTCTGAGAACGAGCTACGCTATAGAGACGAGGTTGAAAGGAAGACATACGGAGGCCGATGAATGACAACGTTTAATTTCGAATGAAGGTAAAATAGCAAAAAATAATACACTAAGATTGTGATAATTATACTTAAGATATTCAGATAGTAAGTCTCTCATCCTAACCTATGTGTCCATAAACCCTTTTTTTCGGTTTAAGGGTTTGGTAATGAGTATAATGGCCCCGAACGAAAAGACAATGTGTATCCATAGAGGTATACACATTTTCAAAGTTGACTTCCTTTATTTGGGTCACAACTTGAACTTTCACAGTGGTCATTTGGAGGTCAAGTGGCGGATTGTAAACAATGCAAAGTATCCTCCATGGTGTATCCCAAAGCCTAGCCTGTTCAAAAATATAGCTAAGCGTCCTGCGACTCAAGTTTATATGAAGTGCCCCGTTGATTAGAAATCATTTAAAAGAAGGCCCGAGTCGAAAAATCTGAACCCACCATTGAAGGTTGCCTGCAGAAAACATTTTTTGAAATTTCCTTGGTGCCCTCAATTACGGCCAGAAATACGGCCCGTAATTGTCACCTCGCTAAACGTTCGATGTTCTTGATAGGCCAAACATGATCAAACGCTAGTGAAAAAAGAGAGCAGTAGGCCTACCGGTAGGAGATCCCAAAATACCCTCTCCCTATCTGGGTCAGTATGACCCGGAATCTGTGTCAAAATGACCCGGATGGGTCGAACTTATCATGCAGAATCGGTTTTTTTAAAACCAGTTTCCGGTGTGGCAGGAGATTCTGTCCCTCGGACATTCTGTGTCCCCCCCCCCCCCCCCCTTTACGGCGCAGCGAACGCTCGTGTACAAACTTTTTCTGATAGCGCCCTCTTTTGAATCATCTTCCTCCAGCCCATGTTAATTTCCCTTATGGGGGACAGAATATCCGGCGGACAGATTTTGACTCCGGGTCAACCTGAAACATTTCTGACCCGGAAATGAGTCAGGCCCCCTGGGACCTGGGATTTGGGTCAATTCTGACCCGGGTTTTTTTTTTTTTTTGGAGCATGATAAATGCTAATTATTCGATCCATTTATTCAAAATAATTATAATATTTCAGAATCCATGCAGAATTTGCTAAAAACATTCCCTGTGCACCGTGTGGCGGTGTCTGCTGTTGAGCTCGGAAATAATGAGACGAGCAGACCTGGCATGTGGCTGATGGCTGAGCATAGGTTAGCGTTACAGCACCGGTTCTTCTCTGCTGGGTGGCTCAATAAGTTGAGTGCTGGCTCGGACTCAAGTTATCACACGTGTGTCCTCAACAAGACACATAACATAGGCCCCTATAGTTGCTCTAGTTTACCCGTGAGGGCAGAGATGATTCTTGTGTTTTTTTAGCTTGATGTGCTACTTGCTTTGCAACACAGGCTGCACTCTACTCCAACAGGGAGCTGGGATGTTTTTGTACTACGGAATACTTTTTTTTTATAAATGGGCATTGACCGAGATTCTCATGATAGGGCCAAAATATCGGGGTTGATTTGCCCGAAATTTTACACTGAGATAAAAACACATGTACCAATTTCTACCGGGTACAAAGTCTTTTTGTGTTGCTTTCTCTGCCCATAATCTGTGCTTCTTGCTGTGCCCAAATTTTCCCAACTGTTCTGTGTGGATTTGGGAGGGCAGTTGCCGTCTTGCCTCACTGAGGATCGTATACCCATTGTGTTCATGCGCCCTAAGCGTAAACATTGGCGCATAAATACTACATGCAGTGTGCAATATTATGCAATATAAATATCCATATGATGTCCATACATGGACATTGTCATATAAATAAATTTAAGTTTCCAGGGTGTGATTTCGGGTTTTCAGGTTGCGAAAAAGGACCTCTGCATCGCTATAGAGAGCAATACAAGCGATGAGCCACCCACTCATGTTTGGCGCCAAAAGAGGGCGTTATACTCATTAACATAGACTTTTTCGCAAATACTCAGTACGCGGTCATTTGCCGTGGAATGAGGTGCATGCTGGTCTAGTTAGCGACACATTTTGATCCCTAACTAGACCAGCATGCACCTCATTCCACGGCTAACGCATGCGCACGGAGTATTTTGCGAAGTAGTCTATGGGTGCACAGAGGCAGTGGTTGATACTTGTGCTTGGCTTGGAAAAGGTTTTGAGGTTACTTTTGGGATTTTAATCAGAGAAGGAGCGGAGAACTTTACACTCTAAAAAACTCTCGTGGGTCAGATTAATATTGACGCGGATTCCGGTGTGGCAGGAGATTCTACCCCCCCCCCATACGGCGAACTGTGTACAAACTTCTTCTGATAGCGCCCTTTTTTGAATCATCCTCCTTCAGCCCATGTTAATAATGAGTCCCATCCGGGGACAGATTTCCGTATGACACCAGGTCCCAAGGGGGGGGGGGGGGGCTGGCCCATTTCTGGGTCACTGATGACCGACTGGTTTGACTCGGATTCTCAGCGTCAGTTTGACTACAGTTTTGGGTCAGACACACATTCTGGATCACAGTGACCCAACGGGTTGGGCCCCTCGTGTACCGGAATCCGGATCAATTATTCTGACCTGAGAGTTTTTGACAGTGTTTTGGTCGAGAGATGGCTCGTTGTCACCTCCCTCTCATAGCTTTCCATCCTTGGCCGTGGGGAGGTATAGAAATGTCTTCAATCGCCATACTGTGTGAATTAAAGTTCTTCATCTCAGTACATTCTGAGAACACTCGGGTCAGCATTGATCCACAACCGGTTGAGGCCTCACCCATTTCTGGATCAATAGTCCTACCAGGAATGGGTCACTAACTGACTCAAAAGCTGAGTTACTTATCCCATTTTTAAACCACTTTCCGAGTCAGCCTGTCCCCCAAATGGGTCAGGTCCCCTGGAACACGGAATCCGGGTCGATTCTGAATTGTTTAGAGTGTGATTGACGTTGATTGTGCATGTTTGCGTATGCTAGAAGACAACATACATGAAGTTGTTTTCCACCATTGATCATACACAGGCCAGTCGATGGAACTGTAAGGGTGCACCCCACTAAATAGGGAGAAAACAGAGCGTCAGCCTCACATTATATAATATAAGACAGATTTGAGAGCCCCCCAAAAGGGGGAAAGTGTAACAAAATTGCCAAATTGTGACCTGAGGGCCGGGTTTTTGACTTCCAACTTGAGGTATTTTCGGATAAAAACATAGGCCCTGAAAAAAAATGGTCCTAGCCATGGTGTAGGGACATTAATTTTCAAGATTGATGCTCGGACGTTTGGAAAATTTAAAAGCTGGGGGACCGGGTGTTTTATTTTTGGACGGAGATTAACTCTCCGGGCCTTGGGACTCCCCGTATTAAATTGAGCAGAGGATATATCAGTTCAAGAGTCAATGGATACTTTTCCCTTTACTGTAAAAAGCTGTGAGACTTCTAGGTATTGTTTTTGTATTTTTGAAGCATTTTGCACTGTAGGCTGTGGGAGTTTATTTAGTGGGGTGCACCCGTAAAACTCCCCATAGTTAAAAGCGCCATCATGCAGTGCGGTCAAAATTATGTTTAGTATTGAGCGAGTTTTCCTTGTTGTGATTGGGTCATAAAGTTAAAAGACTAATTTGAAAAACTTTTTTTTTCTTCATTTGCTATTTTATAGGCCCTATTATACAGTATTTATCGATATTCATAGTTTTTCTTCGATCTTGATGGGGAGGGTATGCTGGGGGAAGGGAAGGAGCAATTGGGTTCTGACAAGGAGGTTCCCCCTCACCGGTTTTGAAATCCTTATACGAAAGCGCAGCGAGGAACGATCTTCCAAAATGCATGAGCGCCGTTCATTTAATCTTCTGTAGACTTGTGGACAAGTCGTTATAATTATGTTTGACGCGCCCTCACGCGACTATTACTGCTCTCGCGCGCTCGTGACGAAAATGTTCTACTCTCATAAGCCTACATTTAACACTGGGTTAATAATATTGATTTTTCTTTTAGTGGAACGTGCACTCCAATGAACTACAAAAAGTTCTGGCGAGGGTTCTGTATTGGAGGGGTATACATAATGAGTTCAGAGGTCATGGTAAAGAAAACAAGCCCTGTGGTCGTGAATTGAATCTGTGTTGTTTAGTTTTGTTGACATTGGTTGTGACCGACCTTGTTGTATATTCACTGGGGGAGTGCCTTGGAGTGTCGGTGCGAAGGACGGTTGTTCGGTAGGCTGATGATGTGACCAGCCAATGCAGTAACCAAGTGTGTAATAAACAGCTTTTAGCAGATGCGGTAGTGCAGAAACTGCGTAAAGACGTACTGGTGCGAGTGTGGTGAGTATAACGTAAGTAGTCGGTAGCAGTAATCATTCAATTGCACTATTATTTACAATAATCTTATTTCATAAATTTGTTGGCACATTTAACGGGCTTTTTTGGATGGTTATTGAAAAGTAGATGATTTATATCATAGTCTTGGCACTTTTATAGGCGAGGGTGCAATCTGCTTTTCTTATAATATTTATTTTTTGCTATTTAGGTGTATTTAAAAAATATATTTTTATGTCATATCTATTTTTAACTATTGTAATGACTCTGTAATTTGACCTTCGGGTCACGAAGTGCGTCAATTCAATAACATTCAAAATTCAAATTCAATTCTCAGCATAAAGGGATCGAGGCAATCATGAATAGGTTACAGAAAAAAAACCCGACCTTAGTTCCTGTGTAGACAGGGATAATGTCTCACCATTTCCTTCCTCCTAACCTTACCTCCATGGTCTAACTGTGGTGAGGGGGAGGGGGATGTCTAACTCCCCCACGATGCATGGTATTTTGCTGCTTGGCAAAATCATCTCACGACCACCCTCTCCGAGACAAACCACCCAGCATAATGGCCTGCCTAAACAATAATGCTTCATAGTAACAATAACAGCAAGAAGTGGTGAAAATTATTTCCCTATCTAATATAATAATAAGTGGTGCGGTCTCCAGCAAATTTCAAAGTTGTAAAAGCTTTTTAAACATAATGCGAACCACTCGGTTTAATTTCCACATGTCGCGAAATATGAATGGCTCCGGCTGCAAATATTTTCTTGTTTTCGGTACAGGCGCACTACCGTACAACACAACGTGTTTAGAACAAAATAAAAGAGGGTCTGGTCTGTTGGTCTTTTCAAACGAAAGGGTCTAGTTACACCATTATACATTGTATGGAGGTTGCTACTTCCATTGGGCCTTTGCTCTATGATTACAACAAATAACTTGTGAACTACAATTATCATTGCATCAGATCGCATTAAAGGGTCTGTATACGTTTGGTAATGACTCTAAAATGTATGGCAATAAAAACTTACCTTGTTAGAAGAGCAGATTTGGATGGTAATAATGCATTTTAAGAAACTTTTTAATTCAGAAGTAGTGCAGTTATGGAAAAATATATCACTTTTTATCCCCCAAAAATTTAATCTGAGAAGCGTTACTGACAGTAAAGTTTCTCAGATTGTATAGTCCAATTACAGATTATTCTTCCTGTGTGGACATAACCGCTCCAGATTTTCGGCAATATCTCAAAAACGCTACCAAATGAAATTTTCACAGGTTAGTTTTATGGTATATATCTATACAGCTAATAGGATTGAAACAAACAGTGGGTTCCAATATTACCAAACGCCATACAAGGTATGGTAATGCTTGTTATAAAGATGGAATATAGTAAGCATCCTGCTAATTATAGGGTCTATATACATTGGTTCGTCTGAAGTGCCGCCGTTGATTTGAAATCAAAATAAAAACGTGTCGGCAAATTTGAATCTCCAAAGATCGCCTGCTGGCGACTTTTGGAAATTCCCGTGTTGTCTGTTTGAACGCTGACCCCTCAATACAGCCAAAGATGCGGTTGGTACCCGCTGTTTCACCTCACTAATAAACGTGGATGGATCCTACGTGTGAAAACTACCGAGACAGTTTTTATTTTTTGCTCTTTTCTCAACAAGTAGACACTGTATTCAACTGAAACTTCCACGGGTGACTTTTATTGTATCTCTCCTAATATTGTGCCCATAATTCAGCATTACGTTGACAAAAACATGATGATCATAATTCCTTTAAGTCAAATCATTATAGCAAACATGCACTATGCGAACTTGAAACAGACCTCGCGTATAATGACAGTACATCGCATTTTTGTGCGGGTTGACAATTCCCGTATGGTGAACCTAACGGACCGTTTCCTTTTTAGAGACTGGTGGCTTAAAAGTCCATCAGTTTTCGTTTAATTTCCGATGTAATTAAAATGCTCAATTACCAAACTTGGTGGTACAGCGTGAATCATTAACGTCTTCATTGGATGTGCTGTGTTTTGTAGTCCACTGCGCGTGACATCGGCCATTTTCGAAACCATGGCTTGTGCTTGGGCTCGGGATCCGTCCGCCTGATTGAAGCCCCGTAAGGAAAGCGCACATCTTCTAAAATAACCGACGGAGCCTGCTCGAGCCTGAGCCGTGGTTTCGAAAAGGGCCGCCTAAATTTCACGACCCAATACATTTTGGATACAGTCCCAGAGTGGCAATTCATTTGAGCATAGAGTTTTGAGAGGGCAAGGCCATTTTCAGTTTGTAAAGGGTACTTCCATTAGACAGGAGTAGTCTATGGGAAACTTTTGAAGGGGCACCAAGGCCAAGACCAGGGGCAACAGAGGTCATGGCCTCAGGGGCCCCTGTGTAATTCCAGGCCTGCAGTCCGTAGAAAACTTTTCACAACTGGGCTTCCTCTTCGATTTAAAATATAAAATCCAAAAGTTCCGAACCACCGCAGCAAACACAACAATGCAAAGCCCATCAATTTGGGGCAGAATGCTGACCTACGGTATCCCCTTCAAGATGATGCAAGCTTATAAGATTACCCTCTCCCCCGTCTTATACCCAACCAGGCAATCGTTCACATTCTCAACAGAGGCCTAATTCCCATAGAAACCTGATAAGGTTAAACCATGAAGGTATTTAAAAAAAGTATACATTCGGGTTTTTTATAGTTCTACGGTTCGAACCATAGAGGAAGGGTTGAATGTACTTCTCAGGCGCACACCAAACAAAATTCTTGGGTGCGCCGTGGGCTATGGTTTATCCACGATCCCCTTGCCTGCATTATCGTTTGTCCATAGAGCAAGGGTTTGTCTACCTGCTTTTTTAGCTTTGACATTAATTTTGAATGGGGATAAACATCAAGTTCAAACATTGTCTGAGATGGGACTAAATGCATGTGTTATTTCATATGATGACAATGTAATTATTTGCATAAATTAGAGAAAATCAACCTGAGATACAGGTGGAGCCATGTTAAATATACGCACCCCCCTTCAAAAACTTTACCCAACATTATAATTCTGGGAAGACACCCAACAGTTAAACAACAAAAAGTAGCACCTCTGAAGGATTTCAGGCCTGTGTGAATCTAGTCGTTCCATAAAAGCTAGAAATATGAAAACGTCCCGAATTAAGACTATGCGAGTCTTTATTATCAGAGTCAAAGCCCCCCCCCGCCCGGCCCCCCGTAGCGGGGTCAGTTGGTAAGGAATTCCATATGCGAATACTAATGCCTACAAGCAGCACACATGGTGCATTTAACTAACAGGATTACCATTAACTTAATAAGTTCATGGCCTTGTCCAAGGTCATACGAAGGAGGTAGAACAATCTTGCTCAATTTAGTATGCTTCCCTTGTAAACATACCCCTGCAAACTATACTTAGGCCTAATCCATTGACCGTCAAAACGATGTCGCGAAGTGGTGAATAATTTTATAAACTTGTCAACATGTCTATCTGTGCACCTTCCGATAATTGCTCTAGAAAGTTCAAAATATACGTATAAGCAAGTAAGCTACCCAAGTGGTGCAGTCTGGAATTACACGGAGGCCATGTAGGTCATGGCCTCTGTTGACCTGGTCTTGGCCCGGTACATGCCGTCTTCAAATGTTTCTTACAGACTTAAAGAATTTTTCCAATGGAAGTGCCCTCTGCAAAATGAAAATGGCCTTTGCCCTCTCAAAGATGAAAATCCAGGCCTGTGTGATGTGGAAATGCACGCCAATAGTTACTGCTCATCTTTTGAAATCGGGTTCATTTCGGCAAAGGTTACAATACCAGATCCAGTTGTATGGCGACACTATTTTCAACCTCTACCAACCATACGGTATTAATAATATGCACATTATTTTCTGCCAATGACAAAATGTAAGGTGAAATGTACATTATGAAAATACCCCCAAATAGCCTATCATGCCCTCAACGGTGAAAACATAACTGGCACACATATTTATTTCTGATTAATATCACCATCCCCAACAAAATTCCAGAGCCTGAAATGACAGCCGCAACACTGCGGGTTTCCCCTAAATCAGATTTGCGAGCAATGTCATTCATCGTTACCTTTACGCACAAGGACCGTGTCGAATAATCCCCATCCATATACATTTACCCCGATTGGAAACCA
Source organism: Plazaster borealis (assembly GCA_021014325.1). Taxonomy (NCBI): domain Eukaryota; kingdom Metazoa; phylum Echinodermata; class Asteroidea; order Forcipulatida; family Labidiasteridae; genus Plazaster; species Plazaster borealis. The sequence continues at coordinate 8,695,198 of CM037476.1, read as the reverse complement.
CATCTCCTCCCTTGAGGGTATTATTCAATGCCTCCATCCTCAAATCCTTCCCAAATTTATTTCGGAATGCGGGGATGGACTTGGAAAATGTTCATTCGATCCGATGCTTAATCAATGGTTCTGTTTTATAAATAGCTCCCAATATTCATATTGCGTTTTCATGTGTGTAACTCATTTTATACTTTGAAGAGATTTTGAGGGCAACGCCCAAGTCAGAAATCCTATGTCTTTTGGATGATCATTCGAGAGGAGAGGTCTGGCCATTGTTTTCTTTGATTTCTATTCCCTCTGACTATGTTAGTTGGAGTGATATAACTTCGGACAACCATGGGGAAGTACGTTGTCACCAGACGCACCGCAGTAATCCTGTTCGTAGTGTTCCTGGTCGTGGTTGCTTTGGTCGGGCTGATGTGCGGACTGCTGATTCGGCGAGAATCGTAAGTATAAAGTTGCAACGGGAAAGCAAACTCGGAGAAGCATTCTCATGAAGACGAGCAGAGTATACTGTTCGAAACGTCGAGACAACACCGGGTCTTTTCAGAGCCAACACTCCCACAAAGAGATTTACACATGGTTGTACCCGCAAGTTTATTATTTATTTATAGTAATTTCTTATGGGAAAGCAAACATTGATTGATAGAAGAGTACATTTTCGTAATTTACAATCAAGTTTTTTAATAATTTGAGAAAGTGAGTGCCCTTTTTCTTGATTATATCTATTTATCCAATTCACCTAATGTCATCACTCACGATGAATCTTGGTTGCGCCATTAACAATGGCATCCACGTTTTGTCAGGACAACAAATAGTTGAATAAAAGGAGGGTCCACGTTTGGAGGCCATTACACCCTTTTGTCTTGTGTGTGCGTGTGTGTTTCCTAACAGATCATTTCCATTCTCATGAGGAAAAAGCTAAATCCAATGTTTTGATTTGCAGAGAACCTGCAGCAGCAACTTCAGAGCCTGAAGGTGGACTCTGGAAGACAACCCGTCTCCCAAACACCCTCTTGCCCGTCTCCTATGACCTCCTGGTCCGGACTGACCTGACCAAATTCGTCTTCAGTGGTTCCGTGGGGATCCTGATTGAATGTCTGGAACCTACGGATCTCATTCTGATCCATGCTAGGAACCTGACCGTCGGTAAAGGACGAACCACACTGGAGCGAGATGGAGGCGGAACGGCACCGGAACTACTGAAGGAACCCTGGATTTACGAGGATAATCAATTCATAGTGATTGAGCTGGACGGAACTCTACAGAAAGGAGACAAGTATAGATTGTACATTGAGTTCCAGGGACCTCTGCAGGAGGACCTCGCTGGTTACTACAGGATGTCTTACACCACGGCAGCTGGTGAGAAAAGGTGAGATAAATCGCGAGTTTGTAGACGTTTTATTAAAGCTCTGATCTACACTCAAGCTGATGGCGTGTCGTGGCCTTGTGTTCGGCGATATCTCATACAACAATAATTAAACAAATTACCTGGCACTAGTTCCAAATACCAATCCAAGCAAAGGTCCAATATTTTTACCAGTAAGTACCGGGTCAAACTAACCCAGAAATGGGCCAGGGCCCCTGGGACCCTAGACTTGATTTCCAGTCTGAGATCGCGGTTATTTCTCTGAACCAGCCGCGCAAAACGCCCCCACAGATCACACGCCCCAAAGATCGTAGGTTAATGACGGATGTTAAGCTATTTCAGGCAATAATGTAACGGCTATCAGGTAGACTAAAAACCACGATCACAGACTTGGAACCAAGTCTACTGGGACCCGGGATCAGGATCAATTCTGACCCGGGAGTTTTTGTTTAAATGAACCACATTAAAACGTTCCACGACATCAACGAGGTTTGGCTCGTTTTGTTGTATACCGGATACAGATTCTTAGCGAGCACGGTATTCGAGCCAACCGACGCCCGTAAAGCCTTCCCGTGTTTCGACGAGCCGGCCATGAAAGCAACATTCAACATCACCCTGGAGCACGAGCCCAAGTACCACGCCCTCGCCAACTCGGCCAAGAGTGGAGACGATGTAGTACTCAGTGACGGGTGGATCAGAGCAACGTTTGAAGAAACCGTCAAAATGTCAACGTATCTTGTGTGTTACGTCGTCAGTGATTTCAAGGCCAAGTTCAAGACCACGGCAAACGGTGTCAAAGTAAGTCTAGGCGTGTAACCGATTCAGACGATGATTACCAAAAATAAATAAATACATACAAGAAAAACAAATCTCACTTCGTGGCCAAAATTACCATGATGCGACAATAATGTACGAGGATTCTAGTAATTAAACATTCATAAATAGCAAAACAAACAAATTGCAAAGGGACACGCCTTAAACAGATAGTAATAACGAAAATGTTTTAACGGGAATGCTATTTAAACTTGTTTGAAATGTTTTAGTTTATCTTTTGAATATAATGTTGATATTAATTTTGTACACTTCTGAATTGTTTGTATTTATCGATCAACAAAATAAATATGTCCCAACCTCAAGGTTTTGAAAAACTATAACACTTCTGCCGTTGACGGCGTGCGTCAAAATGACAATACTTTGACGTCATGTTTGGGATGTTGCTTTGCTATACCCCCATGCTGCAACAAAGCGGCTTTCTGAAAAGCACCATAGAAGGGAATTCAAAATGACTGTTTTTTACACAATTAAAATCGGTTTAATCTCACGTGAACTCAATTTCCTTATCGATTGAAAACATTTTAAATGACTTTCAGCAAGATCACTTGTTGCCGTTTTCGTTCAAGTAGGTCTTTAGATATAAGCATTCAGCTACATTCAGACTCTGGAAAAGGAGAAGGGGGACAAACGAATATCTGATTTCCAAAGTATCACCAACATTAACTGCAAGAATGATAACAATACACGGAGAGTTTTTTGTCAGCAAACGTTTGATGTAAAATATAAGACGATGATATAAGACAACAATTCAACCTAAAAACTTAATGAGATACCCCAATGTGTTGTTGCAGTTCGGTGTTTGGGCCCAGGAAGATTTCATCAACCAAACTGACTATGCGCTCGAGAAGGGGGCGGCCATATTTGATTTCTTCGACACCTTATTTGGGATGGACGTCAAGTACCCGATGGGTAAAATAGGTAATTAAAGTAATGCTATTGGTTTATGTATAATGCAAGTTATTGTCAATATACCTCAATTCACACTCTTAAACTTTCCGGGACAATCGGATTCCGGGTCATGATGGGCCCAAAACAGTCATTTCTGGGTCAGTATGATCTGTATCAAAATGGGTCAATCTGACGCATAATCCGAGTTAATAATGCCATTTTAAACCAGTTTCCGGGTCAGCCTGACCCACAAATTGGTCCCCCCCGGAACCAGAATGCGGGTCAATTCTGACCCGGTTTCTGTTAGGTTGTAGGAGGGGCATACAAAAAAGAGATAGCATAAGAAGAAGATAGTAAAATAAACAGAAGGTATATTTCAAAGAAATATGCTATCATATTTGTCAGCGGTGCTAGCCTACCTAAGTTTCGTTTTCATACCATATTATGGTAATAAAAGGCTAAGAGTGGAATAATGTAAACCAATGACGTGGCGAATAAGAGGGGAATTGTGGAGTGGGTTGGGGTTGAACACTCTACGTGTCTGCCAATCTTTCAACATTGAAGAAAGAATGCCACGAATAACATGCAAACATCCCTTATTGCTTTTTTCTACGACTCCCAGATATGATCGCTTTGACAAACTTTCCTGGCGGTGCCATGGAAAACTGGGGTCTCATAACGTATCAAGATACGGCCCTCCTGTACGAGGAAGGTGTGTCGTCTGAAACTCAGAAGCAACTGGTGTGCGGCACTGTGGCCCATGAGCTTGTGCATCAGGTAAATGGTTACAAATGCAGTACTTCTTCGTCGAAACGTCAGGCCATTAATTTGTTGTTTCAATTTTTTTCCTCTTTTCATTATACAATAGGTTCTTTTGGTTGGTAAGCGGTTTGCAACAGCTAGATCTATTTCAACGATTTTGAAAGATAACCATTTAATTTAACATTCCATTCAATTTAACATTCGGTTTCAACTGGTTTTCGACGCTTTCAACTGAAGAGGCAATAACGCTTTAATACGAATGCACGAAAGTCAAACAGGCTGCTTTTAAGCCGCAAATGACCGGGGAAAACCTAAATTATAAAGAATTTTTCGAGTTAACATTACTTTCATAATTGTATTGTTTTAATGAAACATTCACATTGTCTCTTTGTCTCAGTGGTTCGGAAATCTGGTCACGCCAAAGTGGTGGGCTTACATCTGGCTGAATGAGGGTTTTGCAACCTACCTAAAATATACTGCAATGGTCGAGGTTGAACCAGACTGGGGAATGGTAGGACAGCTTATTTTAAGAGGAAATCATTTTGTACCGATTAATATATCACATTAAAACCTTCAAGTGAGCGAGTAACCCCAGGAATTACACAATTGCGAGAAGGTTCCACTAGTTACATGGCTCCTCATACAGTAGCCAAAAAGTTCGATTGGTAGGGGGAGGGGTGTTGGAAACCTCAGAACCTAGCACAAGCTGTCAGCAAGGCATTATTGACTCTTGTACAAATTTGTACAAGAAGGGTGTTTTTTCTTTCATCAGCAAGGCATCAAGGCATCTGGAAGCCTGCTACAAAGAACAGATGGCACCACTATTCAGGAGGGTTAGATCATATCAGGAGGGTTAGATCATAAAGTATAATTTGAGTGAAAATTATTTTCACTCCTCAATTTTGTTTAAATAAAACCATACTTAACTCTGGGACTTGATCTCCCTCTTAGATATGTGGAATGGCCAGTCTAGGATAACAATAACTTTGTTTCCCCCAGGGCATTGAACTTTGGAGAAAACAGTGAAATACATAACATGTGCCATGACTTGGTGTTACCAGTCCTCACTTATTAAACAACTAGAGGCCTACATCAAATTTGCCCGATACTTAAAATAATTGTTCACCAAAGCAACATGTATATTTTTTGCGCACCCTTTCGTTTGTTGACAGTGGGGTCAGTTTATCACGTACAGCCTACGTCCAGCTTTGGAAACGGATGCATTAGCATCCTCCCGACCACTCATCAAGGAGGTGAACACAGCTCCGGAATTCATCTCAATGTTTGACACCATTTCTTATAAAAAGGTATAATTGTAAGGTCAATTTTCTTCAGCGCTGTAAGTAGAACAATTTTCCGCATAAAAAAGCTTACTTAAAAATTAGTATCCAGCCAAAAATACACAACATCTCAGCTTCATGAAACACGGACGGACAAGTTAAAAGAAAAATTACTATAGTATTGAACGAATGAAAAACAGTTGGTTACTATATGTTGTTTTACGCTTCTTTTTAATCTGTTCTTCTCTTTTATTTTCTGTTAAGTTGTTATATTTTTGTGTACCGTAGGCACACCTTGATAACTTTACTAAAACTAATTTCATCTGGCAACTTTTAAGTACTAAAATTCTTTGTTAGGTTTTGTTTCATTTTGCTTTTTCCAATTTTTGTTATACTTTTATTCATTTGCAAATCGGCTGATGGCGCGATTTGAATTTGTTTAACTTAAACCATCAATGAATGAATGAATTAGGGATACCTGATATCCATTCTGAAAACAAAAAGTTTGCTAGTTCAAACAAAATGTCGATTTTGTTTGAAATTGAAAAATCATTACGGGGGAAACTACCTCAGTTTGTTTCAATTAGGACTTAAAAGTTTACTGGGGTGGGGTGACATTATTTACTCTTGTATAAATGTTTTTATTTTCCAGGGTGCTTCTGTTCTTCGAATGATGAGCTACTTCATAGGAAATGAAACCTTTCTCAAGGGTCTAACGGTATTAACAATTTGTAGCCTTAGGTGAAGTAATTCCAGATTCGAATTTTGTAAATAATAGCCGCATTGTGAACAATAACGAAACACAAAAGTGTCTACTTGCTTTGTTGTGAACTATATTTAACCCCATACATGTACGACCTTTATCACTCGATGTTGTGTTTTTTTTCCCTGCACATTACAAACGCACCCGATCCAAGCAAGGAGGCATGATCCAAGCAAGGCTCGAAGCCAAAATAACACTTAATACAATATTTCGTACACAATGCAAGTCTTGTCAAACCCACAAGAAAACATGCATTTTTAATCCCCCCATTATTACCTGAAAACGTACGGGTTGCGGTTGTTGCCATAAAGTGGGTGAAGTGGTATGATAATATTTGGGCATTATAGCATTTGTTGCGTCTGGGGCAAGGTTAGGGGATGGTTCACCATCACTCAATTTCTCTTTGAAAATCTTAAAATTATTTTTGAGATATCATTCATAACAATAGGCTTAGATAGTAGTCGCAATCCCGAGGGAACTTACATTTCAAAATGGATAGCACACTGTGGTTTGGATTTGGTCTGTTTGGCGCCCTCATTAATAAAGGCGGTGTATGGCCACGTGCACCTTGTGCCCCGATCCCAATCTATGCCAATAGATACAATGGTCGTTAATGACCGAACAGCTTCTAAACGTGATGATCTTTAAAATACTTCTTTTTCTAAAAGCTTACTTTTAATAACCAATTGTCCTGAAGGGGATTTCGGTCTGAAATACTGTTATGTACGGGTGCTTGAAATAGTTTCTATCCACACATTGCAGTATCACCGTTTTCGCTGCCATCTTTTTATTTTATTTTAACAGTATTACCTTGAAGCAAACAAGTATAGCAATGTCGACAATAGCGATCTATGGCTTCATCTGAGTACGGTAGGTTTTGCGATAAATAGTCTGCCAATTTCTAGGCTAATGTTCTGACAAACATCCAAAATGTTGCACACATTTTGAACACATTGTAATTACACAACGGTGTTTATATGGTCATATACTTCTAGAACTGCAGTTTTTAACAAGCGCATGAACCGATTCAAAATATCTTTCATATCTTTGAAGCTGTCACATTACATTTCTATCATTTGCTTCCAAACATTGGCCTGTAATTGGTTATTGTTCAGTGTTATTTTGATCAAGCCTTGAATAGTTTTCAAAGCCTGATTTCTGAACAGGTATATATGAATTGTTCCCATATGTGAAGCAGCTAGTTTTTATTTTCACGAAAAAAGGCAAAAGGAACAGAAGAAAAGGAAGAAAATGAACGAAAGGAAGGCACAGAGGAACAATTTTTACCAGTAATTTTGACATTCTTAACTGCACATTTCAGTTGGAGTTGACCTCCGTTTGGGTGAAGTATGCATATTCAAAATGAAAGTTAACTGCTGGCTTTTTTTATTTATTCTTCCACTCTTCCACAAAGGCACTGGATGAACATAGCGTCTCTCTTGGGGACGGGATGGACTTGGCGTCCGTCATGAAAACATGGATGCACCAGATGGGTTTTCCCGTCATCAAAGTGGAGCGAGACTATACTGGCAATGGTCAGATTACGGCCAGAGTGGAGCAGAAACGCTTCCTGTCTGATCCCACCGCTGACACCACCACAGACTATCCTGACTTAGGGTGAGATCCATTATGACCCCAAAATTACCCAATTACGTACACTGGAAACCATTATTGTACAGAATGAATTGTTACCGTGTGTTTTTATCTGTAGCTATGTTTGGTATGTGCCGTTGACTTACACAACCAGCAGTAGTCCTGACTTCGAGTCGCCAGGCACCAAGTGGCTAAGACCAGAAGATGAATATGGTAAGTTAGCTCGGAACAAGAAAATTCCTGGCTCACTGGGGGCGGGGACAACTGGGAAATGAGGGATGGGGTGAGGTGACTGGCTGACACAGACTCTATTTAGTCTGAATACTTTCGATGCTAGAGAAAGCCATGCCAAGGAAGACTTGTTAGAAGAGTGCAAGAACTCTCCAAAAGTAATGACCACATGTACAGCACACTATTGAAATCACTGAAAACCAAACTGAGGAGCAGAAACGCTTTCTGTCTGTCAACACTTTTGAGTTGCCAAGAATCTTGTGAAAACCAACCATATCACTTCACCTCCAATGACCAACATTTGCAAGTGATTCAGGACGTCTTAGAACTGTTTTGACACTGTGTGTGTCTTTCAATTAATCACCACCAGTATTTGATATCTTCTATAAGATTCTTTAAACCGAGACTTTCATAGATGTTCTCAATGTTGTCATTGACAGTCACCCTGGAGACACCTGGGAGCAGCACTGATTGGTTGCTGCTGAACGTCGACCAGAGAGGAATCTACAGAGTCAACTACGATGAACAGAATTGGGAGTTGATCAAAGATCAGCTGGAATCAAACCACAAGGTGAGATTCCAAAACTCTTCCAACTATCAAAATGAGTCCCTCACTGTCACTGTCAAAGGTAAAATGCATCATCAGTACAATAGCCTGCAGTCATTATCATGGATCAAAGCCATTGCTAACAAAAAGGTCTGAAACTAGAAAGTATCAAACAAATTTGGTGGTATACTGAAATGATGACATTTCCACATTTTGTTGGTAACCCCTAGAGTTATAGATTTCATGGCGCCTTTGGGAGCAGTAGCCTCAGCAGTAGAGGTAGATCAAAGAGCAAGATTTCTTATATCTGGAGAAACATAACAGCCATAATGTTTGAATTCAGATTAATGACTGAAATTTCTCATCCCAGCAATCTTTTTCGAACAGCTTGTTTCAATCTTCTTCGCTTTTATTTCACACAAATCTTTGTCAACCCTAAATGATAAATCCATCTAAGGAATAGAAATGCAACTTCTCTTGTCCTACTTCTTAGTGTTACTTGGAATTGAATTGGGTAGGTTAGAAGGCACTCCAAATATCAAAGTAATTCACAGGTTTCCGCTTCCTAAGACCAGATACTCAAATGCAGACCTTTCGGTGAAATATTGTTTGAAACTTCCTTCTACTTATCTCTACTTGCTGATATGTTGTCAGTTTCTTTTGATCTCGATCTCTCAACTACAGTATGCCAAAGAACTTAAAGCATCAAATGCAACCTCTTCAGACTCTTTCATCTCAATAAAAGTGTGTCAATAGTTTTCTCCTCTTCTATACTGAAGGCAATATCCACAGCTAGTCGAGCAGCCCTGATGAGTGATGCCTTCAGCTTGGCCAAAGCCTCTGAGATCAGTCAAAGTAGAGCCTTCGACATGACCACCTACCTGAAGGAAGAGAGAGACTATGTGCCCTGGTATGCAGTAGACAGCGCCCTCAGTAACATAGCAAGAAACCTACAAAGAACAAGTGCCTTTGGTAACTTTAAGGTAAGCGAGGCGGTCAAAAGGCTATTTATCACAAAAAGCCAAAAAAGGGAGGAATTGTCCGAATAACAAACCTACCTAGTAGAGATGAGAGGTACATGCTGTACAACCATTAGTTTGATACCAACCAGACCAAGTTCAACCAACCAAGTTCAGAGAGTCCTTTCTAACGTGCATAACTTCACTGGAAGGCTTGACTGAAAAGGCGTATGCCTACACAGATGGAATGAAAGGTTCTCTGATGTAGCACAAGATAGAAGAATGGGGGAGGTGTCGCCAGAAGAAATATTTCAACCTCGTGATTTACTTAACTGAGCAGCTGTGAAAGCCCCCAACAGGCTTTCAAACCAGATACAGCCCAACCGAAGTGTCAGTAAAAAATGGAAACAGCCATGAGCTGTGACTGCAGGGAACCACAAACTATGCCACATGTCTGAAGCTGCCACAACATGTGCACAAAAACTGACCTATGTGCATGTAGCAGCCTGTAGAGAAGGGTTACACACAGGTGTTCCGGCAGGCTGAGTTCTGACACACCTCGTGTATTTCCCTAATCCTAATTTATTTACCTTAAGCCTAAGCCTAATCCTAACCCTAACCAAAGCTTGTAGATCATGAGAGGTTGTCGGAACATTGAGCAGTCATCGTATAAAAGTAGTAGAAAAGCAATAATATGGCAATTCATACCTGCATACCAAAGAAAAACTGCACCAAAACATGTGGATCATTTGTATGATTTGAGATGTAAATTGAAAGGTAAAGAGAATAATCTGATTGAACTTTTCATTGTTGCGGTTTAATATTAACCACTTTTTTTAAACTATAGAAATACATGAGGGGACAGGTGACTCCAGTGTATGAGTTTTTGGGATGGAACAACACGGGGGATCATCAAACAAGGTTGGTAACCAAACAACCCTCTGAAAGGCCTATAACACAATGTTGAATACAAACAACTTTATCATTGTCTGGATAAATCAGTCATTAAAAACCCCCCAAAATTGCAATAGATGATCATGATTACAAAATTACTCAATAACACAAATTACAAAATATGCGAACAACAAAATTTCCTGACTAATTTACAACCAGGTGGACTTTCTGAAGATTACAAATAATGAGAGTGACATATCTTATAAACTGTTGTCTTTGTGGCGTGTCACGGATTCAAGCTCTAGTGTTTCTGATCAGCAAGTGTGGGATCGAGTCCCGGTCTTGACACTTAGGTCCTTATAGGCATGAATGTGTAGAATGGGTTTGATATTTCCAAACATAGCACTGCATACCTGTAAAAAAAATGAACACTTTGGGACACCCTTGAGGTGTGAAAAGCGCTCCATAAGAACTATGTATAATAATTATTCTTCTTTCCTTTAGGCTACATCAAGGTCTCGCCTTAAGTATGGCATGTCTTTATAATAACAAAGAATGCATCCAAGCATCTTCAGATCTCTACTCACAGTGGATGGCATCCCCAACTGAAAATGTGTAAGTGTTACAATGTTTATTAAAGTGCACTTGAAGGTAAACACAGTGGCATGTTACACCATTTTAATAGAGAGGTTATAGAGACTTGTAATATTTTCCCCACTTTCATAAGGACTCTATTGAAAAATGAGTGGATCACAAAACTTAATTTGACCTTGGAACCCCACTTTAAATAGTCTAATCATCTAATTCTACATCCATGGTTAAATGTACTCCTCTAAATTTCAATGGTTGGAAGCACTGACTTGTCCAACTTTGATATTACTTCAGAGTTCATCCAGACATTCAGCCTACAGTATACTGCTCAGCCATCGCAGCAGGTGGACAGGATGAGTGGGACTTTGCCTTTAACATCTACAGAAACCCTAACACTCCACTGCCTGTTAAAGACAGACTGGTGCAGGCAATGGGATGCAGTCAGCAGCCCTGGATACTGAGCACGTAAGTGTTAGAAAACAGGTTTACACACCTATGTTCTGAAACCCCTAGTATCACTAATCTTAACCCTCACCCTAACCCAAACTTAAATTTTACTTTTTCCAGAGCTTCATTCCTCTATTCTTTGCATTAATTATGTGCAGGAAAGCAGAGAGGAAAGTGGTACTTTGACTACGAGAACTTAAAATCGTAGTCCGAGTACATTTTAAGTTGAGTGTCGAGTACATGACTTTGAGTACAGATTATTATTATTCAGTCAAGTATTGAGTACGGACTTCGAGTACGAGTATTTTGCCAGCCAAGTACAAGTATGAGTATGAGTACCATCAAAACGGTACTCGATTAGTACTTGAGTACTACATATACAAGTACGAGTACTACACAACTGCTTTTAGATGTAACAATCAATAATTGTTCTTCATACCCACATAAAACACTTCCATGTACATTATTTGAAAGACAGACTAGTCCATTTGCAGCATTTCTTGATAACATACAGGTATCTAAAATACATCCTTGGTGATGATATTAATAAAGCTAAAGATGAAGTAAATGCCATCGTTGCTGTAGCTAATAATGCTGTGGGACTTCCTATAGCTTGGGACTTCTTCAGGGCTAACTGGGATTTCATCAGGACTCAGTAAGTACAACCAATTTAAACTCCCTTTTGTCATAAAACCATATCCCTGACATCATGTGGCCATAAACCACACTCAGCACCTTATACAGAGTGCTATAAATGGGTGGTCGGGTTGGCGCAATGGTATATTTTGTCGCCTTCTACCTCTGGAACCCTGGTTCAAATCCGACCGGGGGCACTGTGTGAATTGGGTTTTCAGTTCCTACCTGATTGCTTTGGTTTTCCCTGGAATAGTACTCTTTGGTTTTCCTTCCACATCTAAAACTGAACCTTTCTTCTTTGTCTTCTCTCCATGGGGTTCTTGGCTAGTAAGTTCGCTTTGCTGAGAGTCCTTTGCTTCAGAACCAGAATGAAATGAAATGAAATGAAATGTAATAAATGAGTCTCATTCAACAAAGCGTGTCATGGCCGAGCGGATAAGAGCACCGGACTCAAGCTCTGGTGTTTCTGATCAGCAGAGTGTTGGTTCGAGTCCCGGTCATGACACTTGTGTCCTTAAGCAAGACACTAAACCATTATTGCTTCTCTTCACCCAGGAGTACAAATGGGTACCGGCGAGATCTGGGTGTATCCTGTGATGGACTGTCCAGGGGGAATAGATATATTCTGTTGTTTAATGCCAAGGAAACCGGATATAAACACCGGCCTGATGAGTCATATTGGCTTGGGACAGACTTAACTACTATTCAACAAAGCAAGCCCCTGTTAAAGACTTCAGTTGTCATTGATTTTTTGTGTGTGAAAAATCAAAAATATGTGTAAGGAAAAAAATGTATTTCATAAAAGATCGAGAAGATTTTAAAGCGCGTGTGCAAGTTCACAATAAATTTGCATTGTTGTGCACTCATCTGCTTACAGAAACCCATGGCAAGTTAGCGTGCCTTTTGCTTTGCTTACAGTTAGCAGCGTTTATGAAATATAATTTCAGCTAATGGTCGCTCTACAGACTTTATGAAAAATGGGCCCTGCTCATATTTCTCTTGGAAAGCAAGATACAGGTAGGGAGTTCCAAAGTGCATTTGTACGAGAGGAAAAGCTATCAGAGTTTCTCACAGAACTGGGCTTTAGAACGGATACAGTGAAGGGATGAAACATTGTGGCAAAGCATGCACTGCGAGTGAAGGTGCGTACGGAAGGGACAATGAATGGGAGGCTGTCTGCATACGTACCATGAAAGTACCTGTAGAAAAGGCTTAGGGAGGAGACAGAGCGTCTGACAGAAAGAGGTTCAAGAGATGATGCCAGGTCTTGTTCTGGATACCAAGTTGAATAGCTCGCTGATGGATTCTGTCAGGAAAAGATATGCGACTTGCTGGAGCACCGGCCCAGATATGACTGCAGTACAAATGCAGCATGGGTGGTTTGAGACACTTGTGGAAAGTGCCACAACTTCCTTTTCCACATTGGCAGAATATTGACCGTCATAACCACTTTCTTTTGCAGTTGCACAGCAGTATCAGCTTCCAAATAGATTTAATTTGCACATTAATTTATTATTTTATTTACTGTACTCCCCAGCTATGGTGACTCTGTGTTTCTACTGAAAGACATGATCAGTGGGATATTATCCAATCTGAACACTCCATTTGAACTGGAATCTGTAAGTCTGCTCAGAATATCTCCCTCCCATACACCAAACAAATAGACACAAGAAGTCAGAAGTTTGGTGTGTTGACAAACACAAATGCCCTGCTGATATTAATCTCATCCTTCTCGAGTCATCATTTCTTTTGTTTTAGCCATAGTTACCTTGACATTTGACCTTGGGGGGGGGGTCTAAAAACAACAGGCTTCTAGGGGATCCCAAGACCAATCCAAACACCAAGTTTGGAGTTGATACCCCAACTCCTTCTTGAGTTATCGCTCGGACAATAATTGCACACACACACACACACGTGTTTGTAAATTCCGCTTACCGAGGACTTCTCTTTGTTCTCCCATTGTTTGGACATAGTTTTTTTAGCGACGTCCCCATTGGGTTTGTACACGAAAACGGCGTCTTCGCTCTGTCAAACACCCGGATCCCTTTTGTTAAAGTCCCCGGTTTGAATGGAAAGACACGCTCACACACGTGTGTAATGCCCTCCAATCGTGGAACCACCTTTGTTCAACTCTTTGTCCTGACAAATGTGGACCCCCATTCTTTTCCTTTGTGATAGCAATCGTGGACCTATTGTCCCTTTTGTTGTGAGTCCTCTCTCGTCTCTACAAGTACAGACACACAGAAAGACAAGGCAGGCCATAAAACAATATGTATATATAAATCAAGTAAATAAATTAATGGATAATAAATATACTAAAAATGAAGAAAAAAGAGTGATACTTCTGACAATGTACACATGTCACATGGTTGTTGACATAAACTGTACTGTTCATTGCCACTTACACAAAAGGGAAAAGGGAGTTCTAAGATTTAAGTTTTTTAATTAATTTTTTGACAGTTGGAGAGGTTTTTGGAAGACCATCCTGATCAAGGGACTGGGGCAAGAGCTTTTACTAAAGCTGTTGCGGTGGTCAAAGGCAACATCCGTTGGATTGAAAAGAACTATGAGGACGTTAATCAATGGCTCCAGGCTGCTGTGTAACTTGGATGTTCCTGGATGCATTCACGAGTGGTTTGAAAGTGAGGCTGCCATTATAAATACAACCCCTCTCTGTAGCAGACATGAACATTTGTTATGTCAGTTACCCTTGTGGTTTATTACTTGATATTTGAAATAAAAAGGCTGCATCCCCTTTAAAGGTGATCCCTCTACTGCCGCTTCACAGGATGTATCATCGAGGGGAAATCGAGACTGTGGGTAAGTATTCCAACCAAGACTTGGTTTGGAATGAGTCATTCTCGTCAGGAGGAGGAGTCTGTGTTAGTGAATTGATATACTCGGGGGTCTGGCAACCAACAAACATTTGTTGACACAAAAATAAATGAAGGAAGCTGAAGTCATCCTCCATGGCTCAACTATGGAGACAAATTCACATGATAAGATTTTATTACATATTAGAGTTGATGGATAGGTTTTATTAGTAGAAGTACTTCTCTTGAATAAATTTTGCGTAGACTTTGTTAAAATAATGTCTACGATATATTTGACATTTTTTATTACATTTATAGTATCAAAATTCAACAATTACTTTAATATTCTGATTTCAAGGTCTGCCGCGTAGAGAGTAAGGGTTCAGATCCTGGCCTGGCTGGTCACGACGCTTGTGTCCTTGAGCAAGATACTTCACCATAATTGATTTGTCATTTCGGGTGGGCATAAAAGCCCTCGGTCTCGGTAGTGCATGACTGAGAACCCAGAAGACTCAACATGAAAGAATGTAGGGGGTTACCACAGAGTTTCTGGTTCGTTGCCAGCACCCTTGTCTACAAGTTTCCACAGGCTTCTCAGTATACAGTGATTAAGGTTTACTTTTGAGGCATTGTTGGTTTTGTAACAAGATATTCACAATAAAAATATTAATAATTAAATCTAAAAATTTTCTTAAAAATTTATAAAACTATAAAATCTCTAAGCTAGTATGCCTCCCAGATAAATGACAAGTGTTGCAGATAATTATATTCCTATTACATAGCAGTCAGGGTTAGCGTTCATTTTGTCAGGGTGTGGATTAAATGCAAAACCTGTTTATATTAATAACATGCAGAAAACCTGTAAGTATGGTCTTCCGGAGTCAATCTTTTCTTGTGTGTTTAGATTATTTACTATTTGTGGAGAGAGTTTCAGTTTACAAGAAATGGTTTCCAAAACAATGCGTTTCTTATCCGCTAGCTATAAATATGCTTTTCAGTAAACTTGGTTGTGGCAGGTCCTGGCCGAGCGATGAAGTGCACCAGACTCAAGCTCTGGTGTTTCTGATCAGGGTGAGTTCGAGTCCCGGTCTTGACACTTTAGCAAGACACTTCACAATTATTGTTTCGTCCTTCGGATGGGACGTAAAGCCGTAGGTCCCGTGTGTTGTGTATTGCACATACAAGAACCCAGTTGTAACACTTATCGCTAAGAGAGGGGGGTTTGCCCTGGTGTTTCTGGCATTGGCTGCCGAGTGTGCCGCAGCACCTTGTAAACCCTTATAAGGTGCTACATAAAATTTGGTCTCATAATTTATAATTCATAATTATTCATAAAAAAGTGCGTCTCTTTCCTCAAGCTCCTTGAGCAGCACCTTACTGGTGGATACCTGCGCTATATATATGTCTCAATTATTATTATTATTAATATCTGTTTTGTTTCCTTTCTTATATTTACCTTGTAATTATCAAATACCTAATCACTTCATTTACAAACTAGGTATTTTTAATAATCAAAGTAGTGTGATAAGTTGAAACTAAAAACGATATTGAAATAACAAAATTATAACGAAATAACAGATTTCTTAACAAATGCTAAAAGGAAGAAGTCACTTGGATTTAAATGGTCGCACAAACTTTAACAGGATGCTAGCCAAGTGCTGAAACCACACGATGTTCCCCCATTTTAAGTTTGTTTTCTTTTAGTGGTAGAACTAAAAACATGAACTAAAATGAGGAGTCGGTCGACTTCCGTCCCCATGGTCTTGTTAAAGGAGTCCACATTCGAACAGATTCAATACATGAGAGGTCTCGATCAATTTAAAAAGAAACAAAATGATGATTTAAATCATTTGAGACAAGTTAAGACCTCATACGACCCTGATCTCGGTACAAAAAATCTTCATATCAAACTCAAAATTAAGAAATTAGTTTTGAATCCAATTGCAAATAATGTTTCTTCGCTTACTTTGAGAAACAGACTGGTCTTCTGTCTTGTCTTGTCCAGTCACAAACCACAAACGTGTCTTGATTGTACAGTAGGCCTACGCTAATCCCTTTCATCCTTTCTGATGCATGTTGTCTCTTATAAGAACCATTTTTGATTGGAGTAACGAAAACTAAAATGGAGGTTTTTCTTTAAGGCAGGAAGAAAACAAATATCTTATGATTAAATAAACAACTTATTTTTTGTGTGCACAGCTAACAAAGACATGATGCTTTGCCCCCCTGGAACAAAAGAGTTTCATAGTAGAAGTTGAATACCTTAATCTTGATTGGTTGGTATCTGCTTATGCTGCATTTTCCAGCCAATCAGCAACTTCGTCATAGTACTGGTCCATCCATCTTATGTTGGCATTGATTACAGCAATTGATTGGATAAAAGCACGCTCCCCGGATCCCTGGTCTGGGTGATCTTTGATAAATTGCTCCACCTGTTTAATTCGGTTCAGAAAAAAAAGGATATATCTTAGATCCATGCACTGGTATGTAAAGTCTTCTTGCAAGTTCAAACAGAACCCTGAAAAACCCCATAATAATAATTTGGAAGGCTAATCTTCCTTACTTGCAGCTGAGAACCTGAAGTGCGAAGGACACGGCAAATGTGTTTGAGCCACAGGCATGCAAGGGCACCTTTGACAGCCAGCCACTTCGACCCATATGCATGACCACGAAGCACAGCCAGAGATAGAAAGTGGCACCAGGAGAGAACCAATGCACAACTCTCTACCCACATATGACCTTAACCGGAAATCAAACTAGGGCCACAGTGGTGAGGGGCTAGCTCTTTACGCACTGGCCAACCGTGCCAACCCATGGCGCACAAATTTATAAAAGTATAAAAGACAACGGATACAAATTGTCAACGGAGATATCGAGACAAACAAAGAGTCCATTAGCTTCTGGAAGGTTGATAGAAGATGAATTGAAGTCTATCGTCTATCGGTTCATTACTTGATGTATAACCACAATGTGAATTGTTTTACATTTAAGCAAATCATTGTCTGAATTGCAGTTTCGTCTCTCATGATTTTGTTCAGTCTGGCACACATATCAGGTCTAATCTATCCTTTTCCAAAAACAGTCAAAATCCAGAATAAAACCTAAAGGAGAATTGACATTAAAGATGTCAAAAAAAAGAAGAAAAAAAAAAAGGAATTCTATATTTATAAAACCCCCCAAATCATTTCAGTATATAGTAATAGTTTTAACAGGTTTCGAAATTAACACTAGACTGCAAGCCTGAGGCCAGTGATTTTAGCACCAGGCCAGTAAACTCACTACCGGACACGTACAGCAGTCTCGTGTTTTTCAAATCAACAACAAATACCTCATTGTGTGATACCTTTGTGAAAAATAGTTTCCTATGAATCTGATGAATATCATTCAACTCTGTTGAATGTTTAAAGTACACTCATACACTTAAGACAAATGAGACAGATCATTTAAAGTCTGGTCTTGGAACAGTAAAACAAATTATGGTCCAGTAAAGATTTTGAGTTACAAGCCCTACAGTCTTGTGAATTTGTGAAATTCGAGGCCTGTTTTCAGCTAAGGATTTTTGCTCTAGCACATTTAGACATTTTGTAACTGAACATTATTTTCTGAGCGTATTACCTTAGCGAGTTCCTCAGGTGTGTTGAACTGTGAAGTCAATCCACGGACGACGTCTTCCAGCAGGAATACACCGTTTCCATACCTAGGAAAAATATTCAAATCAACACAATTAGTTCATAAGCTTAATGGAAAAAAACCCTCAAAAGATCACCAAAAGACTATACAATTGTTGCACGCAGTGATGGGGGTTCAATTGTGTTCTGGACACCCGAGGGGGGTAAATGGCACCCACCCTGGGCCTTTTTGCCCTCGAGTGGCATGTCATGGCTGAGCGATTAAGAGCACCGGACTCAAGCTCTGGTGTTTCTCATCAGCAGAGTGTGGTTTCAAGTCCCGGTCATGACACTTGTATCCTTGAGCAAGATGTTTTACCATAATTGCTTTGTCCTTCAGATGGGAAGGAACACCAGATAATCATATTCAATAGCAGGGCTCGATTTCACAGAGCACTAAGATTCCTCTAAAGCTGAATTGTCAATATTGCCATAGTGATTTTTGTATAGCAATTGCTTTCCTAGCAATTTAAGGTTGACACACAGTTAAGATAAATCTTAACTCTTTGTGAAAACGGCCCCAGGTCTCACAAATGAACTTACTCTTCCCTGAAGAAGGTCCAGTTGGTATCGAAGAAGTCCCAGGCGAGAGTTCTACCAAGCGGGTTAGACGCAACGTTAGTCACAACGGATTTACCATCTTGGGTCCGTATGAGCGAGGTGTCAAGCACTTTACTCAAATAACTAAATATAAAAGGTTGATAACAAAATGGATAAGACTGCCGCATGTTGACATCTAGGAAAAAAAAAGTCTGGTCTAACATTATTCAAACCTTTCTTAACTCAAGTTCGCCGCAAACAAGGCTAAAAGCCTCTCTTGATAAGGGGCTACACGAAAAAACTTATTTAAGATGAAAACAACTGTCATGCCTGTTGGCTGTGGAGATTTCAGATATTGCAGCAAGTTGTTCCAAGCCTGGGCACCCCTGAAGTTCTACTTCCACTTTCTGTTCTAGGGTGTGGAAAGACCTCATTGCCAACAGTGCTATTTTACTAGTTCGATGACAGTGTAATTCATGACTGGAACATAAACATTGCTGAGAAAACTCGGAACATTTTGTAGGTCGGACACACACTGACACTCTACTTACAAGCTAAGCGTTGATTCTTCCTGACTGCATGCCATGGCAGGTAAAAGTACAGACTTCAACGAGGTGTCTGCATTAGGATTGGTGTAAGTCTGGAAGGCGACATCCCAGTCAGCTTTGCTTCCTTCAGCAATGCCAGTACAGAACACTGTAGACTGCAGATCAGGAACGATACTGCAACAGAATGAAAGAAAGTTCACTGTTAGGATTAGTAACAAGTACAAAAGACAATAATCCAGTCTAAGCTTCCTTCAGCAATGCCAGTACAGAACACTGTAGATTGCAGATCAGGAACGATACTGCAACAGAATGAAAGAAAGTTCACTGTTAGGATTAGTAACAAGTACAAAAGACAATAATCCAGTCTAAGCTTCCTTCAGCAATGCCAGTACAGTATATTGACTGCAGATAAAGAGCAATACTGCAACAGAATTAAAGAAAGTTCACTGTTAGGATTAGTAACAATCACAAAAGACAATAATCCAGTCTAAGCTTCCTTCAGCAATGCCAGTACAGAACACTGTAGACTGCAGATCAGGAACGATACTGCAACAGAATGAATCAGAAAACTCATTGTTAAGATTGGTCTCAAGCACAGAAGACAATGTCCCAGTCAAAGCTTCCTTCAGCAATGCCAGTACCGAACATTGTAGATTGCAGATCAGGAACGATTCTGCAACAGAATGAACAATAAAACTTGTTGTTAAGATTGGTCTCAAGCACAGAAGACAATGTCCCAGTCAAAGCTTCCTTCAGCAATGCCAGTACAGAACACTGTAGACTGCAAATCAGGAGCAATACTGCAGCAGAATGAAAGTAAGTTCACCGTTAGAATTGTTGTCAAGTATGAAGATAATGTTCCAGTCAAAGCTTCCTTCAGCAATGCCAGTCCAGAACACTGTAGACTGCAGATGCAGCAGGAATGATACTGCAATAGAATGAAAGAAAGTTCACTTTTAGGAATGCCATTCAAAACATTGTAGACTGCAGATCAAGAGCAATATGGAACAGAATGAAAGAAAATTCACTGTCAGAATTGGTGTCAAGTATGAAAGATAATGTTTCAGTCAAAGCTTTCTCCAGCAATGCCAGTACAGACCACTGCAGAGTGCAGATCTCTCAGGAGGGATACTGCAACAGAATGAAAACAACCTCATTGTCAGGATGTCAAGTACGAAAGACAATGTTTCGGTCAAAGCTTCCTTTAGCAATGCCAGTACAGAACACTGTAGACTGCAGATCAAGAGCAATACTGCAACAGAATGAAAAAAAGTTCACTATAAGGATTAGTGTCAAGTATGAAAGATAATGTTTCAGTCAAAGCTTCCTCCAGCAATGCCAGTACAGACCACTGCAGAGTGCAGATCTCTCAGGAGGGATACTGCAACAGAATGAAAACAACCTCATTGTCAGGATGTCAAGTACGAAAGACAATGTTTCGGTCGAAGCTTCCTTTAGCAATGCCAGTACAGAACACTGTAGACTGCAGATCAAGAGCAATACTGCAACAGAATGAAAACCAGCTCATTGTCAGGATGTCAAGTACGAAAGACAATGTTCCCATCAAAGCTTCCTTCAGCTATGCCAGCACAGACTGCAGATCAAGAGCAATACTGCGACAACATGTAAGAGTGACGATTCCAGTGTTAAAATTGGTGTTAGTCAGATTATTCTGTACTACAACAGAATAATAAGAGGGTCTGCCTTAAAATTGGGAAACTCCTAACTGCAACATGGATTAGATCAGATCATTGCAGACAACAGATCAGGATTGGTTACCTGTTACAGAATGAAAGTAATGAGGCAACTTCTTTCGTATTTTCTCTGTCTTTTGAAATAATTTAGAAAGGAATGAGGCTGTGAATTTCATGAGGATACTTGTTTCTATTTCAAGGAAAAGAACAAACACAAATAAACTGATGATATAAAAAAAAGGAATATATTTGATTAGAAGAAATATTTTGAAACCTTTAAAGTGTTATTTTTGTTTATTTTTCTTCATGAAAAATAAAATGATAGACTTAATTAATTTTCCAAGGAAACAAACAAACACAAATAAACTGATGATTAAACCAAATATATATATTTGATTAGAAGAAATATTGTAAAACCTTGAAAGTGTTATTTTTATTTATTTTCTCATGAAAAATAAAATGATAGACTTACTTTATTCCAAGGAAAAAGAACAAACACAAATAAACTGATGATATAATTTGTTTATATATATATATTCGATTTTAAGAAATATTGTGAAACCTTTAGAATGTTCAATTTTTTTCTCTTTCTTGAGGAATAAAATGACAGACTTACTTTATTGTTGAGGAATTAGCCATAGTGATCCATTCTGCATACTTCTCAAGAGCCGTTTGTACACAATCATCATTTCCATACGAACAAGCCAAACTAATGGCACTGGCTCGACTCAATCTACAAACAACCAAACATTTGAATTGGTCCAATGACTTGGTGCATATACTCCCATATTAAATGATTGCAGAACACAATTAGAAACTTTCAAGATGCAGAAATAACAAGAAAAACAGTTTATGAAATCACTGTGAATTGCCCTTAAAACAGTGTGTGCCATCACAGAGCTGTGATAAAATATTAACAATTGATACAATAATCGTACAACAATTTGGCACAAAATAAAGTTTCCTATAACTCTTTCCCTACCAGATATTCAAATGTGTAGGCCTATTGACAGTTTGAAATATATTTCACACTAACAGAATATACATGTAGAAGGTACAACAATTATAACTTTACAGAACTGATACACATTATAATGTTATGTATTATAGTATTATGCTGTACAGAAATATCTTATGAATGTTTAATTTCATTTCCATTCCTTTCCTTTCATTTGTCCGGTTGTGAAGCCAAGGACTCTCAGAAAAGTGAACATAAACACTACACATAGCCAAAAACCCAATGCACACTATGTAAATTATCAAAATCAACTTGGTGTCAATAAACTGTGCAAGTCTCGCGCAAATATTCAATATTGGAACCTGTTAAAGCATTAGAGTTTGCTTCCTTCACGCGTTAAAGCAATGCAAGTGAAACCAAAGTGGTCCCAAAAATGTTTGAATACGAGCGAGACTTGCAAGGTCAATACAGGAGCTGGCTCCAGCATAATTATCTTGGACAATACAAATTCATGTTACTATAACAACAATTTATTCAATGGTAACAGCAAAACATTGCATTTAAGTTGTAAAGATGACAAGAGAGAGTGATTATAAATACCGATTTTGAAAGTAACTACAAATAAGAACTAAGGTTATAACAATACTAATTGCATGTCCGTCAGTTTATATTGAGTTAATAATAAATTGCATAAAACTTATGTAAATTATGGACAAATAAAACAAACCAACTATCACTGACTAACAAGTCACAAAACAAAAAGAGCATACAAAATAATTTAATAACTCCTATAGAATTGCCCCCCCCCACCCCCCCGGGCTGTAGGAGTATTGCTTTAAAATGTTAGCAAAATACTGATGTTACTTTTGATAATAGGGGTACCTACTTTTTCAGATGGTCTCCTTCATTTTCCCAGCCAACGAATTCATACATTGGGGTGACCTGTTTCTTCATGTAGTCCTGCAGAAAAAAAACCCAATCATAGATTTTTAACAAATTTATCAATTCATGCACCCCATAATGTTTTTAACAGAAAAGATTAGGGCCTAAAGAAAAGGGATCATACACAACACCTGGGGAAGCCCCACAATGTTGCTCTAGTAAAGATACCTGTCTGTCTGTCTGTATGTTATTGGATCTCCTCTATGAATTCTTCATTTAATCCAAGAATTTTTCATTTAAAATTTGTGAAGAGGCAGATGATGTGAGCTTAAAAAAAGCAAATTGTTCAGTCATAAATTGTATGTATTTAAAAAAAACTACCAATCAAGAACAATACTGTTAACAGTCCCCTTTACATAGACTGGTTTTTAAAGATTTTCTCTTACCTTGAAGTTGTTGTTAGCTTCAGTAAGAGCCAAGTTATCATTGATGTAACCCAAGACACTGGCAACTGTATACCAAGGGACGTACTCTCGCTCCTCAACCAGGTAGGCTGTCAGATCAAGAGCTCTAGCTTGGCTCAGCTCACCAGCTCTGGCCAGGCTAAAGGCGTCACTGATAAGAGAGGCACGACTAGCTGTGGAAATTAACTACAGCACAGACAGAGAAAAACAAAATTCATTGTATTATATTTGTTTATCAAGTTATAAACCACAAGGGAAACTTTAATAACTAAATAAAAAATTGACCCCATCAGTTTCCTTTGTGGTTTATAACTTGATATTTGAAATTAATAAGTTGCATCCCCTTGGGGCTCAAGCAGGGTATAGTGCACAGTCGACTAAAGTCGCCATTGGGGCACAAGCAGGGTATAGTGCACAGTAGACTAAAGTTACCATTGGGGCTCAAGCAGGGTATAATGCACAGTTGACTAAAGTCGCCATCGAGGCTCAAGCAACGTATAGTGCACAGTCCACTAAAGTCACCATTGGGGCTCAAGCAGGGTATAGTGCACAGTTGACTAAAGTCGCCATCGAGGCTCAAGCAACGTATAGTGCACAGTCGACTAAAGTCGACATTGGGGCACAAGCAGGGTAGTGCACAGACGACTAAAGGTTACAAGGCTGAAAAGGTTACAAAGGGATTAAATTGAATACGTACCTTGTGGTTCAATTCAAGCTGAGCGGCCAGCAATCCCCAGTTTGTCTCATCATAATTGACTCGATAGAATCCTCTGGCATCAACGTTAGCCAGCAGCCAGCTGCTGTCACCACCTGCACCGGTAACCGTCATTGTAACTGACAGAATGATAGAAGGATCAGGATTATGAATCGTCCAAAGTTTACAAACATATTTAAGGTCATGTAGTGAATACTACCCTCCAAAAAGTAGTGCTCATCAATATTTGGTTTCAACAATTAATGTGAATCTACGCTTACCTATCCCCCTAACCCCCTCCCACCCCCCACCCCCCAAAAATAATAATTACGATAATAGTTACGTCAATTTAAAGAATCACAGACTAATGAATGAAATCGAGAGAAATACATGTCAAGCTAAAAGAATAAAATTATCAATATGAATGGCTGCTGGTTTTGAAAGTTACATTCAATTCACAAGGTTTTAAAACAAGTTTTTACTCACTGGATTTGTCCTCTGGACGAAGCCATTTCATTCCAGGGGTTTCGTAGTCGGGATTGACTTCAGTTGTGTAAGTAAGTGGTACATGCCAAATATATCTGGAAGAGATGTGAAGAAGAAAAAAAACCCCATCATAATCATTGGACGAATTGGGACCTACGGATTTATGTCCAATCTGTAGGGTGAAGTAATTATAGTTACAAAAAGTGTCTTGCCTAAAAAAGGACACAAGTGCATGGATCCAAACTCAAACCAACACTCTAACAACAGCAGAGCTTCAGCATGTTGCACTAGACTGTGCGGCAAAACAAAAGTTCCCGGACAAAAATTCCTTTTCAAGAACTGGAGGCTCTGAAAAAGGGGAAGGCAATTATCAGTAATATAATTGGCTTGTCATGGCCAAATAAGAGCACTGGACTCAAGCTCTGGTGTTTCTGATCAGCAGAGTGTGGGTTCGGGTCTTGGTCTTGACATTTGTGTCCTTGAGCAAGATACTTTACCATAATTACTTTGTCCTTCGGACTCTAGTCAATTTCTCTTTGTGCAACCAAATATCAATTTAAAAATGTTAAACAATTTTACCTCGACTTCGTCTCAGTAAAATTATCAAGAACCAGGCCTCGGCGGGTTTAAACCACTAGTTTAAAACCTCTACACCACACATTGATTCACTTAATAATAACTAGTGTGCTGGACTATTGAACTCACCCTAAGTCTGGGAACGGAGATGATGGATCCGACGTCGGGTCAGTGAGGAACCTCTTTTGAGAGGCTGTCATCGTCATTGTGTCATCGTCCCCATACTTTCTGGTCACGGTCACTACGGGGAAGCCCATTTGACGTGTCCATGTCTTCATGATGTCCTCAATGTCGATGTCTTCTCCCAGATCAATACCGTCCTCTTTGATGGCCTGAAAGAAAAGGTCATCAATTAGGTCACTTTTAGCGTGGTGACAAAATGCTCTGCTTTACAATGACAAAAATCCGGAGGTCGCAGGTTCAAGTCACACTCTAGTAAACTTTTCTTTGTGCAACCAAAAACCAATTACCAAATAACAATATTCTTTATCCCCGATGCAAATTTAACATCTATTAAATTGTCGCGGTCCCCGCTGCTAAAATGTAGGATTCGAACTGCCTCTAGCTACCGGGCAATCTCGGTGGTCTAGTTGGTAAGACATCTGCTCTAGATTGGCAAAAGTCGTGGGTTCGAATCCCACCCGAGTAATATGCCTGTGATTTTTTTTTTCACAGGACTCGGGAAAGTACTGAGTATACAGTGCTTTACACACATCGGTGTACGGGTAAAACCAAATAACAATATTCTTTATCCCCGATGCAAATTTAACATCTATTCAATTACCAAATGTTAAACAATTACACTACAGTCTCTCACCTTATCAAGATTATACCAAAGGTCGCTATTTTCTGCACTGCCGTACTGTTGCTCTGTCAAATAGTACTGCAATAAGAAAATTAAAAAAGGTAATTTTTTTTTAAAACTTTACTTTCTGTTATCTTTTCCTGTCCACTGCACAATCATCGTCACTGCTACTGCTACTTAGAATTTTATGTTTTCAAAAAGCGACTTAATAAACATTAATATCAGCGGCTGATTGGTGGCGGGAGAGAGTTCTAGGTTGGTATTGTTGTGGCGTGCCAAGTTTTCAATTGCACCGGACGCAAGATTTGGTGTTTCCGATCAGCAGAGTGTGGGTTCAAGTGCAGGTCTTCACACTAATTGTGTCCTTAAGCAAGCCTTTGAGCTAGACACTTAACCATTATATTGCTTCGTCCGGATGAAATGTAAAGCTGTTGGTCCTGTGTGTTGTGTAATGTGTGTTAAAGAACCCAGTACACTTATCGTTAACCACTTCACGTCAGATGGTGTGATACACGCAAAATATTTCTGGACTGACTGACGGCGGACTTTTATTTTATGACCGGAACAACTTCAGTGCGCGCTCAAAGTATTGCTGGCAGCCAGACGACTGACAGAAATATCTACCCAGTCCAGTGTGTAGTGAGCACAGGCATGCACATACAGTGCTACACTTCATTTCACCTGTACCAAGAGGGACACCAGGTGGTGGAAAACATGCCTCGTAATATCCCTTTTCCTGGGGTTATTGTTTAACCTCAGATTCCAAACCTTTGTTCTGTTGTTGTACAAATGTGGTATACAAGAATGAACGGGCTGCCACCATTGTTCATTATTGTATTCGGCTCAATGGGAGGTAAGTCCAAAACGTCCTGAGATTCCAGCATACCATGGCAGATTATTTATCCACCATGGCTGATGGCCAAGGTTCTGCGAATCACGGTGAGTGTCTAATCTAATTTTCTCACACGATAACATCAAATCCCGGTGCTTATTATGAGAACCTTTGTTGTCTTTCCTTTTTGTCAAGTCACGATTTCATTGTGGTAACAATATTTTTGGGTTCGAATTCTACCTGAGTAATAGGCATGTGATTTTGTTCACAAGACTTGGGAAAGCACTGAGGATACAGTGCTTTACAGACATCGGTGTACGGGTCAAACCAAATATAATATTCTTTATCCCCGATGCAAATTTAACATCTAATAAATTGTTGCGGTCCCCGCTGCTAAAATATAGGAATCGAACTGCCTCTAGCTACCGGGCAATCTCGGTGGTCTAGTTGGAAAGACATCTGCTTGTGGCTTTGAATCCCACCCGAGTAATAGGCCTGTGATTTTGTTCACAAGACTTGGGAAAGTACTGAGTATACAGTGCTTTACACACATCGGTGTACGGGTAAAGCCAAATGTTTATCCCTGATGCAAAATTTTACATCTATTAAATATTTTTAAAGGAAAACGTTTACTCAAGAAGCTAAAAAAAAGTTCTGAAAAATAATACTGCAGGTGGGCACGGAATTTTTGTCTTCAGAATATGATGTGAAGTGTTTTAGAGAAAGGTCTGCCCCGGTGTTCCTGGTATTGTTGGCTGCATGTTGTGCCCCAGCACCTTGTACAACCTTTGCATATAAATACATGCCTATGAGCACGTTAGCCAACGGGTCTTAATCCGCTCCAGCTGTGTCTTTATCAGCTGTTTAATACCAGGTACATGGTCATGTGACCATCATTCAACCAATAGGACTGCCTAAACTGTCTGGGGGGTATTTATGAATATCAATTAACTCAAAGAGCATTAATTGTTTTCATGCTTACCTTAAGCCCTTTAAGGAATGTTGATTCACCTATGAAATGCTGTAACATACGTAGAACGGATGAACCCTTATTGTACGTGATTCTATCAAACATGGCGTTGATTTCGGAGACGGTTAACGACTTGGCAACGACTGGTCTGGACGTGACGAGAGCATCAGAGGCCATTGCTCGTTGCACATCATAAACCAGGAATTTGTCCCACTGTTTAAAATAAGAAAGTATAACTTTTGAAAAAAATTGTGCTGACGGATGAACAGGGTAAGAAAGCTTTCCAGGCAGTATAAGCAAATCTTTAATTGAAGGCAAGAACATCAATGGGATTAAAGGGGGCTGTGTCGTCATGATCAAAGCAGCCCTATGGCTGTAAATGGAATTATGAACTCTCACCCAGTTACTGCACGCAGGCGGACTCCCTACATATCATATCTATGGAGAGCGGGTGTGAGTGCATTTTCTGGGTGAGAGTTCATAATTCCATGCACATCTACAGGCCTGTTTTGATCATGACAACAAAGCTCCTTTAAGAACTTTCAAGATACAATTATAAAAGACAAATGAATAATAATACAAAATGCCACAAAAAGTGTCAAATAAGTAAAGTCTTTTTTATAAGAATACAAAAATAATAATAATAATAAAGACTTATATGGTGCACTAATCTGAAAACCCGATCAAGGCGCCTACACAAAACAAGTGTTTTTAAAATATTTTAAACAATATTTTTGTTCATGCAAGTTTGCCCCAAACAAGGCTAAAAAGCCACTCTTGGTAAGGGGCTACAAGAAGAAAACATTTCAGATGAAAATAACTCAGGGGAGCTGAAGGTAGGAATTGATAAACATGGTGAAACAAAAAATTAGGTTCAACTTTTCAATTGAAACAACTGGCGAAGCAAATGAGATTTCAGTTTCCCTCTTGGAGATCTCCAAAGATGTTGTTTGACGGAGTGAGTCAGGGAGTTTATTCCAGGCAGGTGCTGCCTTGACAAAGGTGCGCTGACCATAGCGAACATAACATAATTAACCAAAAAAAAAGTTTAAAAATATATATGTCAGTACACAAGTTAGATCTGAAATTTACAATCGAGCGTATTTGTTAAGGAGATTCTCAGTTACCATTCCCCAGTCAGGTTCTACTTCCACTGTACCGACGTACTCCACGTAGCTTGCAAATCCTTCATTCAACCAAAGGTAGTCCCACCATTCCATTGTGACAAGATTACCAAACCACTGCACGGAAAGATTAAGAAAATGATTATCGTTTCGCAATTATTGCAATAGATCCCAGCATGCACAACTATCAGCCAATGACAGGTCTTCCTTAATTTGACCTCAGTGAGGGCGCTGTTTAAACTTGCGACATCGTATGCAAGAGGTCCACCGACCTGTAATAAGAACTGCGTTGGTGGCAGGCCACCGGACAGCTAGTCTTGGTGTAAGACGTTTGTACATTGTTGTTAGCAAAACCATGCACACCCAACACTACATACACGTTGGGACTATTCCACCAATAGAGGGCGTTCTCTGGAAGCCACTTACATGTAGTGGGTTGTGAGTGATGATGGAACGAGTCAGGTTTCCATAACAGCGCCCTCTATCGTCCGATGGTTCTTGTATGCATGACAGTGTGCGGACAGGGAGAATCGTGATAGTCGGGTGATAATTAAAAACAATGTCTTGCACCCAGACTACTGGACCCATGTTATTTTACTGTTCAAAATGATGGGTGACACCATATGGTGCATCTTTCTACAACTTAATCTTAAATCAGCTCATTTTGAAACAAATAGTTACATGTACCTGAAAATATATAAATGAAAATAAACAAGCAATAAAAAACCATTAAAAAATTCCAGAGGCATTTGTAAGAGGCATTTGGGAAAAGTGGTAAATTGAACTAAACTGCTGACTGCTCACAAAAAGTTATGAAAACTTTTTTAATCAAGTATATTTTTTATTATTTATTACTCTCTTTGTATATGTTATATATCAATGCAAAGCTGAAGTGTTCCTCTTTAAAATGATACCACATTTGCAATGATTACATGTTGCTGAGTTTGGCTTCATGAATGACATTGAGGCAAAGTCACAAATCAAATGTGCCAAAATTACTGCTTGTTTGATTTACAGTGTCAATTTGTTTGTTCACACAGTAACACAAAATTGCTAATTTTGGCAAATTTGATTTGTGAGTCTGTCTCATTCTCATTAATGTGGCCAAGTCCAGCAACATGTCATCATTGCACATTTGGTATCATTTTAAAGAAGAACACTTCAGCTTTCTATTGATATGCAACATAATACAAGAGGGTAATAAATAATAAAAATATACATGATTAAAAAAAGTTTCCTAACTTTTTGTGAGCAGTTTAGTATGAATGGTATTATAGCCCAAAATACAATCACAGTTCATTGCCATTCACTTCAATACAACATCGACTACAGTTCTGGTAAAACCGGTAAAACATGCTGCAACAAGTTAAAACAAACGTCAATTTCAAATCTTGTAAAGTGGTATTTCCAGAATATAATTAACTTGGTGTTTTTTTGTATTTGTAACAGCAAGAAAATAGCAGAAAATGAATGTTATAAAATCAGCAAAAAATTATATTGCATGTGTACACACATATATATGATACAACAGGTAATATACATAATATGCAATTAATTATATTCATGATCAATACAACATCAATTTCAAATCATCTGTAATTACCAGAATATAAACAAATTGTTTTCATTTGTTATTTGTAACAGCAAGAAAATAGCAGAAATATTTGTTATAAAATCAGCAAAAATTTTTTGTGAAAATGTCCACGGCAGAAGTGTAGCTAGTTTGTCAAAACCTTGAGGTTGTGGCCTTATTTTTTGATCAATAGTTACGAAAAAATTCAGAAGTTTAAAAAATATTAAAAACACAAATATACACAAACACATCAAAAACAAGTTTAAATAGCATTCCTGTTAACAATTTCTTTGCTCAAGTAGCTGTTTAAGCGTTACTCACCTGATGTGCTAACTCATGAGAGACAATCGTGCAGACTCGTTGTTTCTGACTCTCAGACGAGACGCCTTCCTCGTACAAGAGGGCGCTTTCTCGGTACGTGATAAGACCCCAGTTTTCCATGGCACCCGCAGTGAAGTCTGGCAGAGCAATCATGTCTGAGTGAAGAGAAAAATAAATTTGTTCTTGATTTGGCTTGAGCAAGAACCTTTGATTCGTAAGATTCGCATTCAAAGAGTCCGTGTAACGGAGGCGTGTTGCATGGCCCAAAGGCGTGGAGCAATCACAACAGAAGCCTTGGGGGCATATCCCGTCAGCCGGCGCTACATCCCGTGGGGCCAGAGAGCGTTGAAACCTAGGGGCATGAACTCCTCAGCTTGCCAATAGCCGTGGCTTCGGAGCCTGTCTGGGGGTTGGGAGCCAGACCATAATCACGTTTGGTTCCAAGGGGGTTTTAGGCAGTGCCCGTGTTGGATTGACTGCGCTGCACACACTCGGCTGGAAAAGCGTATACGCTGACCTTTGACCGCGTTTCGGTTTTTTCACTATTTTTCGTTAATTGCGTGCTAATTTTATGATTTTTGTTTGTTTTAACATCAAATTATTTATTGTTTGTGACTCTACTTCACTAAATTACATAAATGGTGAGCCGGTGTGCCCCTTTAAGACTCCTTTTAAGTTTTTAGTAGTTTCAAGTTTTTAAGGGGTTCATGAAATTCCTGTTTCTGTTTTACAGTTGTTTTATATTTATCAGTATGTTTATTGGCTTCTTGTTTTACATTTTTATATCTGTAAAGCGCCTTGAGCATCTTTTTAGACGGACTTTGGCGCTATGCAAATACTGTTTATTATTATTATTATACTTTGGGACCGAAATAATTTTAAATTTGTTATTCACAAAATAAAGAAGAAACCTACCCATTTTAGCCATTGGATACTTTATGTCCATCCCATATAACTCATCAAAGTAATCCAAGATGGCCGCTCCCTTCTCCAATGCATAGTCCGTCTGGTTGATAAAATCTTCTTGAGACCAAACTCCAAACTGAACAAAAATATTAGCTCAATTAGAAAGGAAAGGACAAGGTTACTTTGTCATTCTCCTCAGTGAAATAAGAAACGTCAGGTGAAGATTTCAGTGTA
Source organism: Plazaster borealis (assembly GCA_021014325.1). NCBI lineage: Eukaryota > Metazoa > Echinodermata > Asteroidea > Forcipulatida > Labidiasteridae > Plazaster > Plazaster borealis. Next base: position 8,663,325 of record CM037476.1, on the reverse strand, counting down.
ACTTGAATAAATTTTAGAATTTTATGCAAACGTCAGTGAGATTTGGGCCCGTTTTCTTCTGATTAAACAGTATGGCAAAGCTAGTGCCAAACGCAAGGATGAGCAGTTAATCTGCCTGTGGCAGTCAGCAGCCCTACTGGTTTGTGCCTGATCCAATTAAGTCAACTGTTTGGAAAAGGAATTACATGGAGATAACAGGTGTTAGTTGTCAGATGAAAAGGATGTTTTATTCTAGCCTCTTTCTTTAAAGGAGCTTTCCCGTAATGGACACAACCGAGCCAATCAGAAGCCACTGAAATAGGTCTTGATTCAAGGTATAAGGCGAAGTTGTCTTTAAGTCACTTACTGTAATACCATGTTCCGTGGTCATGTACTTGGCCTTGAAATCACTGACGACATAGCACACAAGATAAGAAGACATTTTAACAGTTTCCATGAACGTTGCTCTGATCCACCCGTCACCGAGTACTACATCGTCTCCACTCTTGGGCGAGTTGGCGATGGCCTGGTACTTGGGCTCGTGCTCCAGGGTGATGTTGAATGTTGCTTTCATGGCCGGCTCGTCGAAACACGGGAAGGCTTTACGAGCGTCCAGTGGGTCAAAGAATGTGCTAGCCAAATACCTATTTTCAATGATTGATTAAAAAAAGTCAGATATGAAGCAAGGCATTGTGTAAGAACCGAGTAGATTGACATGTAACAATCATGTCAATTAAAACAATTATGGAAAGGTTGAATAATTTTGGGTTGAACAAAGAAAAAATGACTAAATAGGGACCGTCAACATTGGGGCTAGATAGCTCAGTTGTTAGAGCGTCAGCACGTTAATCCGGTGGTCACAGGTTTGAGTCTCAATCTAGTTATGTGGCGTGTCGTGGCCGAGCGGTTTAGTGTATCGGACTCAAGTTCTGGTTGCTAAGTCACCAGGGTGTGGGTTCGAATCCCAGCAATGACACCCATGTCCTTGAGCAAGACACTTAACTTAAATTGCTTCCCATCACCCACGGGTAAATGGGTACCTGTGAGGGCAGAGATGGTTCTTGTGATTGATTTAGCTTACAGTGAGCTACATTACTTGGCAGCACAGGCTGTATACTCCCTAGGGAGCTGAGATGGTTTAAGGAATGAAATAAATGAACCAGCTATGTTGGAGCACCATGAGCGTCATTCTAAAAGAAGACACTGTTATTATTACTATAATTGGACATTCCATCGTGAGGAAAATGTTGTATTAATTTATCAATACTAAAAAAATAAATGAAAATTAAATGTGTTCTTGTACCTATGTAGTTCCATCAGACTTTATAAGAAAAAAAAGTCAAAGTGTGGTTTGTTTCTGCCCCAAAGTATCACCTTGTCTCTCCAGACTTAGCTGTGTAGACACTCCAGTAGTATCCCTGCCTGTCGTTGAGCAGCAGTCCGGCAAACTCAATGTATATGTAGTATTTACCCCCGACATCTAGCATGGAATCCAGCTCAATCACCATCACCTCATTCATCTCATACAGCCATGGTTCCTTCTTGAACCCGGGCACCACCCCTCCGCCTTCTCGCATCAGTGTGGTGGCCCCCTGGGTAATGTTCAACTGCTTGCTGTGGAGGATGATGACGTCGGTCTTCTCAAAGCACTCGACGAGTATGCGGATGGAACCTTTGAAGTTGAAGTTGGTTAGGTCGGTTCTGACCTTGAGGTCGTACGAGATAGGCAAGATGGTATTCGGAATGCGGATACTCTCCCAGGGGTCATTGCTGCATTGGTACAGAATGTAGGGAGATGGATAAACTTTCGCAAGTAACAATTTGCTAAGTGAATAACATCCAAGAATGGCGCGCCATATGGTTGTGTGCAAAAAAGTTTTTGGGTTTACAGAACACACTGGGGAAACAAAGACCTAGAACTTGGACATTTATTTGCTGATTTCAATGAAAGGAAATTTAATAAGTAAGACAATTTTTATTACTTAGTATGCTCTAAAATGAAATCTTCAAGGTAATAATAGAGTTTGTAAAATCGAACTTTGAACACAAGCTTCCTGTTGTGTGAGAATGTGTGCTTCATGGTTGAGTGGTCAAACAACGTGGGCCGCAGCGGTTGTTTATGTCAAAAGAACTTGGGGCTGAAAGCGTTAATACAAATCGGTGTAAGGGTAAAAACAAATGATATAAACAAAGGCTGTTACCCAGCATTTTCAAGCCACTCCGAGACCTCGTCTAAGTTTTGGTCCATCCATCGGATGTTAGCGTTAATCGTAGCTATGGCCTCCTCAAATGCTCCCTTCCATGTGTCTTGGTCTGGGTGGTCCTTAAAAAACTGCTCAACCTATTTGATTATTTACAAGATAATAAAAAAAAAATAATAATAATAATTCAAAACAACATATATATTGGTGTAAGAAAGAGAGAGTAAACATGAGGTGCTCAAGGCGCTTGAACAAAGAGAAACCATTTTTCAGACAGGTTTTGAAGTTTTGATAAAATATGACGACCCATTATGTAGCACCTTAGGGGTTTACAAGGTGCTGCGGGGCACTCAGCAGCCACTGTCAGAAACACCGGGGCAAACCCCCTTCTCTTAGCGATAAACGTAACTGGGTTCTTTTACGTGCTTCACGCAACACATGGGACCTACGGCTTTACGTCCCATCCGAAGGACGAAGCAATAATGGTTTGTGTCTTGCTTACAGACACAAGTGTTAAGACAGGGACTCAAACCCATACCCTGCTGATCAGAAACACAAGAACTTTAAATCAAAGACAATCACGTACTATTCAAAATAACCTAATACTGAAATGGAAAGGGTCTTGATGAACTTACCTCTTCTAATTTTTCTTGTGTGTTAAAATCTGACGTGACACCCCCAATGATGTTCGAATACCGGGACACACTTTTACCATATCTAAAGCACAAACAAACAAACATTAACATTAAACCAAGGATGCCTAAAAAGCAAGCTTAGTACATGGGCGGCAGAACCGGGGGCAAGGAGGGGTGGGAGGGAGGAAATGTTTTTTTGCGTCATCCCCTCCCCTCCCCCACCTTCTACAAAGCTATTTAACCCTGGTGTAATTCCATCATTGTGGTAAGTCAATGATTTTTCAGCAGTACAAAACTACATTCAAGATTAATGTTAATGCCTCCTTAAATATAAACTCCCCCCCCCCAAGATTAACAGGTCTGTGCTGGCTGTTGACCCATTTCATGATGCGCAGCTTACTTACACACTCCTACCTGTCTGCCATTTTGGGAATAAAAAATGTACACAAAGTGATGTCCAAAATAGTGGAAATGGTGGATGCGCATTGTGCGGAGGTGCGTTCTGCATTGTGCGGAGGTGCGTTCCGCATTGTCGTTCAGCATCATGCATGGGGTCAATCATTCATACTTACGCCGCTCTGAAGTACTCCAAGTTTGATCTGTAGAAGTCCCATGCCAGTTCTCTCCCCGCAGGTTTGCCAGCGACCGCAGTCAGGACACTTGACCCGTCTTGTTCACTGATGACGCTGGTGTTCAGAATCTCATTCAAATACCTAGCATTCAGATTATAGCGTAAATACTCATAAGTCAGGTACATTGAACATTCATTCAACGATGCTTAATATTTAGGTTTAAACAGTTTTTCTACTAGTAATCATTGCATCTTCAGCAATCATTGTCCAGGTCCGAATCGGCGGTTACAGCTAAGGCTAAGGCTGGATCGAGTGGTCGGGTTGGCGTAGTGGTTTCTTTCCTTGCCTTCCACCTCTAGGACCCCGGTTCGAATCCTGCCGCGAGCACTATGTCAATTGGGTTTTCAGTCCCTACCTGATTGCATCAGTTTTCCCTGGAATATTTTTCTGGGGTTGTCCTCCCACATAAAAACTTCCTTCCTTGTCTTCTATCCATGGGCTTATTGGCTAGTATAGTGATTAAGTTCGCTTTTCTGGGAATCCTTGGCTTCACAACCAGAATTAATCAATAAAATAAAATAAAATAAAATCTCCACGTCATCGTGCATTGAAGTATAGAATGTCCTTAGCAACATCCTTATCTGCAGTTGTAGCTGTAGCTGCCAATTCGGATATGGCCACAGAGAACAATTTCGCAAAATATTTGGACTGGACCTTTTTGTGTACACACTGAAGGCTAATATTGAGTCGCAAATAATGATTTTTAAGTAGCAAATGATACATTTTGTGTAGCATTTTGCTAGATGCTATACAAGGGAAATTGTTTACTGGGCCATGAAGAGCATGTGTGAGCGTGAGGTCTAGCATATCGCACTCAACTTCTGATGGCTTAATTGTTTTGGGGTGAGGGTTCGATTTATAAGGACTGGCTCAGCCACGAAATGGAAAAAGGCAAATTACTGATGTTAGAAAAGGTTGTGCACATACATGCTAAGGGTTGCTTCATCCCTACTACAGGCAAGAGCCGATCGGATGTCCGACTTGAGTGAGGAATCCGTGGTAGGATCTGTGTACAGTCCAAAGGCATGATCCCAATCACCCTGGTCGCCCTCAGCGATACCTGTACAGAGTACAGTAGATTGCAGATCTGGGTGTAAACTGCGGCAGAAAAAATAAAAAGGTGAAATGTTTAATTGGCTAGATTTGGTTTACCTTCAGATATACCTGCCTGACTTGCTGGAGACTGCGAGAAGGAAACGGCATCAGCAACAGAATGAATGAGTAAAGGGTGTGTACAACATTGGTAAGATTGAAAATATAACTGCTTCACAGATCTGCACATAACTTACATGGTGTAAAGATGGTCATGGTGGGAAAACTTCCCTTGAAATAGTTTTGCTCGAAATGCTATAGTTTTTAGGAAATGAGTAAAGCTATAGTTTTTATCTTGCGTGTCCAAAACCCGATGTTTGCAAAACAGTGAAAACATATAATGGGGGTTTTCACTGTTTTCTCATGACTCTGAAGACCGATTGAGCTTAAAATTTCACAGGTTTGTTATTTCGTGTATATGTTGGGTCACATCAAGTGCGCATACTGGTCTTTGAAAATGACCAATGTTATATATGTGCTTTAAGTATTCTAACAGAATAAAAGTTGTTTCCACAGATTGATGACTTGTAAAAATATAAAATATGGTCAAATGTTTTATAGATTTAACTGACAAAAAATCAAAATCAAAATCAAAGGACCTTTAAGAGAGAGTTTTACATTCAAATGTAAGAAACTTCAAATCCTGTCCAATATTAAAATATTTTTGAGTTGCATAGCCTCTCTCACTGCATTCAATAGTGTACATCAATAATTGAAAGAAACCTGTAAATATTAGAAAAACATCACTTGTTCACTGAAAGAAAAGATTACTACTTTACAGGAACTTACTAAAATGAAGAGTCCGCCATCCATTCTTGATATTGATTGACAGCTGTCATTGTGCAGTTCTCTACACGGTATTGGCATGCCATCCGGACAACACGGGTTCGACTCAACCTTATAGTAAAACAAAATTGGAAGATGTTATACAAGCCACAATAATAACGAGCATTCATAATTACCCAAGACAGTCTTATTGGTTGAAAGGTGGTCACATGACCATGTTTAAATGGCTGATAAAGACTTGGCTGGAGCTGTAAACCGGTTGGCTGAAGCACGTTTGGCATCCATAGCCATACGCATGTCAGTGCGCACGCTTATATATGAACACTAAAGTCCAAGTGAAACTTTCCCAGGACTTTCCAAGGAGAGTATTCTAGTTGTTACGGTAATTGTTATACCACCCTCTTGTGTTAATAATAATAATAATAATAACTAGTTCTTATATAGCACATTTCACAATAACGTCTCAAGGCGCTTTACATTAGTGCCCTGGTCATTGGGCCAATAACATTCCTGTAATCTTTCTCAGCTCCCTGGGGAGCATACAGCCCCGAGGTGCACTAGCGCTCTGAATGCTGTACCCATTTATACCCCTGGGTGAAGAGAAGCAATTATAGTAAAGTATCTTGCTCAAGGATACAAGTGTCATGACCGGGATTCGAACCCACACCCCGATGACTTAACTATCGGAACTTGAATTCGATGCTCTAAACCACTCGCCACACGACACCCCGGGTTACTATAGTTAGTTGCCAGGTTGGCAGCCATGTTGAAGTTGGCTCTTGTTATATAGCTTCGAACATGACCGATGATTAATATACAAGTTAAAGAAGTGTGTTTTGTCTCCATCAATGAACATTAAATAACACTTCTATAGATAGAGGTTTACTTCCACAGCATCATGGTTACCTACTTTCTAAGGTTGTCGCCTTCGTCCTCCCAGCCGATGTACTCATACATTGGACCAACCTGATCTCTCATATAGGCCTGAAAAGAAATTTTCCTAACCCGTTACAACGAAATAAGTGATTAAAAACAAACACAATTTTGACGGCACTGATCATGTTTCGATGACTTTACCAGCAAAACTTATCAATCAAGAACAAAATTTTTAACAACGGGTGCGCCATTACTTAAAGAAAAAATAACATTTGCTGACATTTTCTGCATTCTAACATTAATAAAGAGAGATTTACCTCATGTCTCCTGGCTTGGGTTATGTCAAAAGTTGCTTAACATGAATGCACTTAACCACGCACCCTGCTACTCTATAGTGAGGGTATAAATGCTGCATCACCTAAAATGCACACTTCACTGTATAACACACAGGGACACAAGCTTTTTGTGATGATGACGTTGGGTGGATTGGGTCAATTCGCAGTATTTTTGACCGCGTGAGGGCGTAATATGAACCAAATTTATGTGATGCAAAACAAGTGAAATGAACTGGGTTTCTTTCATTGTTATTACATGATATTATATGTTATTATAATTATCATTTATTTGAACATTGATAACAATATATACGTAGTCAACATTTGATAAAACTGTATTTGACATGCAAGGAAATTTGCTGTTGATTGGCTTCCATTTCTTACCTCAAATGTACCATTGGCTTCATCAGTGAGGGCCAGGTTATCATAGATGTATCCTACATTGACGTCCACCATGTACCAGGGAACGTACTCTCTCTCTTCTTTCAGGTATGAAGTCAGTTCTAGAGCGATGGCTTGGTCCAGCTCACCGGCTCTGGCCAGTTTGAATGCATCACCGATAAGAGACGCACGACTGGCGGTCGAAATCACCTGCCAAAAAGGACGTTATTATCATGATTATATTTCTGGTAATGACACCAAGGATGCCTCATAAGTGAACTTAATCACTGTCGCATACCTGCCAACATTGAAACCTCAGTAATAGGAACACTAGTTTTACGAATCCACAGAAAGCGACGCAAGAAGTCGTGCGAGTAAAGCTCACTATATACATGTACACAAACAAAGGATGAATGTATTTAGAACAATGTACAAACATCACTGTATCCCGTAAGAACACCTATACTGTCCAAGCAAATGGCACCCTCTTTTGCCAGAACTTGTTGATCTTGTTCATTGCCGTCTCTTCTCAGAAATAGGAATGTTCTGATTTTTTGCAGCCTGTTATCTCAAAAATCTGGACAATTCCAATTAAATCTGAACAGTTGGCAGGTATGCTGCAGCTCACAAGTCTGAGGAAACCTGTAAACAAGGGTGCTTGCTATGTGAACCAGAAACACTAGGGTTTAACCCCTACCCTTCCATGACAAGTGTTCTGGTTTCTTTTATGTGCACTACCAATCCTAGTACACAGGACGAAGACTTCCTGCCTTCACATGCAGTTCAGTTTTAGAACTGTAGAAAGAAGAATCCTCAGTTTTCATTCGAAACCAAACTCTGACTTTGAATTCCCGTAAAAAGACTGGGCAATGCTCAAGTTTGACAGACTTTTGTTTATTGATGAGGAAAGGACAGTTTATTTTGTGGTCAAAAGTATGCTGAAAAGAAGAGCATGAAGACCTTCTCACTCATACCTGATGGTCATTCACGAGTTGTGTGGAGAGAAGTTTCCAGTTTGCGTCGTCGTAGTTCACACGGTACACACCTTGCTGATCAATATTCATGAGGAGCCAGTCGGTGTCTCCACCAATATCGTCTCGCTCTATCGTCACTATAGCAACAAACCATAACAGAGAACCATGCGTAAGAAGAACACCGCACTTTTCATGCTTTATTGTTGCTATGGTGACATTCAATCAATCAACCAATCAGAAGGCACCAAAATCAATAAGTTTGCTCTAAGGTGCTGAGGCACTGTTGAATGGTTAGTAAGCCTGCTGGAACAGGTGAGCTTTAAGGAGGTGAGGGAGCTGGCATTTCTGATATGTACAGTAAGCTTATTCCACATTTTAGAGCCATATACTGAGAATGATCTCTGTGCAAAAGTTGAATAGCGAGTTCTTGGCTCAACAAAAAGGGAACAAGAGGCAGAGAAAGGGATTTAAAAAAAACCTTAAATCTGAATAACATTTCATGCATGAAACGTTTCTCAAATTGCGTGGACAAAACCACTCCAGATTTTTGGCAATATCTCAAAAAAGCTACCACCTTTTGAAATGAAATTTTCACAGGTTAGTTTCATTGTATAAATCTACATTCATATAGGAATAAAAAAAATCAAATTGTTCCAAAATGGAAAAGGTATACTTTGCCTTTAAATAAAAGCTTATTACTTTCTCAAAACTATGAAAAATGTTGTTTAAAATCTAAATAATTTTTTGGGTGTGAAACCGACCAAAAATTGAACCTAGCATCTTTAAATGTGACAGTTGTGGGACCCAAATTTTTTTTAGAATGTAACCAATGTTAGGCCATATAAATTTGTTGTTGTTGATCATCCTTTTTGGGGGAAGTTTTGTTTTTGACATGGCAAAAATAATATGAAATAAAGAATAAAGAAGTCATCACAATCACTATAAAACTTTGTGTGATTTTGATGTTTTGAACTCCTAGATGACATTTTCTGTCAACATTTTCAAAAAACCAAAACGCAGTGTAGCCTCAGTAAATATTTGAAGAATTGTTCTTGTTTTTCCAACATGGATAACCTTTCTTAGAAAAAAACATCTTTTCCAAACTATAGATTTTGAAAAAATATCAGCTGAAAAATCTGGGAGCCACATTTGACTGAAAAGATCATTGAAAAGAATGTTTTTTATAACAACAAATAGTAACACAAAAAATAAAAAATTGGGGTCTGGGGTTTTGTAGGGTCGGGCGGGGACGATCAACAATTTTTCTTTTTTATGTGGCCTAAGTGTGTATGATATAAATTGCCTTTACAAACAGGATCTGAATGGCCTACAGGAATTAAAACTAAATGTCTTACTTTCTTCCATGGGCAGCAACCACTTATAGCTAGGTGTGACCAAAGGGCTGGCTGATGTAATGTACGTTAGAGGCACATACCACTGGTATCTGTTGTTAATAATACATACAAAGATTGATATTTTTTTTTCGCTATATTTTGCATTCAGGTTTAAAAGTGATGCGATCAAGCAAAATGAGTCGTTTGTCGACCCAGGTCATTTTTCATTTTGTTATACATTTGAAAAGAGCATAATCTATGCTTTAATACTGTTAAAACCCTCATGTTGATAATACTCTTGGTTCAAAAGTTGTGAAAGTAGAAACACCAAGAGATGCGAGAGAATCAAACTGAGAAAAGGGGTTAAAGTCGAGTTGTTTATTGAAACTTCATCGGCACATTTTCTTTCAATGCTAATTTTAACCCCTTTTTGATGTTATTTATCAGGATGGAAGTAGCCATATAAGATATATTTTGGCATTTTAATTTACAAAAACATTATTTTTGAAAATTTCACCTCTGTTGGCCTGTTTTGGCTTGTTTCTCCATACTGATATTACCGACAAACGACTCATTTAGCTTGATCGCATCACAAATGATGTATTTATCTTATTAAAATCATTATTCATACTACCAACAATTATAATAATAATATAATAATATTATTTAGTTATACTTCGGCCATTTAATACAATTTAAACGAGCGCATAATACCAACAATTATTAAATACACACACTTCAATTTCAAAGAGGATAAAGTTCACACCAAAAAAGAGAAAAAACCCAAAATGATTTAGCCTAGTTGAGAAAGACACTACTAGCATCGAAACATTAAGCAAAGGCAAAGAAATGTTCCCACTTGAATAAACGACACGCAAAAAAATAAATAAAATTCCCGACCTATAATTTTGATAAATATATTTTGATATAATAAGTCGGAGATCTGTAGCATTTTTATTTTAGTCAAAATTGCCGAAGCTTACTTAACATGTTGGTGTTTTAGCCGCCAGGAATGTAAGCTGCAGAGCAGGCTGAAGACCAGAAAAACTACATAAGCCGTGGCTTATAACATGTATAATGGTCTTAAAATTACAGTAAAATCGCAGGTCATGGGTTGGTAAGTAGATTGCAACAGCTTTTCATGGAAAAAACCCAAAACAAAACTAAAACTGAACTCACCCAAAATCAATATGTTTTGAGGAGGAGGTATCCAAGGCAGGGTCTGCGAGGAATCTCTTCTGGGAGGCAATGACGGTCATCATGTCATCACCGGAGTAGCGTCTTGTCACCGTGACGACGGGGAAACCAGACTGACGCATCCATGGTTTCATAATGGTTTCTAAGGTAATGCCATCCCCAAAATCAAGGTCGTCCTCATCGGCTGCCTGTCAGAAGGGAGAGGAACACATCGCGGTTTCAAACACAACTTCCCTTTTTTGCTTAAACCAAAGCTGCCAACATTTTCATTTTGCAATCAGGGAGATGTTTGTACAACAATCAGGGAGATATTTAGAATTACATTCAACATAATAGGGACAAAGTTTCCATAATCGGGGAGATTTTCAAATTTGTTCATCAGAAGATGGAAAGATTGGTTTATTTTCAGGGAACTTTCTGCAGAATCAGGGAGAGTTGGCAGCTCTGTTAAACCCTTTACAGACCATTCATTTCTGTATATCATTATTCGTTTAACCATGTTTTGTTGATACTTTTATACTTTTTTTCTTTTGTCACAAAGAAAAAATACTATTAAACAGAAATTTGGTTTTGTTTTAGAAACGGAGATACTACGTTAGCATGGGAAACATTGGTCATGACCTTTTGGTTGAGTGGAAGCAGGTCAGATCTTGCCGCCGTTTATGAGCTACAATGATTTAGCACTGACACGACGATACCAACCCCCCCGGAAAATTACGTGAAAATTTACGAGTGAATTCTTCTTCTTCTTGGAGATTGCCTGGAACTGGATAAGCTTGAGACTTGGGTTGGAAAGTTCAATGCAGGCCTGGAAAATCACGAAGGCCATTGATCAGGCCATGGCCTCGATTTCCCCCAGTCTTGACCTTAGTGGTGTTCCCGCAAATACTTTGAGATTTCCAAGGCAAGTGCTCTTTGCAAATTAAAAAACCAGCCCTGGCCTCTTATAGACAAAAGTCCTCTGGGGTCGATTTCACAAAACTCTTCCTAACTTAGAACTAGTCCTAGGCAATGCTAAGAGATAGGACTAGTCTTAAGTTAAGACCAGTTACTGGTCCTAACTTCAGATAAGACTAGTCTTATCTCTTTGTGAAATCGGCCCCTGGCCTGCAATGCCGATCAGTATCTCATACATACGTGTACGGTGCGATACTTACCGCTTGTAAGTGTAACCATAGATCACTGTTCTCTGCTGTGTCGTACTGTCTTGCTACCAAATAACTCTAAAGGATTGTAAACAAACCAATGGAAATGAGAATCGAGATAATTACCTAATAGTTTGTGGTTGAACAAAGAAAAATTTACTAGAGCTGGATTTGAATCAATGACTTCCGGATTAACATGCCGGCGCTCTACCAACTGAGCTTTCTAACCCTAATGTTGGCGGTCTCCCTAATTTGTCAATATCTTTGTTCGGGGGTGCTAGTCAGAAGCCATTCAACCTGTAACTGCGGTGTATAGCCCAGGGTCACACCCAAGTTTACGATACAACCTGGGAAGTAGCAGGAGAGGGATCACCTTTAAAGGGGATGCAACTTTTTTTATTTCAAATATCAAGTTTTAAACCACAAGGGAAACTGACTGGGTAAAATTTTAAATGATGTGGGGCTGAACAAAGAAAAATTTACAAGAGCAGGATTTGAACTAACAATCTCTGGTTTAACGTGTCGGCACTCTACCAACTGAGCTATCTAGCCCTATGTTGGCGGTCTCCCTGTGGTTTATAACTTGATATTTAAGCTTATTACCTCTCTAATTAATGCTGTTGTAATATAATTGGGAATTAAACAAACACTGTCGATTATATTTTTAATTTTTTTTCAAACCCAAGTGTTGTTTCCAAAACCTTGCCATTGGCACCTGTGTATATTATACAAATGTGAGTGCATTGTAGCAGAATATAACCATGAGGTGAACTGCGGACTATTCCCTTTCTCGAGGCGAAGCCGAGTGAAATGAAAAAAGCAAAATTTCACCGAGTGATTATATTATGCGACAATAAACGAATGAAATGCATTAAATATCTTAAAGTTTATTGTTTTTTTGTTTTACCTTAATTCCCTTTAAAAATGTGCTTTCACCGAGGAAGTTATTCACCATACGAATAACAGATGCACCCTGAGAATGAAGAATTGATGCCAGGGGTTAATAATGAAACAATGTTGTGTACAGACCCTCCCCACCCCCTCCCCCTTGCACTGAAGGCACATGAGGGCGCTGTCTGCCTGTTACTTGCATGTAAAGCTACCGGTGGGTGTGTAACCGTCCACACTCCAATCAATCTATCCAGGGCTCGAATTTGGGGGAAAAATACACAAGACAGCAGGACTTGTAGCTCGGAATCCTTACTGGGCCAGGATGTTGATTACAAGACCAGAATCAAAATGAGAAGAGACTAGAATCAAAATGAGACGAGAGCAGAATCAAAATGAGCAGAGACCAGAATCAAAATGAGAAGAGACCAGAATCAAAATGCGAAAACAGTTTTATCATCTAAACTGTTTTATTTGAACACTAAGAGAAGATTGATCTCTTCTGTTTTATCGGTGATCCTCAGCAGGATTGAAAGATATATTTGTGAGACTCAAACTCAACATTTGATCATCATTCTTTTTCTGACAAAGATGTTGAATTGAAAAAAAAGATAAGGACTACCACACTCTTCCTGTCTTGGGTTTGATGGCCCGACACTGAAATCACTGGCCTCAGCCAGTGATCCAGTGCAAAATTCTTGGTCCTACGCCTATGGTCAATAAAAAATATCTTAGACAAAGCAAGGGGACATACTGGGTGCTATACGAACTTCCGAACCCTGCCCTCATTCCCTCTGGTGCAACTCCCTGATTTTTGAATTACCTTTTGGTATGTGATTGTGTCAAACATGGCGTCGATCTCCTCTGGTGTGTTTGCTGGAGCAACGATAGGTCTGGATGTCACCACGGCATCAACGTTCATTGCACTCCTCAGATCATACGCCACAAACTTGTCCCACTTCAAGAAGCAAAATGAAACACATCGATTAATAGATCCTTTCAAGTGAGTGAGTGTATTTACATTGTCATTACTTGGGTCATTAAACTTAATGGATGAGCAGTTAATCTGCATGGGGCAGTCAGCAGCACTACTGGCTTGTTCATGTTAAAAAATTAGGGTCCACTGTTTGGAAAAGGAATTACATGGAGATAACAGGTGTTAGTTGGTAAAGACGAGAAGGATGTATTATTCTGGCCTCTTTCTGAATGGATCTTTCCCATAATGTGTTTGTCTTACCATTCCCCAGTCTGGTTCAACTTCAGCCGTGCCTACATACTCCACGTAGCTTGCAAAGCCTTCATTCAGCCAAAGTTGGTCCCACCATTTCATCGTTACAAGATTACCAAACCACTGAAAAAGTGTAATTGTTCATGATCAATTTACAAGGACAAAAACAAGAAACATTATGTGTCAAATCACAGAAATGCTGAAGAACAGGGAGAAAGACCTACTGTTTCTTATTCCATTTCTCAAGATATATTTGGTCGGTTTTTACGATTCAAGGTTGCTTTCATAATAACATTTAACACATTTCCAAAATGCTTCACATCATAAACAAGAACCTGTGAAATTGTGTCGGTATTTTTTTCAGTAAACTCACAGGCAGTGATAAACATACCATAAACCACCTGTTCACATCTCATTAACTTTTGATCAGATAAAAAAGATCGTGTTGAAAACTGTTTTACAAACCAGTGAGTACAAACTTGAGTTTGTCATAATCACTCCTTTTTACACGACAGAAAAAAACCCCATTCCTGGCAAAATTTTTCAATGTTTGTGAAATATTACAAAATGAGCTTTGTGTGAAAGGACAGCAATTTTTTTACATGTTCTACATTCCTTGCAAAATTTTCTCAAACATTGTGAAATTTTGAAGTAAGTACCATTCTACAACAAAATCTTACTCTAGCGGAATTTTTCGCAAGGAACCTGATTGTGAACTCCCGCGTGTGAAATGATCCGTTAATTATTGTCGGGCGATCCTCGCGAAAGCCGTTTTACCACGCGAATGCTTGCGGTACCGTTTCTAAAATGTGCATCACGCTAACAATCTGAAACGGAACGCGATACGTCATGATTTCAAATGTACTCTAGTGATGATTAAGAACAAAAACTCGATAGTTCAGTGGTAACCAGCTACATTTGTACTCTCGTCGCATGGAATGTTGGTCAATTCATTACCTGGTGTTGCGTGAAAGCTTGCGAAAGCTCTGAAGCGTGAGATGAGAAGTAAACAAATCCGCGCTCGTAAAACTCGTCGCAAGGAATTTAGGTTTTTTTCGGGATGGGGGGGGGGATCGGGTGAAAAGGGCTATAGGCAAACTCAGGTCTGCTCCTAATTGGCGTTTCACGTAATGGTGTGAGGTTTCAGTACAGGACCTCAAACAAGCAGAGGGCGCCTGAGCCAGAGGCCAAACACAAAGTGAAAAGGGGATGTTGTACTCTTCAACAACACTCACCTGATGTGCTATTTCGTGAGCAATAATAGCACAGACTTGCTGTTGCTGACCAGCAGTTGACACGCCATCTTCATACAATAGATAGGCTTCCCGATACGTGATGAGACCCCAGTTTTCCATGGCGCCAGCGGCAAACGCAGGCAAAGCAATCATGTCTTGGAAAAAAAATTAAATAGAATAAAATCATCATCTTTAAGAAGCTGAACTATTTCTCTCCTACAGGCGAGACTTAAATATGTTTTTTCTTATTTATTTATCAGCACATGATACAGATATTTAGTAAAATACATAAACAAGATATTCAGAGAAATGTAAAAAAGACACAGAGGGTGAAGCCATCAAAGTAAACAGGCCATTTGTAAACAAATTTTGTTTACTCCGCCCAAAAATTGCTTTAAAAATGTGAGTATGATTTGAAACTTTGCATGGTGGGAGTACAATCAGGTGTAAAATCTCTTTTGAGTAGTGGCGGTTCTGAGAAGCCATCAGTTCTTCGCAGAACCACCACTACTCAAAAGACATTTTACACATGGTGTCACCGCAAACCTCACCTGATTGAAAAAAAAAAAAAAAAAAAAAAAAATCAAAGTTCCCGACTGAGACCTAGCCCAATAGCATGGGTATGTCAAAGTACCCTGGGTTGATTCTTTGACTAAAATAAATTCCATCAATGATCGCACCTTTAAGAATTCCCACAGGAATTGCAAACAAATCTATTGGCTCTCTTAGCCACTCCAGGCTGAAATCAATCATGTCTTCGCCAGGTGGCTTCCAGATCGCTTGACAGATTGGAATTTGTTTTATTGGGTCTAAAGGCTCTTATCTGATGGTTCAGACCATTTGAAAGAGATTATGTTCACCCCATAAAGAAAATGCATACTTTTATGAAATGGACTGTTGAAAACAGTATGATGGTGTAAGCGTGTGTGTAGATTCTGATGGTGACACAGAGGGTAATGAAAATTGACGCAAGGAGAGCGACAGGAACAACAATGACCATGCAACAAACGGTCAACGAAAACGAGGCAACGTTAACTACACGTGAATCTCTCTTGAAATCAGACAAAATCCTACCAAGTTTAGTCAATGGATACTTGATGTCCAACCCGTACAGGTTATCAAAGTAATCCAAGATGGCTGCTCCCTTCTCCAATGCATAGTCCGTCTGGTTGATGAAATCTTCCTGAGTCCAGACGCCAAGCTGTAATTATAATAATAATAACAATAATAATAATAATTTGGGACGCTAATCATCCTTACTTGCAGCTGAGAGGCTGAATTGCGAAGGACGTGGCTACAACACGTTTGAGCAGGGGCGCCCTCAGTTAGAGGTCAAAAGAGGGTTGCTCAAAGGCCTATCTTGTGCGCTGTGCAAACAAAGGCTGTCCGTTTCTCATTGCTTCATCATCCTTTTACCTCCAAGATGGCAGCGTGATGACATCAATGCCTTTGCCTGTTTTTGTAAGGACTGCAATGAGGCAAGGCAAGCTCATGTACATTTTGAAACCCAGATTATCACTGATGTATTGCATAAATGTATGGTTCAGTATAAAGCCTCACCAAATTATTTGTTTCCCCCAACACCCACCCCCCCAACAAAAACAAAAAACAAACCTAAAATCCCCCCAAAACAAACACCCCAACAAACACCAACTCTAGTTTATACGGCCAGGGTCGATTTTTTGAACTAATCTTGAAAATATTTTAAATACACCCAGTTCAGACAGGCACTCCAGAGTCGCGCCGAACCAAATAGATTAGGAGCGACTTTAGGTCGACCCAAATAAATTTTGGTTTCAGACAGGTGAACTTTAACATAACATTTACATTAGGTAGGGCTCATGACAAGATCGACGTCTGAAACCAAGACGCTCCAGAGTCGTTCCGAACGACTGCAGCAGTCGATCTTTTGACTTTCAGCCCATCAACTCGCTCTTAACTGTATTAGACATCAAACTTTTCATATACTTAATTAATAATTTGGTTTGGCGCGACTCTAGAGGGCCTGTGTGAACCGAGTGTTACTCACTATAACACCATTGGCTGTGGTTGTAAACTTGGCCTTGAAATCACTGATGACGTAACACACGAGATACGAAGACATTTTGACGGTTTCTTCAAACGTTGCTCTGATCCACCCGTCACTGAGTACTACATCGTCTCCATTCTGGGGAGTATTGGCGAGGGCGTGGTACTGGGGCTCGTGCTCCATGGTAATGGTGAATGTTGCTTTTAGGTCGGGTTCGTCAAAACACGGGAAGGCAAAACGGGCGTACAGGGGATCAAAGTGAGTGTTTGCCAAGTATCTGAAATGAAAACCCATCTGTTTGTCACAATATATGTATGGCAGTAAGTAACCTGTTTAACAGCAGAAGTTCTGATCAGAACAATCCCACACAGCACAGTAAATATTACCACATGGTGTTACCACAAACCAAATATATATCGATACTCCGCAATGCAATCTCTAAAATCTTACAATTTATAGTGAACCAGTTACAGTTCCAAATAAAGAGCTTCAGGTGTTTGTTGGTATCCATCTCTTTGACATGTTTCCCTAGATCTTGATCGGTCCGAAATCTTGCAACGACAACAAAAATATTAGTATATATGGTTTTACCCGTACACCGATGTGTTTAAAGCACTGTATACTCAGTACTTTCCCGAGTCCTATTAAAAAAATCCACAGGCATATTACTCGGGTGGGATTCGAACCCACGACATTTGCCATTCTAGAGCAGATGTCTAACCAACTGACTACCATGATTGCCCGGTAGCTAGAGGCAATTTGAATCCTATATTTTAGCAGCGTGTACTGCATCAATTTAATAGATGTTAAATTTGCATCGGGGATAAAAACAAATTGAACAAATTGTGTGAAAAATCTCACCTTTCCTCCCCCAGTTTTGTGGTGTATGAACTTCGGTAGTAGCCAGACAAGTCTTCATCCAGCGGACCGACAAACTCCACATACAGAGTGTACTTCTCACCAGCAGTCAAGTAAGAATTCAGTTGGACCACCAGGAATTCATTCTCCTCGTAGAGCCAGGGTTCTTTTGATATCGTCGGGGCCTTACCGCCGCTAGCGTGCATCAACGTCGTTGCGCCCTCGGTGATGTTAAGGTATTTACTGTGAAGCAAGATGACGTCGGTCTTCATGTGGCATTCGATGAGAACATTGATGGACCCGCTGAAGACAAAGTTGGTCAGGTCAGTTCTGACCATCAGGTCGTAGTGTTCGGGGATCACGGTTTGTGGGAGACGAATGTCCATCCAAGCGTCCGGCTCAGACCTGCCAAAAAAAAAAGAAAAAAAAAGAGAATTATGTCTCTCTTTAAATTGCCTTTCGCAAATTTTACATCCATGATGCTACTCTCTACCTGTATAAGACAACTACATGTACACATCCCCTAATGGAATTTGGGGCCGGAGCTTCTGCCTGTCATTTATCTTTATTTGATAGAATGTAGAATTGATTGTTAACCTTGTTGGTGAAGGGTTGTGATAAATATATTTCTCCTGTGCGTCAGCGTCCCATTATCCGACTTGGCCCTTCAGCCTTGCTGGATATAGGATGCAGAAGCGCTATATTTGTCCATATTCAACTCGCACTTGTGTGATAACTAATATTGCTTTTGGTCGATTCTCAAGCTCTTAACAATTCCCAAAAATAATTCCCCTATCTGCCCCACTACCGGACCCCTTAATAGCAGGTTAACAAAGATTTCATACTTACACAGCAGCCTGGAGCCATTGATCAACGTCCTCATAGTTCTGTTCAATCCATCGGATGTTGCCCTTGACCACCGCAACGGCTTCAGTAAAAGCTCTCGCCCCGGTGCCTTGATCAGGATTGTCCGCCATGAACCTCTCCAACTACCAAAACAAGAGACAGATATTTGTGGCTTAACCACGGAATTCAACTTAATTCACTTGGATTAAACGCCAAACCTTTCCAAACAAATTTTAAATCTTTGATACCCTACCAAAAAACTCACATTTTTGGTTGACTTTCGAGAAAGTTTCCGCTAATTAATTTCAACAATACACACATCACAACAATCTTACCGATTCTAGCTCAAAGGGTGTATTGAAGTAGGATGTTATTCCGCTGATGATGTTATCGAGAAGGAAAACAGTCTCGCCATACCTGCAGAGAAGAGTGACAGAAATAGTTAAGAAATCAAAAATAATTTACTATAGTATGTCGTGATTTTTAAAGCTTACTTTTAAAGTGGAATTACAAAAAGATCTTTGTTCTGGCTCGGCATTACAAACTTCCGGATGATCTTTGCGAAAGATTTGTCTCCATCAATGATCAAGCGGTGGCGCTACCGGCAAACCTACCCTGTTCTGAAGAAATCCCAATTGGCCCTGAAGAAGTCCCAAGCTAGAGGGAGCCCTACTGGGTTACCAGCGACGGCTGTTATGACATCCGCTGCATCCTGAGACCGGATGATGCTCGTGTCGAGGATGTAACTCAGATACCTGATTGAAAAACAAAAATGTGTCATTACGGAATTTCATGAGGCATACAAGCTTGCTAAGCATAGACAAATCTTGCTTAGTAGATTTATGGTGAAATTAGGGGCCAATTTCACAGAGCTGCTTCAGCACAATAACAACTTGCCCGCAGAGCCTGTGAGCTTTTCATTTCACACGTCCATCACGTTTTTCACTAGTCAATATTTCAAATGAAATAGAGATGCTTTTTTAACACTGAACTTGCCAGCCAGAATTTTGACTGGGTCTCATGTGTTTTCGCTAGCATTTCGCTAGCAGACTACTGTTAAAGGTATCGTACACATTTGGTAATGACTCAAAACAAATATTAGCATAACAGCTTACTTGGTAACAAGTAACGGAGAGCTGTTGATAGTATAAAACATTGTAGGAAACGACTCCCTCTGAAGTAACGTAGTTTTTGAGAAAGAGGTAATTTCTCATCAAAATAATAAAAACTTCTTGCAAGAAGTTTTTATTCCAATCTGAAAGCACACAAATTTGTACAAGGGTGTTTTTTTCTTTCATCATTTTCTTGCAACTTTGATGACCAATTGTGCCCAAATTTTCACAGGCTTGTTATTTTATGCATATGTTGGAATACACCAAGTGAGAACACTGGTCTTTGACAATTTCCAAACGTGTTCAGTGCCTTTAAGGAAGAATGCTGGGAGTATGTCTGCTGTCTGAAGACTCGTATTCTCTGGTTGTATTTTTTGTTATTTTTTCACCCTTACGTGTTAAGTATCCATGGTTTCTTACTGCATGCCATGGCCGATAGCAGCCTGGCCTTGGGAGAGGCTGGGGTGTTAGGGTTTCTGTAGACGTCAAATGCAAAGTTCCACTCGTCCTGTCCACCTGCTGCGATAGCTGTGCAGTATGCTGTAGCTTGCATGTCTGGATGCACACTGGAAAAGAAGAAGAAGAAGAATTTTTTTTAAAACAGTCCGGAAAAATTTGGCGATACAAAAGTCATCAGACGTGAAGTGGTTAAGACCAATTGTTTTTCTAAATTTAATTTGCCAAATCTGCCAATATCTAGATTTTTATATTTCATCTTTCGTGTGTTCTGATACTATGTAAGGGCCAATTGATCCGCTGTGCTGGATGGGGTCATGACACTCATTTTACGATGGTTTAAAGACAATGAAACAAGAGAGCTCAAAGACTTAGTACCTAGTAAGTAGTTCTTATACATGTATATAAAGCACTTTATCACACCCGATGGGCGTCTTAAAGCAGTCAGTATTTTTTTCCAAAGGTATGCGGAGCTACGTTTTGAAGTATAAGACCTTTTTCCTTTACATAGCACCATTTAATGGTTTACAATGGCGCAACATGCAGCCAATCAAACCAGGAACACCAGAGCAAACACCTTCTCTTAGCGATAAGTGCACTGGGTTCTTCACTGTGCATTACACAACACACGGGACCTACAGCTTTACATCCCATCCGAAGGACGAAGCAATAATGGTTACGTGTCTTGCTTAAGGACACAAGTATTAGGACCGGTACACGAGCCCGCACTCTGCTGATCAGAAACACCAGAGCTTGAGTCAAGTTTTCTTATCCGCTCGACCACGATACGCAACTAGCCTTAAGTGGAGAGGACATCACAAGTGTTAATGACATGATACTTACAGAATCTCGTCTTGATTCATCATCCATTGAGAGTAGAAATTGACAGACGTCTCGATGCAATCCTCGTTTCCATAGCGACAAGCCATACTGACCGCACCTCCACGACTCATCCTGAGGAAGATTCGAGTAAGCAATAAAAGCATAAGCATTAAGGTATTTTTAGCTTCGAGAATTGTTGTGTATACGATTTTCAAAGAAACCTTGATTTCATAGAAAAGTATAGTATACGTTGGAGTTGTTTTCTCGTTGTCTCGTTGCACAGTCTCTCTTACTAACCTTGTCAGGTGGTCCCCACTGTTTTCCCATCCAACAAATTCGTACATTGGAGTAACCTGGCCCCTCATGTATTTCTGGAATGAATAATAGAATTAATGAAATAAAAAGAGATGAATTCATCAGTTTCAATGTACTACAGAGACAGACGTCGTGACCGAGCAGTCTAAGGAGGTGGACTCCAGTTCTGTAATTTACACACTATGGGTCCAAATCCTGGTCAGTTGTGACTCTTCCTTTTCTATAATCAACGGGGGCATTTCAGACAAAATAATTTTGCAGGATGCTTACTACTATTAGCATCTTTATAAGAAGTAAGCTTTCAGATAGAAATTACACGATTATTTTTTGGGGTTCATTACCAAAGTATAATCCTACCTTTAGGCACTGTATACTCAGTACTGTCCCGAGCCCTTTGATTAAAACATCTACAGGCATATTACTCGACAGCTAGAGATTGCCCAATAGCTAGAGGCAGTTTGAATCCTATATTTAAGCAGCGGGTACCGCGACAATTTAATAGATGTTAAATTTGCATCGGGATAAAGAATATTATATTTGGTTTTACGCTTACACCGATGTGTGTAAAGCACTGTATACTCAGTACTTTCCCCGAGTCCTGGAAAAAAACACCATAGGCATATTACTCGGGTGTATATGCCTGTGTTTTATTTTATTTAATGGATTGTTGTAATTTGTCTGACCTGGAAGTTGCCAAATGCCCCCTTCCGTTGCAAGTTTTTCTCAGTGTTACTCAGGGCGCCGTCGACAGCATACCACGGCACGAAGTCTCTCTCCTCCTTCAGGTAGGTGGTCATGTCGAAGGCTCTACTTTGACTGATCTCAGAGGCTTCGGCCAAGCTGAAGGCATCACTGATCAGGGATGCTCGACTGGCTGTGGATATTGCCTTCAAAAGAGCGGAGAAAAGAAAGAATATATAAACCACAAGGGAAGTTCGCTCGGTCGCAGCGCCTCATCCAAAGGCACTGGGATGATGTGATGTGGGGGTGTACACATGCTCATAGGACCAATCCCCTTGACCTCATAACCCCCGGTCACCTCTTCCTGTTTACAAAAGATTCGACCTCCATCAATAAAAATGAAGCTATCTATGGTGTAAATCCAAGGTTTAGATATTTTTGAATTTAACACAAAAAAATTGACGAGAGTGGGACTTGAACCTGCGACATCCAGATTTACGTGCCGACCCTCCACCAACTGAGCTATCTAGCCCTTATGTTGGCGGTCTCTCTATATTGTCATTATCTTTGTTCGGGGGGTGCCAGTCAGAAACCATCCAGCATGTAACTGCTGTATAGCAAGGGATCACACCCAAGTGGAAAGGTGGGAACTGAAACAAAACTGCTGGTAACAGTCAGAAAGAGACAACTGGAATTGAGGTGGGGGGGATGGGTTAGCTGACTTGTTTTGGAATCTCACCTTGTGATTTGATTCCAGCTGAGCTTTGATCAACTCCCAATTCTGATCATCGTAGTTGACTCTGTAGATTCCTCTCTGATCGATGTTCAGCAGCAACCAATCAGTGCTGCTTCCAGGTGTCTCCAGGGTGACTGTTGGAAAGGGGGTTTAATGCAGATTTGTGGATAATTTTAAGTTCATAATTCCATGTACAGCCACAGGTCTTCTTTTATCAGGATGACACAGCCGCTTTTAATAAAGAACTAGAATAATGAATTTAAGTCAGGATCATGACATCATATCACGTGACTATCGAAACATGCATTATTCATAACCAAAGTTTGTTGTTCATGCATACATCAATGGGTCTCATACATCATAAACGTCAAAACTTGTCTGAAAAAGTGTTTATCTTTGTTCAAGCGCCTTGAGCACCTTATTGGTTGATACGTGCGCTATATAAGACTCCAGTATTATTGTTATAGACTGTGCAAGTCTCGTGCGTATTCGAACATTGGGACCCGTTAAAGCGTGTGAGTTTGTTTCCTTCACGCGTTAAACCATCGTACATGGGACCAAAGTGGTCCCAAAAATGTTTGAATACGCGCGAGACTTGCACGGTCTATTACCAAACAGAAGGTCAAAAGAGACTTGGGTTGTCCTACCCTGATTTCCAAACCGTACGATTTCAACTTGTAAGATCTTATAAGATTCTTATAAGATTCTTATAAGGCTGTTCTTAGCAGTTCAATAAAGGTTCTTATAACATTCTTATAAGATTCTTATAAGACTGTTCTTAGCAGTTCAATAAAGGTTCTAGATTCTTATAGGATTCTTATAAAATTCTTATAAAATTCTTATAAGATTCTTATAAGTTTCTTATAGGATTCTTATAAGTTTCTTATAGGATTCTTATAAGAGTAGTTCATAAGGGAACTCACCATATTCATCTTCTGGTCTTAGCCACTTGGAGTCTGGCGACTCAAAGTCAGGACTACTGCTGGTTGTGTAAGTCAACGGCACATACCACACATAGCTAAAGATAAAAACACAGACCCACAACTTTACTATAACAAAACAAATGTCCACTGAAGCATATAGAATCTCATCACACACCTCTTGTTGGTTGAAACACAGTCACTTGGGGATCAATAATATAGGCTAGCGCATGAAATTTACACCACCGTGAACTAGACCGCGCATCAAGACACTTTTATTTTTTCAAAAATGAGGTAATAAACCGCAAGGGAAACTGATTGGGTAATTTTTAATTAAATTTTGGTTGAAAAAGATGACTATAGAGCTAGACAGCTCAGTTCGTAGAGTGCTGGCACGTTAATCTGGAGGTTATTCCGGAGGTTAATCCGGAGGTTAATCCGGGGGTTAATCCGGAGTTCACAGATTCAAACCCTCTTCTAGTCAATTTTGCTTTGGTCACCCAAAAATTGAAGTAAAATTTACTTACTTTCCCTTGTGGTATATTACTTGATAATAACAATAATAATAAAGCTAATAAAGATAAATTTATAAAGCGCAAACAGTTGCAGATCAGCTCCACCTCAAGGCGCTGAATACAAGCAAACGGTTTAAACAAAATAAATTAAAAAACAACGATAATTAAACAATTTTACAAAAATTACGTCTGGACCAGCCAAATACACAGTAGTAAGCTAAAAAGGTGAACTAGTTTACAAAATAGTTGTAGAAATTGAATAATAGTTAAGTTACAATGTTACAAAAATACTGTTTGAAAAGATGAGTCTTAAGCAAAACTTGAACAGCTCGATAATAATAAGACTGACAGGAAGTCTCACCCTAAGTCATCATAGTCTGTGGTGGTGTCAGCAGTGGGATCAGACAGGAAGCGTTTCTGCTCCACTCTGGCTGTAATCTGACCATTGCCAGTGTAGTCTCGCTCCACTTTGATGACGGGAAAACCCATCTGATGCATCCAGGTTTTCATAACGGTCGCTATGTCCATCCCGTCCCCAAGATTTATATCGTCTTCCTTCATTGCCTGTGAAAAAAACAGCAAGAGACACCCTCAGTATTGCTTGTTCACTAACAAACCCTCTTATAACAGGCACATATTCAAATGCCTCCAAAAATCCCATATCAAGGCTCACCCAATACCACTAGCCCGACATACATCGTCTAGTAAAAACAGCTACAGACTACTATAAACACCACTCCTCAACTTGCCCTGTGGGCTACTAAAAACTGTTCAACCTCCTTGTTTAAAAAGTTTGTATTTCATCCTTTTCAGATGTGACTAATGAACTTTAAATATGTGTTAACTTATTTTTAAGTGTGTGATCACTAAATTGGTTTGTGATCGCTACCACTAATACATCAGAAAGATACACTTATGACAAAACATCTTCAAAATCTGGGCTACTAAAACTTCCTAAGTGCAAGTGAAATGCAGTTTACGAGCCCCATGGGCTACTTTACGAAAATCTGAAGGGCAAGGCCTGCATATGCTAAGCACACAATCGTGGGGTTACCCCGCGCGCGGCGATCCAGCAGTAGTCGTAGCCGTAGCCGTATAGCCGCCAATCTGGGGACGGCCGAACATACCTTGTCTATATGGAACCAGAGGTCACTATTAACAGCATTACCGTACTGCTTGGCGTCCAGATAGTACTGTATTGAGAAATACAAAGAGCAGGTGGTTGTTAAAACACTTGAGATACAAACATATGGATTTGTCTGGAGGAGTAGGTCTGGAGTCCAGACCGGTTCGTAGGTCTGGAATCCAGACCGGTTCGAGGGCCTCACTTTGCCCTCCATTCTATGCGCCGCCCTCCTCAAACCTCCTCCATGCCTTAATCCTACCACATGGGCACAAAGAAATAATAGAACAAACACCCTATTTGTACTAGGTACACCATGCCTGATATGTGGCAGAGGGAGTCGTCCCCCCCCCCCCACACCCCCACTCTTCCCTCTTAAACAGAGGTACATCCCTTTCCCAAAAAATCCGCTAAAGAATTCCTGAGATTCTCAGAACACAATGAAGACGCAATAAGAGGTGTGGGATTACACCATGCCACATATCGCGCACCAAATGCTACAACTACTACTTCCTCTCCCTGTTATTTTATAGTTAACGAGGGAGACAAAACACTTGTTTAACACAGTTTTCATCATCAGTCACGTTCAAAGCTGCACTAGTGTGCATCACAAGAGGGCGATATTGTCATAACACTGCACTAGTGTGCATCACAAGAGGGCGATATTATCATAACACTCCCCATAAGTTCAATCACTCTTCCTACACCTTTTATAAAATTTATTAAGACAAAAATAACATCCTTGTGTAATACCTTCAAACCCTTCAGAAATGTTTCATCTCCCAAGAAGTGACTCATCATTCGAAGAACAGACGAACCCTGTCAGGAGAAAAAAATCAAAGCACCGAAGTCAGATGACTCCCTCCATAAAAAATCACTGTTTAAAGTGCGGGTCTTAGGTGCTGGTAATATTTAGTTATTATGGTTGAGTAGGCATCGTAGATACCAGTTAACCCTTTCAGGCCCGCGATTTTAGTCGACTGTGCACTATACCCTGCTTGAGCCCCAATAGAAGGTACCAGTCTGGAACGTATTCAACATTTTGGGGACTACTTCTGTGAAGGGAGCAAACTCGCGCACTCTAGCAATATTAGAATACACGAGAGACTTGTACAGTCTATGGCCGTTCCAGTTGACCGAGATAACACACCAAAAAGAGCACAAAGGCCATTTGTAATAAAGCTGTAGGTTTTGTCCATGTTCACCCTCCACACCCAAGCTTGCCATCATTGGAAAGAGAAAGATTGAATCTGTGAAATGATGGTAAAATAACATAAGTTTGCTTATTATGCAATCCCTTCAAATTGGAGTGGAAAGAACCGAAATGTCAATCACCTACATATATATGAAAGAAAATTCAATAAGTCATAAGTCATACATTTGTATTACTTATTATGCTCCAAAATGAAATCTTCAGAATAATAATCAAGTTAACATATTTAACCTTTGAACTCAAGCGTTCTGCTGTGTGAGAATGTGTGCTTCACACTTCAGTGGTCAAACAATCTGGGCACCAGCCGTTCTTTATGTCAAATGGTAATAAGAAGGTTATTATCTATTTTACACTTTTGAAAATTTGTATTTATATAGAACTTGAAGTCAAAAATGCACTGCTTTGAGCGGCTTTTTCAGCCTAAAGTCTAAAACTGCTAATGTATGATAATCATATGCATACATGTATGACCCCTTGATGTCACTGGTGGCTAGTACCATGAGTACAGTAGAGAAGGAGACTTGCTCTGACAAAAACGATGTCAAGTCTGCGTGCCTGTCAGGCGGGCCAGGCCAAGCCACTGTTAAAACTCTTAATTTATCAAATTTAACCCTCACCTTCTGATATGAAATTCTGTCAAACATGGAGTTGATTTCTGCAGGTGTTTCCACCTCATTGATGATTGGTCGAGAGGTGACTCGAGCGTCCGTTGCCATGGCTCTATGGAGATCGTACAAAATGAACTTGTCCCACTGAGATGAAATAAAACCAAGCATTGAAAAAAGTTGATCATCAATCCTTGGAAACAATCAGATAATGATTTAGTATAACACATACTTGAAACAGAAAGGTCTGAAGCAGCACGTACATGTACATGGTATGATTATTTCAAAATATACCTGAAGCCGGTAGGGTCAAAGACGAGGGGTAATAATAAATAATAATAATAATACGCAGTTCTTATATAGCGCTTTATACTCCCGATGGGTGTCTCAAAGCGCTCAGTATTTTTCCTACAAGGTAAGTGGAGTTACGTGTTGAAGTGTGAGACCTATTCCTTTGCATAGCACCATGTAATGGTTTACAAGGTGCTGTGGCGCAATATGCAGCCAATCAAACCAGGAACACCAGGGCGAACCCCTTCTCTTTACAATAAGTGCACTGGGTTCTTTTACGTGCATTACACAACACGGGACCTACGGCTTAACGTCCCATCCGAAGGACGAAGCATGTGGTTAAGTGTCTTGCTTAAGGACACAAGTGTCACAACTGGGATTCGAACCCACACTCTGCTGATCAGAAACACCAGAGCTTGAGTTCGGTGTTCTTATCCGCTCAGCCATGACACGCCACAGGGTAGGTAGGTGTGAGAATGTTTGAAAAAGAACATCTTGGTCATGAGGATCCGCTGAATGATGTTGCATTTCTGAGGTTTACACTACAGATTCTTTACCACAAATAACGTTGTTCGATCACAACAAAAACCAAGTCTTTTGTTTTGGTGGTGGTGGGGAGTTTGTCTCTTTCAAGAAAATCTGACGGATCAAAGGAGGGTCAAACACATGATGGGATCGTCTAGTGCACCGTAATCATAATCATCAAAACCCTTACCATTCCCCAGTCTGGTTCTACTTCCACTGTACCGACGTACTCCACGTAGCTTGCAAAGCCTTCATTCAGCCAAAGGTGATCCCACCACTGCATCGTTACAAGATTACCAAACCACTACAAACAAGACGAAAAGGTTGTGTTAGGATGTGGATGTGTCACTTTCTTATTTTGCCAAAAATAGTACAATGACGCCTCACGTTTCAATGTAGCAGAGTCTTTCTCAAAGGCTAAAAGACAACACAACAACAAACAACAATAATAATAATAATAACAATACAAAGCATTCATAAGGCGCTGTACAAAGAAAAGAGCACGTAACAAAGGGAGGGAAACAACTGAACAAAACAAAATAGAAAAACAATCCAAGAAAAACAAAATGGGGAGCAAGTTAGGATAGTTCTGGGAATAGAAGTGTCTTGAGGAGGCGTCAAGAACACATTCAACAACGCCACTTCTTTTGGACTTGCTGGTAGCGTGTTCCACATGCGTGGTGCAGCAATTGCGAAGGCCCTGTCCCCAGCTTTTCTTTTAGATCTAGGAATGGAAAGCTGGGTCAAGTCCGAAGAGGAGCTGAGTTGATGTCTGTGTACATCCGGGACATTACCGCTTTGCAAATGTATCAAATCAACAAGATAGAAGGAAGCTTGAGCGTGGAGAATTTTGTAAATTAGTGTGAACATTTTGAAACAGATTCTTTGTTTAACAGGAAGCCAATGTAGCTCTTTCAGCAGGCTACCAGAAGGCTGGTCGCCAGGGATGCCAGTGACTCTTTCCTTCAGAGCCGGAAACAAAATTTGCTGCGAAGGAATGGGGGTCACCGCCCCCCCCCTCGCCGCTCAGACCAAAAAAACAATAAAAAAACATAACAGCGATTTTTTTATTTAAAACATAAAGAAAAAGAAAATTTACCCGCGTTGTCGATCTTCCTCATGTAGTCTGATAAAAAATAACCCCCACTGTCTTTTGACTCCAGCCACCGCCAATTAAACCTATTCTTTACCCCTCGATCAATTTGTTTCAAATTAGCTTCTCTTTCAACATCCATAATGACTCAATGTAACGCCAAAAACTCAGTCGGTATGTCTCAATGGTAACGCCAATCGTCCGCGAAACAAAATTCTCAGAGCGATTTCATGTACGGTCCAAAGATCGTGTATGGATGTCGATACATACCATACGGCACCACGCACACATTCGACAGAAAAGTCTAGTCTTCGCTCAATACTTCCGGCATTTATACATGTACGAACGCTTGAGGGCGCTTTCAAAACATTATCATTAAACACGAGTCGCTCCAAACGAGCGCCGGAAATCTGTTTTCAATAAAATATATTTTCTCCGGCCCGATGAAACACGGAGCGCCGGAAAAATTTGGGGAAAATTTGAAAAAGCCGGAGTTCCGGCAATAGCCGGAAAACTGGCATCCCTGTGGTCCCGTCCACATGCAAAGACTAGCCGAGCAGCTTTAATTTGCAGGCGTTGTAGGCGCTGTAGGTAGAGTTCATGCACTCCATAAGTTCACTCAAATCTGGTCAAACCCTTGTGATAGAACTCAAAAGAAAACTCACCTGATGTGCTAACTCGTGGGCGACTATAGCACAGACTCGTTGTTTTTGACTCTCCGATGAGACACCATCCTCGTAAAGAAGGGCAGTATCTCGGTATGTGATCAGACCCCAGTTTTCCATGGCACCAGCAGTGAAGTCCGGCAGAGCTATCATGTCTGTGAGGTTCGAAAAAGGTCACTGTATGAGTGACAGAATCATAGGATGGTGGCACATTTCTACCCATGCCAGGTCCTGATCCAGTGTCTCAAGTAGAAGCCATGTATCCCTTGTTCAAGTTGTCATGCATCACAACGTACAGATCCTTGCTTGCTGCAGTCGTTCACATCCCGCTCAGACGAGTTCCCAACTTTCACCTCATCATTCCTAATCCTTACACCATACCCTCCTACCATGACTCATTCCTTCACCAACCCAACCACTACCCTCACACCACTACCCTCACACACCCGACCCAACCTCACTCATAATAATAACAATAATATTGGCTTCTTATATAGTGCTCATATCCGTCATTCAGTGATGCTCAAGGAGCTTCAACATTCAGTAATTTCCTGCAAGGTATGTGGGGCAACGTAAGTATGAGACCTACTCCTTTACATAGCACCATGTAATGGTTTACAAGGTGCTTTGGCGCAATATGCAGCCAATCAAACCAGGAACACCGGGGCGAACCCCTTCTCTTTACGATAAGTGCACTGGGTTCTTTTACGTGCATTACACACGGGACCAACGGCTTTACGTCCCATCTGAAGGACGCAGCAATAATGGTTAAGGACACAAGTCTCACAACCGGGACTCGAACCCACACTCTGCTCAAGGGGCATGCTCATACCTCTACCCTCACACAGGGGCGTGTTTACTTTTGGCGACCATGACCGGAAACAAGTTTCTAACGTAAAAATTCACTGACTGAAACAGCTTCCAAGAGCTCTGCGAGAACGGGTTGGAAACCAGAAACAGTTCATGACAGAGGTACATCTCTTGAAAATTCACATTCTTAAAATATACAACCGAACCCTCATTTCGTTTTGAAGTGATGGAACTTAGTCTGTGTTATTTTATCAACATAATTTAATTGTTATGCTTTTAACAGGGTAGGCCTATTTCATTTTTTAAAAGAATTCCATTGACATTTTTCGATTTCAGTTTTTAGAGTCCGCCATCAACTGAACACGGCAAAACGCAAAACCAATAAGGTTTATCGCGATTCAGAACCGCAATGCATCATGGGAGGGCATAGGGGGCAAATTCATACCGCGGTACATGATGTTTGCACGCATGGCCTAGGCCCTGCGCAAACTAAAAAAGTAAACAAGCTTGTGATTTGAACGTCGCAACAATTTTATAAACAACACAGTCGGTCGTCGTGCGCCCAGGCTACCGATTTCCCGGGTTGCCCCCTTTTACTACACCCAACATGCTTGGCAAAACAGCGCCCTCTCTTGGTATTTTGCTAATCGCGATAAACCTTATGACGAAAGCTCAAACATGTTTCTGGTTGGGGTCACCAAAACACACCCTCCCCCCACTGTACCCAACCTACCCTCACACTCTATCCTCACACCCACCCCTTGCCACCAAGCTCAACACTCAATACCCAATAATATCCATCCCCAACCCCGGTAAGTTTTTTGTCTTTCTTTTCTTCTAAATATTTTTTCAATGATGTTTTGAGTGTTATGAATGGATTTATTACACATTCATGATCAAATCCGTGTTCTTGGAATGTGGGTCATGATTTTTGAAAGTGGTAAAAAATTGGCAAATCTGGTGACTGGTCACACAAGACACAAGTCTCGATTTTTTTTCTCACATTTCACATTTCGCACCATATTGCCATAATCTAACTCGTAATCCTCCGGTCGTTCCGACCGTCGGGAGGAGGGTTACGATTATCGCAACTATAGGTGTTTGTAACTTACCCATTTTCTCCATTGGATATGTTACACCGTCCCCATACAGTCCATCGAAGTAATCCAAAATGGCAGCCCCCTTCTCAAGCGCATAGTCCGTCTGGTTGATGTAATCCTCACGGGCCCAAACACCGAACTCAGATTAGAAAAAAAAAAAGTGTTTTAGGCCTACTTCAAATAAACAGGAACCGACGTCCTATCCATGAAATCAGTCAATCAAAACTGTCGAACAGCAATCGCATTTTAGAAAGGACAGAAAAAACACGGTTAAACCTACATGGTTCAACCATGGTTCAACTTAGGACAAACCATGGACAAAACATGGAGCTGTAAAACTGAGAAAGTGTGAATACTGAAAAAGTGCGGGGGAAACGGCGGGATGACAGCTGTTTTTAGCACAGCGCCCTCTATTGATAATATCGCTTTACGACCCCCCCAAATAATAATAATTTTAAATATCCCGTTGATGTGGTTCAAATAATAAGCTGTCGTGAATTATTACCGTAAGAAAATATATATAAATGAACAGGGGGCCTACCAGTCATTCCGTCATGCAATGCTGTTTAGTTACAGTGACTCTTATAAATAAGTTCGTCATCTCAAGGTGTTTGTGAAGGGATCTCTTTGAAATCTAT
Source organism: Plazaster borealis (assembly GCA_021014325.1). Classification (NCBI taxonomy): domain Eukaryota; kingdom Metazoa; phylum Echinodermata; class Asteroidea; order Forcipulatida; family Labidiasteridae; genus Plazaster; species Plazaster borealis. The sequence goes on along the minus strand of CM037476.1, from coordinate 8,631,054 downwards.
AGCCTACAAATGTGCACTGGCTGAATAAATTTTCATGGCATAGGCAAATTTCATCTTTGGGGTAAAAAGAAAGACCAAATCTTATTGGGTTATCATTACCAACAAATATCTTAGAAAAAAAGAAATCTAAGGCAACCAAATCCAATTGCATTCTACCATAGAGCAAGGTATAATAATCTGAAGAGTGTAAAATGTTCTGTTGCCAAGTGAGGCCTATAATGACAACCATCGAGACCGCTTTTGATTCTTACTTCAACACCATTTTCTGTGGTTTTGAACTTGGCCTTGAAATCACTGACGACGTAACACACAAGATACGTTGACATTTTGACGGTTTCCTTGAACGTTGCTCTGATCCACCCGTCACTGAGTACTACATCGTCTCCACTCTTGGCCGAGTTGGCGAGGGCGTGGTACTTGGGCTCGTGCTCCAGGGTGATGGTGAATGTTGCTTTCATGGCCGGCTCGTCGAAACACGGGAAGGCTTTACGGGCGTCGACCGGATCAAAAAATGTGCTGGCTAGGAACCTATCGATTACAATATAGATGGAATTGTTAAATTTTAGGTGAGGGGTTAAAAACTTATAATAAGTAACAAAAAACAGTCAATAGCTCGGTCACTGTGTAAGATCGTTCATATTGCCCTTTTCAAAAAAAAAAGATTGTTGCCGCGTGCGAAATATCAATGATTATAATCAACTGAAACATTATCACAGCAGGGTTTGGAATTAAAGTGTAATTTTAAACCCACCAGACCCAAAGACTGAAACCAAAATACCACATCAGGATAACGCCCTGTGTAGACCTAGACCTATGTTGACTAGAGCGGGATTGAACCTATAACGACCTCTAATGATTTTAACGTGCAGGCGCTCTATCAACTGAGCTATCTAGCCCTATGTTGGCGGTCTCCATTATTATTTGTGTCAATATCTTTCTTCGGGGTGTCAGGGCAGTCAGAAGCCATACAACCGCCAGGGATCACACCCAAGTTTACGATACAAACAACCTGGAAAGCGGCAGGAGTCGGGGATAGGGGATGCGACTTTTTTATTTCAAATATTAAGTTATAAACCACAAGGGAAACTGACTGGGTAATTTATTCTAATGATTTGGGGTTGAACAAATTAAAATTAACTACAGCAGGATTTGAACCAACGACTTCCGGCTTAACGTGCCGGTGCTCTACCAACTGAGCTATCTAGCCCTATGCATGGCGGTCTGAGCTCCTCATTTTATTATATTTTTGGGATTAAACATTTTACCAATCGATCTCTTGCATGATGCCGTAAAAATGAGGTAGGCCTACATGATGGTCTAGATGGTGATTGTCATTATCTTAGCCAGCATGCACCTCATTATGGCTGACGCGCGCGTCTTATGAAGTACCGTAGTCTATGGGTGACTCCAAAAATGCTGCAATTAAGATTGTTGTGATTACGTCTTGTGATTTGGGCTAATAGGGCCTACTCTTGTGGGATAGAGCAAACGAGTTCTTGTTTTTATCAAACATTAATTTTTGTTATTCAGAACAGATGTGGTTTACTTATAACCTGCTCTTGAATTCACAATGTATGCCTAGTAGGTTATATTTTGTTCCATTGGGTTACCATGGCGTAACCAGATAGGCCTAATAATAATAATAATAATAATAATAATAATAATGTAGGTATTTATAAAGCGCCTTTAACAGGGATCAAAGCGCTGTACAATAATAGAAAATAGCTTCATTTGCAGGGGGGGGGGGTGGCAACCGGGTCAAGGACAGCACGTGCTGGGGCATTTATTAATGTAGTCGAAACATTCGTTTGTGCTTTTTTCTCGATCTCATTGGGGGTGCATGGGGAAAGGGTTCTGTCCAATATTCTAGACATACAACTAATTTGTGCTAGAAATGAAAACGGCAAAGCATACACACTAGTTATGGTCCGTTATAAGTTACTTAGAACTCACGTATGATATCTGCTTAAACCCCTACACTCTAAATACAGGCCCAAATACACTCTAAAAACGCCCAGGTCAGAATTGACCAGGATTCCGGGTGCTAGGGGACCCGAGCCATTTCTGGGTCAGGCTAACCCAGAATCTGGTGTCAAAAAGAAGGATTTTAGCTCGGATTCTGCGTCACGGTTTGATCAATTTCTGGGTCATTTTGACACAGATTCCGGATTACACCAGAAATGGGTCAGGCCCCCTGGGGCCCGGAACTTCATCAACAGAACTGAAACTTTTCTAAACTTTCGATGCGTTATTCTGAGGCCTACTGTAACGCCCAAAGGGAAGCCTGCTTTGGCAGTGTGAATTTAAAAGATGCGATGCTTATTCCCAAACAATTCAAAAGTCAAGTATAAATCAACATTTGAGGGCATGTGGTGTTTGTGGAGTCGTGTATTGACGAGATCACTACAGGGAGATTGTTATTAGATTGCAGAATCTCTATGATTGCAGTGATCGTCAAACAAAATTGCCTGTGCAAGGTTAGTGCTTTATCTTGTTTGCAAATAAACCCACGATCATAAAATAGTACTAACAATTCCGTATCCGACGGTGACACTGCATCAATTTACTATTATAATTTTTTTGGGAAGTCAATAGGACTGTGTGCAACGTGGATTCCAAAGATTTAGCTCAGTTATTTCAATTTAGGAAGCCAAACTTTAGACCAAACTACTTTCGATTCTAGGAAGATGCCTACGGTACCAATACCTCCCTATCGACCATGTAACCTTTGTTTACACAAGATGCTACACTGTTCTTATGGGAAATTTTATATTATGTGTCACAATTTCCACATCAATTCAAGAGAAACAATAACAGCTGAACAAGTTTCGAGATGTGGCACCTCTTCCTACAAAAACTTGATAAAAAGCACGGACAGTGCAATCTCCGCGAGTAATTTCAGATGTTGAATTTGAAGTATTGTCCCTCCATTATTTCCATTACCTAATATCGATTCTTATAGTAAGAAAGTATATATCGTGGTCATCACAATTCCACCCCACAAGTTCGTTGCTGTAAGGATGCTGTTTCTTCAAAAGCAGAATGTACTCTTCCGTAGGCAATATAATCCACCTCTCTTTAAATTAACCACTCGGGCGTTTATCAGTAAGCAGGATATAAACAGTAGGTTATCTGTTATACCAAACCGTACATGATAAGTAATCGTGTTGTGTGTATTTAATAATCCTAAACAAGCGGTCGAAGTCCAGTGGGCTTGGCAATCGGTGCACTGAACAAACAGCCCCACCACCAAAATTGCTATGGGGAAAAAGATTGTTAAATTCTTTTCGCGCGAGTCCAATAAGGAAAATGTATTTTGCTTTACCATGCATTGATATAATAATTGCTCTAGAAATTTGTGTTAAAGGCACTGAACACGTTTGGTAATTGTCAAGACCAGTGTTCTCACTTGGTGTATCCCAACATAATTATGCATAAAATAACAAGCCTGTGAAAATTTGGGCTCAATTGGTCATCGAAGTTGCAAGAAAATGGTGAAAGAAAAAACACCTTCGTTGTACAAATTTGTTTGCTTTCAGATAGGAATAATAACTTTTTGCAAGAAGTTTTTATTATTTTAGTGAGAAATTACCTCTTTCTCAAAAACTACGTTACTTATGTCTCATACTATCAACAGCTCTCCGTTGCTTGTTACCAAGTAAGTTTTTATGCTAATATTTGTTTTGAGTCATTACCAAACGTGAACGATACCTTTAAGTTCTTTAGACATTTGTTCAACACACCTTCGTTATTATTACTTGTATGCACATTTTGCAATTTGGAAATAAATGTTGAGTTGAATTGAATTGAATTGAATTGAAGGACAATTCGTGTTGAATTTTTTGTTGTTGAATGATTGTCGCTGTTCGTTCAGTAACCTGCAGAGCGTAGTGCTCATCATAACTCTACAATATTGTCGCGATGTCACAGTTTGGAAATTGCCAAAAGAATGGATGGAATTACACGTAACGGGTAGCATTATTATAATAACTATGGTAAAGGTGAAATTTCTTTTGGGACAGAACTTGTACGGCACTCGTGTTTGATTACATTTTGTTGCCGGTGTGACAGGAGATTCTGTCCACCGGAGATTCTGGCCCAAAACGGCGAATATTGTGCAGTATTTCGTCTAATACTTTAGAGCCCTTTTTTGACTCAACTTCCTTCAGCCCATGTTTAGACCGTTTATGTTTAGACATGTTTATGACACCGGAACAAACGCACAAGAAAAACAATCACAGAAAACGCGGCTTCGGGATTCCTCATTATCGCTTTACAAAGTATCGCGGATCAAGGGGGAACATCACATGCACTCTTATTTACAGTAACCGACGAAAATGTAAGGCTTTATGACTAGTCTTCATTAAAATGCGATTCGAGTATTGACTGATCAACTTAGCTCATGCTAAAAATAAATATATTTTAGTTGCACGACTCCGTTTCATGAAAGGGTTTATGCAACGAACTATTTTGCATAATCCCGCTTAATCTCACCTTTTCTCACCAGCTGCCGTGGTGTACGACATCCTGTAATATCCCAAGAGGTCATCCAGCAGAGGTCCCTGGAACTCAATGTACAACCTATACTTGTGTCCTTTCTGTAGAGTTCCGTCCAGCTTAATCACTATGAGTTGAGTATCCTCGTAAATCATGGGCTCCTCTAGTAGTTCCGGTGCCGTTCCGCCTCCATCTCGCTTCAGTGTGGTTCGTCCTTCACCGACGGTCAGGTTCTTACCGTGGACCAGAATGAGTTCCGTAGGTTCCAGACATTCAATTAGGATCTCCACGGAACCACTGAAGACGAAATTGGTCAAGTCTGTCCTGACTAGGAGGTCGTATGACACAGGGGAGACAGTCTGTGGGAGCCGGACGTTCTCCCATGGTTCCTTTTGAGGCTCCGGTTTGACTTGTTCTCTGAAGAAAAATTACGTCATATTGAGTTACACTTCACGTTATCAATATTATGCGTCCATTGTTTGAATGGCCAGTCTTTTCGGTACTCCATTTCAGCCCTTAAAAACGACTAGGCATATAGAGTCAAACCGGTACAACGCCAAACGTTATAACTTATAATGCCCATGTGACACTCTAACGAATCCCGGATCAGAACCGACCCGGATTCCGGGTCACAGTAGGCCTTAACCATTTCTGGGTCAGGATGACCCGGATTTCGTGTCCAAAAAACTGCCCCAAAACTATTTCAAACTGACACAGAATCGGAGTCAAAATCCCAATGGGCCAGGCTCCTGCTCTCCTCTAAAAGCTCACTGGGCCTGACTCATTCTAGGTCATTGTGACCCTAATTTGTTGTCAAAACTACACAAAATTGAGTCCAACTGACGCAGAATCCGACTTAAATTTACCTGGTCTTATTTCCTGGGAATTGGCTCGGTATAGACCTTATGCATTGACGTCATCCAGCCGCCATCTTAGAGGTAAAACGATGACGAAACAATCGAAACGCACAGATTTGTACGCGCGGCGCACAAGATTGGCCAATGAACAAGCGCCTTTTGACCTCTAAGCGAGGGCGCCCTACTGAAATGACATCATGTGCATAAGGTCTATTGCGAAAAGGGCATTTTGTGATTTAAGCAGAAGTCTTAGAAAATAATGGTGCATCATATACGTTTTGCTTGATCTTAAGAACGCTAGACTCAATATCAAAGACATTAATTATGTTGTCTGAACTCCATATACCATGTGTGCCTGGCGGCTGGACACATGGCCAGGGTCACGCGTGAAGCAACGTCGGACTGCCACTGCATGTCTGGGGTTGTGAGGTTTTTTAGGGAAATAGTCACGGCTGGTCTTATAAGACTTTATAAACCTTTACCATGCTGCCACCATCTTGGTCATGTTCCCTGTATCCAACAGCAGTAATGGATGCTAATTTACTCATGGAACAAAAAATGAACCAGACTATATTTGCCCTTCCAGCCTCGGTTTGGTTACATTGATTTGAATGGGAGAACAATCGAGATGGTCGCACCCATGATGACGGTCTATTATAAGGCTATTTCCATTTTTCGACTTTTCATTCATTGTCATTTCATTTATTAATTATGGTGGTGAAGCCAAGGACTCTCAGAAAAGCGAACTTAATCACTGTACTAGCCAAGAACCATGGAGAGAAGACAAGGAGGGAAGTTTCAGTTTTAAATATGGGAGGACAACCCCAGAGAATATATTCCAGGGAAAACCCAAGCAGTCAGGTAGGGACTGAAAACCTAATCCACATAGTGTCCCCGGTGTGATTCGAACCGGGTTCCTAGAGGTGGAAGGCGAGGAAAGATACCACTACCCCAACCCGACCACCCTTAGGTTCCGGCTTTAGGTCCGGCCTCCGCTGAAGTTGAACCACCATGCAAAATGCACACTGCTCCGTAAACTGATGACGGATCCCAAGCCGGAGCCGGAACCCAAGCCTATAGGTTTGTGTAAAAGGCCCTTAAATATCCTGTTATCTGATGCAGGGAACCCAACTTAGGTGGAACTATAGACGTATTTTTTAATACTCACATTTCACACTGTGGCAGCAGTGCGCACAGGACTCCGACCAAAGCAGCAGCAACCAGGAACGCTATGAACAGGATTATGCCGGAACGCTTCGTCACTAAGTACTTCGCCATGTTGATTTGGAGTTACAAGTGCATCTGCTGGATTAAAAGGAAAATGTTTTAAATATCAACACAAATCAAATAAGTACATTTCATTTCTTCCAAGTTACTTGTGCCCCAAAAATAATAGGAACACTTGCACCAAAATGTTCCCATGATAAATTTATATTACAACTCACGAACCCTACGACCAGCAAGGAATCTACACCTGCACAATGGACATAATGCACATGACGTCATTTGAGTGGGGCGCCCTCGGCTACAGGTCAAAATAAGCTTGCTCATTGGGCCATCCTGCGCCCTGCGCGTACATAGATGCGCGTTTTCCAATGTTGCATCATCGTTCTACTTCCAAGATGGCGGCGTGATGACGTCAATGCGTAAGGTTTACAGGCATTAAAGGGAACACCAGACTACTCGCTAAACATTGAATAGACAAGTTGGAGAGGACGTCCCCTTTAAATCTTGGTTTCCAATGTTTTTAGATCTTTTGTTTAGTGAGTGCAGGAAGACCCGCATTAATTTAGGTATATTGCCTAAAAAGTCACATTTAATAGCCTTGAACAGTCAAAGAATGCTAAATCTCACAATCGTCGATAAATGTTACGGTAGTTTCAAAAGCCATTATGGGTCAGAAATTGATCCCAACAAACATTCCCCAACACGCACAAACCCTTATTGCTTATCGTACGTGACTATAGACTTGTTTAGGGTAGTTGTACAATTTGCTCCCCAGATAACACAATAGTTTCAACCATTTTTGTAGGTTGTATTCCGTTTTAGTGTAAGCGGCCTAAACTCTGTCTTCTCGACACGTCATTGCGTGGAGAAATCGTGATCGAGCATGCGCGTTGAAAACGCGGGGTCTACCTTCTGCTGTTACGAAAATGTCTACTACACTATAAAAACATCCAGGTCAGACCTGACCCGGATTCCGCGGGGCCTGGCACTTTTCTAGTCAGGCTGACCCGGAAACTGGTTATAAATTTAATTTAAAATCACGTTCTGCGTCAGTTTGACCAATGTCTTGGTGCATTTGGACACATACCCCGGGCCTTACATTTCTGCCTCATGAAAACTGGTGTTTTTTAAAATATATTTTACACACAAGCAAAAGACAGACATTAACAGGTCAATGGCATGATGCGGGCCTGCTAACAGAGCCTAAATTGGCTTCCAGTTAAAGAGCGAATAACCTTCAAAATTGTCACTCATGTCTACAAAGTAGTACATGCTCAATCTCCATCAGTATCTGTTTGAACTTATGTACATTCCCACAACTCTAATAATTTCTGATACACATACAGACGCTCATGAGCCGATCAGACCCGGCTTTCTGTTCCAGGAACTATAGAAGGAAGGCTGGGATAGCTCATTCGCCGTGGCTGCCCCGCGTCTGTGGAATGAGCTTCCTGCATGTTTGAGAGAAGCGATCTCGATGCCTGTATTCAAATGTCTCCTTAAGACATTCCTGTTCCAAGACAAACTCTGTCTATTTTTATTCATGTTCCTTCAGTTATTTTATTATTTACTTGTTCATGTTTCCTGTAAAGCACCCTGTTCTTTGTATAGCGCTTTATAAAGCTATATAAATACTTTTTATTATTATTATTATTATTATTATTATTATTATTATTATTATTATTATTATTATTATTATTATTATTATTATTATTATTATTATTATTATTATTATTATTATTATTATTATTATTATTATTATTATTATTATTATTATTATTATTATTATTATTATTTTTATTATTATTATTATTATTATTATTATTATTATTATTATTATTATTATTATTATTATTATTATTATTATTATTATTATTATTATTATTATTATTATTATTATTATTATTGTTGTTGTTACTATGGGTCGATGAACCACCTGAACCACCGTCGATATGCCACTGACATCATCAGTCATGCTGCCTGGCCAGTTAAACATAATATGAATACAGAGAGACAAATCAAATCAACCCGTTATAATCACCTGAGAATCTTTGGACGGGACACTCACAGGAATTCTCGCTCAAATTCTTTTTTTCCCCCCAAAACGCCTAGGGAGTATACGGTATTATGACCAAGGAATTGTGGCACTTCTGTCAACCCAGTCTGATAATATTATCTATAATGTGGGTTAAATACATCAGTGCCTTGTTGTCTTAGTCCCCTTGCATCAATCATGTCTGGTTACGGACTCCTTAAGGGGGGTCACGGTGGTGTTTGGTAAGGTTAATCAATGGCATGACACCTGTCTACACATCACCTGCTCACGCGTCTCTCATCAACAACCCATACGAAAATACAACATGGAATTAACTATAGGCCTACGGGTCCTTCTATATGATACGTAAAGCGGCCGTCTTTCGCAACTGGGTCGTAGACACCACATTATTTTTCTCAGGAGCACCCTCCTCACACACAACAAATATTAGGCCTAAATGTATTATAATTATAGTATTAGTAGGAATGAAAAACAATGCTTAATTAGTCTGAAAGCTTACTGATTATAAAGTTAATACTATAACCATTTTTTTCTCTGTGAAATATTTCCCTCTGAAATGAAGTCTTATTCGAGAAAATTGTATCCAAAAACCTACACTTTTTTTTAACCGAAAGCATCAGCTGATTTCGGTTGTTACAACCGTGGAGGAAAGAAATAGACCTTCCTTCATGTTACAACCAAAATGAAAAAAAATGTGTTTACTTGCTGAAAACTGTGCGTGGTTTTTCGCTATTTCCTCCTGACCCACACAGCGGATTAAGCCCAAATCTTTGTCTGCGACTATTTTGTTAGCTCCACCATTCCTGTATAATACACTGCAAAAACTGGGGTGTTAAAATTGACACCATGGGTGTTGTCAAATACAGAAGAGAGAATTAAAATTAACATCATAGGGTGTAATAACACCAATGCAATTGTTTTGGCAGAAATTAGTGTTATTTTAACACCCTAGGGTTTAAATTTTGGGAATTTGTTTTGGAAGTAAGTACAGAAGTACAGCGGCTTCGGATAGTATAATGCATTTTGAGAAACTTTTCACTTAGATGTACTGCGGTTATGGAAAAAAGATATCACTTTTTATCCTCCAAAATTTGAATATGAGAAGCGTTACTGACATAACGTTTCTTAGACTGTGTAGGCCCCCCAATTCCAAATTGTTTTGATTATTTTTCCTGCGTGGACACAACCGCTCCAGATTTTCGGCAATATCTCATAAACGCTACCACCTTTTGAAATGAAATTTCCACAGGTTATAGTTTTATGGTATATATCTACAACTATATAGGATTGAAACAAACAGTGGGTTCCAATTACCAAACGTATACAATCCCTTTAAGAATATCATAAAAATCAACACAACTTTAGTTTACCATACTTCACGTTTTGCATATTCACAAACACACGCACCTCTTTTTAAAATACCTCCTTTCGATTTGTTTTGGTGCACCATAACACGTATAGGGGATTTTTATTTTCAGATTTAACATGGTAATGCTAGCGAAAGGGTATAACTCGGGACGGTCTTGCTAGCGGGAAAATTCCTGGCAAACATTGTAAATTGCAACCCATATGAAATTGCTCTTTAAAAAGAATGCACTACCAAGAACGGATAACCATGGATATATCGCGCTGGGTTGACATTCCCCACCCAGTCAGACAAAACTCATCACAGCGTGAAGTGATTCCAGCGTTTAGGGGAAGACGGGCAGAATATTAACAAAGTTACAAACTTTTATAAATAGAAGATTTCAGACTGTTGCCTTTGGACTTAAAAATGCTTGACTGCAAGAAAAAAGATTCAATTATATACATTTATATTGTCTGTACTGTAGTCACGTGCTCTTGGCTGAGTATTGGATTAGAGCGGCTAATACCAATGATAACATTGTTATTAATAGAAGTTAATTTTGTATCAGAGATAAAGAAAATTGTTTGGTTTTTGCCCTTACACCGATGACTGTGTAATAAACCATCAAATTTTGCCGTTTTCGAAAAAAATTCTAAATTATTTAGGTCACGTAATTTAAAGGCATCGTACACGTTTGGTAATTGTCAGAGACCAGCGTTCTCATCACTTGTATCCCAACATTATGCATAAAATAACAAGCCTGTGAAAATTTGGGCTCAATTGGTCATCGAAGTTGCAAGAAAATGATGAAGAAAAAACACCCTTGATGTGTAAATTTGTGTGCTTTCAGATAGGAAAATGGCTGACTTATATACAAGACTTGCCCATCACACACGAACCTTCCTTTAACATCTTTCTCCTAATAAGACTATCACCCAAATCTCCGTTGCTTATTACCAAGTAAGTTTTTATGCTAATATTATTTAATTTGTGTCTTCTTTACTCCTTAACTACATTGTAATTGCTGTTATTTCTCACAGAAGTATGGAACTGAATTGAATTGAATTGAATTGAATTGAATTGAATTGCTCTTTAACCACCATGTAGTGTGCATGCATCCCGCCAGTTAATTAATACTCCATGCTGTGTTCATATTGTGACCCGACATATCTGAAAATGAAAGAATTATTTTATTGCCAAAAGGGTAGAAGGTTAACGAATACATGGAACATGAAACCCTGAATACATTGACATAACAGTAGCTTGTGTGCGGTTACCTGCACTGAGCTTTTGAGACTATTCTGTCGGGCGCAGTATTACGTTGCCGTGACAGTCTGGCATTTCTTTTCAAATCGGGGGGGGGGGGGGTAGACTTGGTTCAAGTCGGGTTTCATGCAGACTCGTCAGCAGTTAATGAGGTTTTTGTATAACGCGCGACAATGACAATGGCTAGAGTTGCTTAATGGCTGTGTGAGCAAAGAATTGACCACGGTTAGAAATTTGTAGTAATGGTTGGGTGTTAAATTCTTTCTCTTATTCTCAGATAATTTTGTGTTATTTGGAATTTACATTTCCCCCCTTTTCTGTCTCCTCTTTTAGGTGGTAATACACATGCCATTACGAAGGACACAGCAGCAGCTTCCTGCAATAACTTCTTCTGTAACAGAGAAGTCTTTGCAGCATGTCATAAGTGCCTTTGCTTTTTGTTTTACAATAATTTTTTTAACAAATGATGCACTTCACACAATGTCCATTTTTGTGCAAGTGATATAAATATTGATGACCAATTTGCGGCTGGTGGCCATAACGTCTCATCATTGTCAGACGAAGAAGTAGCCAATACTTTTCCTTTGCTACTGCCTAGCCCCAATGTTAGTTGCTACAGTCCCCATTCCAATCGATCTGAGGCACAAATTAGACCTGTTCATGATGACTTTTTATCATCGATAAAGGTATCTGGTGCTGCTTTTGTTCTTTCCTCATTGTCAAGTGTTCTTAACCCTCAGACAGTTCAGTCTTCACTGGCCACACTTGAGAACTGTGACAGTCTTACGTCACCTTCTCCTGTGTCTTTTGCTGGAGGTGTTATTCCTACACCCTCGAGTGTTCTTGTCTCTCGAACAGTCCAGTCTTCATCGGCTACACCGGCTACATCGATCCGTGGCATTTAATATGTCTTTTGCTGGTGGTACATCTTCAAGCGTTCTTGACCAGTCTCAAACGGTTCAGTCTTTACTGGTTACTCTTCCGAACCAGAGCAGTCTTACGTCATCTTTGCCTATGTCTTTTGCAGGTGGTACATCTTCAAGCGTTCTTGACCAGTCTCAGATGGTTCAGTCTTCACCAGCTGCACATCCTCTCGACATACTTTTATTGATATCTAATCAACTTCAGACGAAATAATTTCGCAGGATGCTTGCTACCATCACCATCTTTATAACAAGTTGGCTTTCGGATAAAAATTACACCATTTCTACTTTTCGGGGTCTTTACGAAAGTATGACCTTTAACTTTTTAAAGACTGGCCAGAGATTATTGCCCAGGCAGAAGGTCATCACAAGCAATAAAAAGGCTCTTATGAAAAAGGTAGGCCGCTGAACATTTTTTTATAGTGTTGCTAGATAGAATTATACCCAATATACATTTATCCATTCTCATGCGGAATTTAACTTTTCTGTGTTGACTCAGTTTTTTTCCAAAGCAATTTTGGACCACAATGCTTACAACCTTCTGCATGTTACAACGATCAAGTTTTCTATACATGTAGATCACCTGACCCGTGACAACACATGTTTACAAACGAGCCACAGACCCTGAACTTCCTGCAGGCACCATTTGTACAAAGCCCAATGGAAGAAAACTTTAAAGCTTATATTATTTCAGTGGAGATTGCATTTATCAGATTTGTGTCAACTTTTGATTTGAAGAAAGGGCGCACATCTCAAAACTTATTCACTGGCTGTTTACTTTATAAATCTTGAATTTATGTGAAAATTAAATGACACCAATTGTAAAGTTTCCCATTATGACCAGTGCAATATCTTACCTTCCAGAAAGACACTGGAATGTACATGGTCAATCCTTTTGTAAACCAAAAACGGTGACTGGTATCCTGCTTATTTTTGCTGAGCAGAAAGTTGCTAAACTTAATTCTCTGCCTAAGCAGCTCCATAAACTATGAGCCCTCAGGGAGGGAGCTCTTGACGGGGGGACAAAGTCCAAAGCTTTACGGCATTATGTGTGAACACGTCGCTCCTCTCCACTCTCCTGCCACCCCGTTATCGCAAAACTCATGATTGGGATAGTCCCAGTCCCGTGAACATTAAACGATGCCTCACATTATACCATGAAGAAAGGAAATTTCCTCAATGACATTTCCTAATAAAACATTCCACCAACGGTATACACCTTTTGTATTGTGTAACAGAAAATGGCATTCTACGACTACATACCTTAGGTCAAATGCAGAACTGAAAGCAAATATGCAAGGGTAAACAGCCCATGTAGGTTCTACCTCCATGCATGCATATAACCTTGTTTCAATATTTAGTTCGAAATCACAGGTGCCAGTACATGGCAATGCACGTACAAGTGACGCTTGATTCCCGGGGGCACAGTAACACCTTTTAACCTTGTTCAGAGACGCGTGGCATGGTAAAGCTATCCCCAATAAAAAAAATAACCCCTAATAAAATAGGAAGAAAAAAAAAACTCCGAGGACAAAAAAATAGGCTTATATAATGTAAGATTACTCACAAGTGCACTTGAAATCTTTCACAGAAGTTAATCCCAGCTCTTAACGCTGACAGGTTGATCTCTTTCGGATCAAAGAGGTTCGGATCTCCGTTTTCTTATAGTGCAATAAAGTCCAATCCTACCCTTGAGTTGGTGATCTACGCGAGGGACGATAGTTCAGGCCACCATTGGGGGACACTGGGGAAATGTAGCTCCACTCTTCCGTCTGCTACCGCGGGTCCCGTGCGCTGATCTGGCATGCTAATCATTGACGCATTGTATGCTTTGTTGGGGAGTACTACGGAGCCCCTAAGATGACATCGAGGAAACTTGGTTGTAAATAAAAGCAAACAAAAGCCCACACACGAATTTTACATATACGTACATAAATAAATAAAAAAACAAATACATACCAGTATATGAATCATAACTTAAACTCCGAAGACGTTGTAGGCGTGCAGACTAGATGCCAAGTTTGCTGGCTATGATTTGGACAACCCTCCTGTTCAATTATGGCATTAACTCTAGCGGCCACGCCCATTTTTTGTTTCACATTTTTGCTTCAGCAGAAAAAACGGAAACACAGCACAAACCTGGACTGGTGCAAACCCAAACTTCTCCCTTTGCCAAGGAAGAAGGGAATTGGAAGATGCGTGGTGGGAGCCTGGAAATGGCTCGAGAACCTTGCACTGTGGAGAGGGAGGCACAATTGGTCAGTACAATTCGTACGTAAAGCATCGTGGAACCGTTGGAATGAAAGCTTCTCTCTCTTGCTAACTTCAGAAATAGCATGAAAGATACAACGGCCTCGTGCGCTGTGACCGTGGAGGGCGCACAGTCAACGACCAAACTATTTCCTGTCTTCTTATAGCCACATTAGGGACTCCGTAGCTTGTTGTCGTCACTCAACACAAGTTGAAAAATTCATACGGCAAATATTAGATCAATGAGTTATCATTAAAGCGGCACTCCCAAGTTCAGAAAATCTGGGCCACTCAGCAAATCCCACTGGTCATGGATAACTTTATTATGTTAGTACGGTGTGCTCTGGATTTTGGGTGACCCAATTCCTTTGTCACTTAAACAATGCTTACCAATGAGAGACAGCGCACTGCAGAGAAACATTCGTTGTTGGTTCTAAGCTCTTCTTGGCCTGTGGATATGGAGGCCTATACTTTTTTTGTTCTCCGGGGCCTGACAAACTTATCGTTCAGCTACTTATTTTTGGTTCGTGGTTTTACAAATATGGGTATAAATTTTCTCATGTCTTGGTATAACTCAAGTTCTTGTGTTATGTATATGTTTCCTATCCGAGTTTCAATCTTTCGATGAACGGACCAATTTCTTGCAGAAATCAAATTATGAATATCAATTCCTTTGTAAAATTTTGTATGTGAATTCATAAGTTGAACTTTCTAAGCATTAGAGTAAAACATAATAATGTATAATCTAACATCGTTTTTTACCTTGGAAAGGTCACCTTCGGATACAATGACATTTGGAGAAAATCAATTTACTATAGAGCTGCCTTCGCAGCAAGATCAGAACAAAATAATCCCGTTACATAGCTGAAGTCCCTTCTTGTTTTGACCATTTCCCTCTTGTTTTAATGTGAAGAAAGTAGTAACTGTTCAGATAATTCCGGTTAAGATGTTCCTTAAGCTCCTAAAAGTAAGACCCCGTCCTGCCCTTTAAGATAATTTCTAATAATTGACCTTTGCACTTAACCTAATAGTACATGGAGGTTATGCAGTGGAGCACGATGATACGGTTTTAAAATGTGGTACAAGGTTTGTTGGTAATTCAGGTGGGGTATTTATTCGTACCCATTTCAAGTTGATATACAAAGTCTGGCTTGATTTGCTCTTACACACTCCCAGGGGGGCTTGACCTATTTCTGGATCTGGCTTACCCGGAAACTGGTTTTAAAATGGGATTTTACCTCAGATTCTGCGTCAGTTTGACCTATTTCTGGGTCATTTTTTGAACACAGATTCAAGGTCACATTGACCCAGAAATAGGTCTTCCCCCTGGGTTTTGGATTGGGGTCAATTCTGACCCGGGAGGGTTTTTTTTAGAGTGTAATGATCTATTTTCTTTCCCCAGTCACAGCACCCGTTATTGTTGTGAGAAGAGAAAAACATGGAGGTAGGAAAACACACTCGCAGAGGATTTGCACGGTCTATATATGCAAAGAAACGCGTGCATTTCGTCTTGTGAAAAATTTGGGCAATCAGCCTGCACGTTGACACGGCATTTGAAGCTCCTGTGTAAAACACCCCATCGACTGGAACAAAAATCAAGTGAGCCCGTTTAAAACTTGCGCAAGGTAGTAAATGTTGTGTCTGAAGAGAATCTATAAACACTGAGAGTGGTTATCGGCAAATTGTTGCAGTTTTAAAAGCTTACTTGCACCTTCATGCTTGCAGTAAGCATGGGCACTTCCGTTCATCACTTATGCCCTCAATTGATTCACAATTCTCTGTGCAGACGAACAAAACAAGATAACATAACCATGATATAACCGAAACTTGGGTGTTAATTTGAATTTCTTGGTATACATTATTTATATTTGTGACAACACCAACATGGTATCCCAATTACTATGTCGTTGGTGATATTAACACCGTGTAGATATTGCCACGAGAGAATCAATTGAAGTTGAACAACCCATTTTTTGTGCAGTGCAATAAAAACCAAAATGTAACCGTAAATCAGACGTGAAACGTTATGAAATCTCGAAAACGATAACGCGGTATTTCGTAGTTAGAATCATACGTAAGAGACCCTGTCAGTGTAATATCACTGCTTGCATTTTTAATGGCTCCACACTTCGATTATCTTTTTACGATTGCCTTAAACCCGCTAAGGTTATCTTCAGAAACACACACACGGACCAATAAACAAAGATTAAAACTCAAGAGAGCTGATTTCACTCCCGGAACGGAGTGACACAGAAGCTCATGACGTCATGCAATAATAGTTGTACGATACCACTGGGGCTTGTCAGTGATACTCAGAATTAAAGGGGCGGTCCAATTGGTTGTAGATTTGGGAAGACTTATAATGTGCGTGCATGCTGGTGCTGTAGTTGTCGTAGACTTTAACTCAAGCCGTTACTGTGTGTAATCATCTCCAAGTTTGGTTTTATTGGCGCAAAAGCTGCGAGATGCCATCGACAGCGGTCGCATTATTTAAAACCTGCGTTGAAAGATCGAGGCTCTGGTGCTGTGGTCATGAAGCATTCATGACAAGTTGTCCTGTACAAATTGGGTAAAATATGAGAGGAGGTTGGGGGGGGGGGGCTTACAATTTTAACATTGTTACCTCACTAGAATTACCGGGCCCAAGTTTCATAAGACTGTCGAGTAAAAATTAGCAGGGAACCAGCCATAGACAATATTTACATGGTATTTTGGCTGGTAACCTGTTTCTGCTGAGCAAGGTTTTTTCTGCCCTAAGCATTGTTGTTGTTCTGCTCAACAGCTTTATGAAATAAGGCACTGCTCTCACACTTTAAAAGCTTCCGGTAGATTGAACCGTATTCGGGTCCCTTGTGGCCTGACCCAGTCTGGGTCAGTATGACCCGGAATCTGTGTCATAATGACCCAGAAGAGGGTCAAAATGACGCAGAGTCCGAGTTAAAATTCCATTTTTAACCACTTTCTGGGTCAGCCTGACACGGAAATAGGCCAGACCCCACGGAACCCCGATCCGGGTCAATTCTTACCCGGAAGTTTTTAAAGTGCACGACAAGATGACTTTTGGGGTGCACTCCATGCTTTGTTGTCAACATTGCACTGACATCGCTCTTACTGATGGTGGGCGCTGTAACTGTTGGTGGGCAATACATGACATAGTGAAACACCTTCCTCAAGAACGTTCAAAAAGACTCGGATGTGTGTTTAAATTGCATTTTTATCTATTA
The DNA here is from genome assembly GCA_021014325.1 of Plazaster borealis. NCBI lineage: Eukaryota > Metazoa > Echinodermata > Asteroidea > Forcipulatida > Labidiasteridae > Plazaster > Plazaster borealis. The sequence goes on along the minus strand of CM037476.1, from coordinate 8,613,406 downwards.
GTTACTGTTTTCCACTGAAAGAAAAGGAGTATAGACATTTCATAAAAAAGAAGACCTTTTTTTCGAATGAATACATTTTCGTTTTATACCCTACTGCGAATAAAATCAATAACACATTATAATAACTATCCTAATATGCAATTTTATTGTGAGCCACGCTCACCCCCCTCCCCCTTTAGACAGACTCGTCTGTCGTAAGAAATGCATTTGAAGGATGAAAAGGAGATTTTGGGTAAAACTACTTTCCGGAAACATTTGTACTGAAGTCAGATAAAAACGGTATTTACCCGTGCAATGCAAACATTCAAAAACACCCATGTCATAATTATGCATAGCTTGCCCCTTCGATGGCTTCGCCAACAACTAGGCCTATGTAATTTTAAGAATTATATACAATACAAATAATAAAAACCTTCGTGGAGAAGTTACGGTTGATGATCACGTTTACGTCATCGTACTAAATTGTTTAGTAGGTGTGAATAACATGCAATATTTTGTTTTTAGTGAACACAATCTCTTCTCAACATATGGAAAACTTGCGCGCATTTGCTACATGGCAACTCCAACGCACCGTTCAACACGGGAAATTGAAGGTCCGATGATGCAAAATCGGCAGTTTTTCCATCATAACTAAAACGTTTATCTGACTATTTTACCATCTCGTCCGGTTTTAAAGCTTCATTCATACTCTCTAGAAAAGGTTTCGGAAACGAAACATAATACAGCCTGGGAAATGGGGCTTTTTTCAGTACAAAACTGGGACAAAAATCTAAATACGAGCATTTCCTATGGAGGTCAACACAGAGTTGACTACATTTCCAGTGGGTTCACTCACTAAACTGAACAGCAAAATAATTTCAGACCTACAAATGTTTTAGCGCGATTTCAATTTGGATGGTTAAAAAGTATTATTTAAAAAGAAAATTTAAGTAATTTTTTTACAAGTCTGTTAAAAGCTTCAAAAATACACCGTTTTGAGTTCTGAATCTCTCAAACTTTGAGTCCAGGTCGTGAGTCTTTGCATTGAGTTTCACCATCTAACACGACTCGGGGATCACATTATGTGTGACACGAGTAATACAAATGCAACCAAATTAACACAAAGAGAATTTCATGATACAAATAAGAGTTGCTCAAGGTATATTATAAAATATTATTTTAAAATTAAAAACTTTCTTTTGATATACAGTCAATAAAAGTACGATGGTCATCATACAATTTTCTTCTAAACCCATAAACATTTCAAATAATTAAAAAGTAGAGAAAGAGTTAAATGTTCTGCACCTTTTTTTTGTCTAAATACAGCAATAGTAGGTTATACAATAGCAAAAATACCTATTTATAATAATTCTAACAAATTGATTGCATACATCATTTTGTGTAATCACTTAACATTTTGTCACTGCGGGGAGGGAACATATTTACTGTGCTGTTACAAAATTACCCGGTATTTTCTAGCCATTCCGTGACTGCCTCTAGGTTTTGGTCCATCCATTCGATGTTGGACTTGATTTCTACCACTGCCTCATCGAACTGCGTCTTCCAAGCATCTGCTTCAGGATGATCTTCAAAAAAATGCTCCACCTGTTGAATATTCAAACAACAACAACTGACCTTTGACATTGCTTAAAATGTATGTTATGGCTTACTTGCCGTGATCTCATCCTACCAGTTTTTGAACCGACAATGAAGCATGCAGTACAAAGTAAAGTGAAGTGCAACACCGCAGCTCGTTTCGTGACGTTTTGCACAGACCATAGACCCCTTTCATATGACGTCAGGTAACAAAACAGCGCCCTCACTGAGGTCAAATGAAGATCTCTCATTTTGCTGGTAGTAGCGCGTGGCGCGTATACTTGTGCGTTTATATTGCCTGCCCACAACGGTAGTGGCATACGCAGGGAGGTTTTCAGAAGGGGGCGCTGTTTAATGCTTTGTTACAGAGCCGTATATTGAGAGAGTTGCGACAACTTGCGATTAGAAGCCATTTTGTCTCCAAAAAATGCATTGGCGAATACAGGGTGCCAGACTAGTCTGCCCATTGGGTTGTACTGCATTTTGGAACAAAATGGCGTCCAGCAACCACGTGACCGGAGAAAGCTGGTCCCTCCATGTCGCAACTCTCTCAATACACAGCTCTGCTTTGTAACGATCCGCAGAGCTATGTATAATCTGCCCGGAAATATGGCGTCACACTACGAGGCTCGTGAATAAGGCTCCGGTGTCATTTGGGATGTTGTCCCCGGTGTGTGTGTATATGTGGGGGGGCACACAGACCGGGGACAAACGGTCAAATAACACGGGGTGAAGGAAGTGGATTCAAAAGAGGGCGCTATCAGACGAAATTTCTACACTACAAAAGCAGTCGTCGTCAATCAACTTACCTCCATCAGTTTCTCTCTTGTGGTGAATCCAGTTGTGGTTTGTTCAATAATGTTCGAATAAGAGTATATGCTCCCACCAAACCTGTAAGAAACGAGAATGCATTCCAATCAATAGCCCATAATATGCACAAGCGCCATCTTAAACATTATATACCGCACTGTATCTTGGGAAACTGAGTAAATGAGTTAAACAAATAAATCAAGCTGCCAAGATGGACGCCATGCTGTAGTTTACATGTAACTATAATGCCAGGTTTTATAGCTGTTTACCGCATTGCTTCAAAATCAGCGCGCCAAGACGGTTGCCGGTGTGGCAGGAGATTCTGTCCCCCCGGAGATTCTGTCCCCCCATACGGCGAACTGTGCACAAACTTCTTTTGATAGCGCCCTCTTTTGATTCATCCTCCTCCAGCCCATGTAAATTTCCCGTATGGGGACAGAATCTCCGGGGGACAGATTTCCCTGGGACACCGATGTTGCTTGGACTCCGATTTCATCCAGACTCATTTGTGCGCCGATCATGCGCATCGGGACATGCATATGGGCCTATTGACCTTTTTTTCAAAAAAAGGGCCACGAAAGATAATACCTTAAAAGAGAAAAATTAACTTTGACCATTACCATCTTTGTTCATAACTTACTTCTCCAAGAAGAACCCCAAGTTAGACTTGTAGAAGTCCCACGCCATTTCTTTCCCAAGAGGGTTAGAGGCAACTGCCGTCAAGACGTTACCTCCATGACTTCTAGCAGTGATGGTGCTGTTGAGTATCAGGTCCAAGTACCTGCATACCAAACAGAAAATACATTGCTGATAACGCGATGGAATAAAATTAAATATTATACAATAACAAACGGTTAACACAGTACAAAGCAAATAGCAGTGCACAAAGTCTATACAGTTCGCCAGACCTCTGTATTTGTTATGAGATTTTCAAGGTGAACCTATAATCCCCCATTTTAAGCATAATTTCTAGATAAGCAATAACTGAATAAATTATTAAATAAATAAATAACATTGCTCTGGATTTGCCCTTGGTGTGTAAGAGAAACTGAAATGACAAAAACCTTACAAGAAAAAGAACACCAACCTTCTAACTACACTCAAATTGTGAGTCAGACTGACCCATTTCTGAGTAAGATTAATGGCATTTTTGCTCGGATTCTGCGTCAGTTGGACCATTTTTGATTTGGTTATTTTGACACAGATTCCGGTGTCCCAGGGAAATCTGTCCCCCCGGAGATTCTGTCCCCATACGGGAAATTAACATGGGCTGGAGGATGATGATTCAAAAGAGGGCGCTATCAAAGGTAGTTTGTACACAGTTCGCCATATGGGGGGACAGAATCTCCGGGGGGCACAGAATCTCCTGCCACACCGGGTCACAATGACTCGGATATGGGTCAGGCCCCACGTGACATTGTGACCCAGATCAATTAGTGTGTGCCTACTTCACAAAGATTATAATAGCCTGGTAATTAAACTCACCTCCTTATTCAAAGACTTGTTCACCATAATACCAATCCCATAAACAAAATTCGATATAGATGTAATACTGCACCGGTGAACATAATAGTATTCTTTATCCCCAATGCAATGATGCAATTATGAATACTTCATGATCTATTAATAGTTCCAGGATTCGAACTATCTTGGGACCATCGGTCTAGTGACGAGACATCTTCTCTAGAATGGAGTGAAGGGGGAGTGGGTTCGAATCCCACACCCGTAAGCCTAGACCCCCCACCCCACCCTCCACCGAGAGACTAGGGAAGGCAACGAGTATACAATGCATATCACACATGGTTGTTTAGGGTAAAAAACAATGAATTCAGATATTTATAAAACGAAAATGTACACACATGCTCAGGGTGGCTTCGTCCCTGCTACACGCCAAGGCTTCCATGATGTTATAAGCACGTGATGAATCCGTGCTGTGGTTTGAATACACCGCAAAGGCTTCATCCCAGTCTGCCCGGCTGCCCCAAGCAATGCCCGCGCAGAGCACGTAGGTCTTCATATAGGGATGTATACTGCAAAAACAGAGTGTGTGACAATAGTGTTAAAGGCACTGAACACGTTTGGTAATATTGTCAAAGACCAGTGTTCTCACTTGGTGTATCCCAACATATGCATAAAATAACAAGCCTGTAAAAATATGGGCTCAATTGGTCATCGAAGTTGCAAGAAAATGATGAAAGAAAAAACACCCTTGTTGTACAAATTTGTGTGCTTTCACATTATTATTTTAGTGAGAATTTACCTCTTTCTCAAAAAGTACGTTACTTCAGAGGGAGTCGTTTCTCACAGTGTTTTATACTATCAACAGCTCTCTGCTGCTCGTTACCAAGCCAGTTTTTATGATAATATATATTTTGAGTAATTACCAAACGTGAAAAATGCCTTTAATCTGGACTCGTCACAATCTAAAAACTCCCGGGTCAGAGTTGACCCTGGTCCGGGTCTCGTGTTGGGACTGACCCATTTCATTGAATACATTTTCCAATGCATAGACTTAGTCTGATTTAATGGCATAAACTTTCGTGAAATAGAGTTACACATTCGTTGTATTTGCAGTATTATTACAACAAATTAATAATATATATATTTCGTTGTTACAACTTAAAGCAATGGACAACAATGGTTATTGTCCAAGACTAGTATGTATGTGTTGATCAGTGTATTAGAAAAGTAATATTTGCTACTTTTGGAGGAAAGTACGGGAAGACATTTAGAAAAGAAGAAAGTCATTAAAAGTCACAACTTTAACTTATATCTCATAATTATGAATTAGCATCTCATGATTATGAATTAGCATAAATCATAACTATGACTTATATCTCATAATTAAGAATTAGCATAAGACATAATTATAAATTTTGCCAATTAAGTCATATTTATGACACTTAGCTTTATTTACGAGATATATCTCATATTCATGTATGTATAGTCATAATAATGACTTGTACTAAGTCATTAGTATGATATATAAGTCATAATTATGACATGTCCTGAGTCATAATTATGAGATATAAATCTTGAAATGTTTCAAGCTTACTAAAAATAGTCATCCGCAAGCCATTGTCGGAACAGATTAGCCGCCGTCGATGTGCAGTTTTCAACATGGTACAAGCATGCAATGTCATTGATACTTGTTCGCATCTGCCTGGAAAGGTATCAAAGATACAAGACAAAAAATGTCAAGTGCGACTTCAAACTTTTGTGAAAAACAGATCATTCCGGATGGATTGCCATGCACTCCTAAAACTACCGGGTCAACACTGACCCTAATTCTTGGTCACAGGGAGCCCGACCGTGTCAGTATGACCTGGATTCTGTATCAAACTGAGCCAAAACTCGAGTAAAAATCCCAATTATTAACACAGTCTCCAGTTCAACCTGACCCAGAAATGTGGCCGGAAGGCCCGATTTTTAACCAGGGATCTGGATCAATACTGACCCGGGAGTTTTTAGAGTGCGGTACCTATTAGGCCACATATAAAAAACAAAATGTTGAGCGTACTTTTTAGGTTGGAAGTGGGTTGGAAGTGTGGTTTTTTTTTGTTTTTTTTTGACATGGCAAAATATGAAATGAAGAATAAAGAAATCATCACAATCACTATGAAACAGATGGTTTGTGTGATTTTGATGTTTTTAACTGTTTTCTTAAACCCATTTAACTCCTATAGATGACATTTTCGATTGACATTTAGATTGACAGTAAAAAATTTCAAAAAAAACCTAAAACGCAGTGTAGCCTAAGTAAAGATTTGAAGAATTGTTCTTGTTTGCCAACATGAATAACCTTTCTTTAAACATCTATTACCAACCTATGGATTTGAAAAAATATCAGCTGACAAATCTGGGAGCAAAATTTGACTGAAAAGATATTTGAAAAGACCGTTTTTATGATAAAAAGGGGGGAGGGGGTTGGGGGTTTTGTATCGTAGGGTCGGACGGGGACGATCAACACTTTTTTGTTTGGCCTTATGGTGTTGGTTTTCGACTATGATTTCGAGCTGGTACAATCGGTGTACTGTAAACAGACTTCAGGAGACAGTTTTTATGCCGATCCAGATGTTAAGTTCATACACAATCGAGTCTTTGCAAATAAAATTTGTGATTTGAATGTAGGCCTACAGAGTTTTCTTGGTGGCGGTCCTGTAAGTTGGATTTCCAGCTGAAGAATTGACTCATTGGTCGTCAAATGAGACAATTCGTTCATAAACTTAATTTGTCACAGAACAGGGTATTCGTTTTTCATGAGAAAGATCCTGATACAAAAAAAATGCCAAATATTCTTGAATTTAGAAAAATTGTCTATAAAAATAAAAGAAAAACCAACCCAAACAAACAAACAATAAACAAATACAAAACAAAATCCCCAAGTTCCTTCATCATTCTGTCACCATTCTGTTACAGTTCGTCGCAAAACTAAAATATTATTTTAGCAACATTTTCTCTTTTCAGCACTTCATAAAAATTAACCTGTAGGCCGTTTATAAATGTGTTTTGTTAACCTTTACATACAAAAAGGAAATCAATAAATGAACTAACTCCCCAAGGTTGTCGCCTTGCTCAATCTCCCATCCGTTGACTTCATACATCGGGGTTACCAAATCTTTTATGTATGCCTGAGAAAGAAAAAACAAACCAAAATAATGATTGTCAAAACATAAAACTTCACTAAAACTTAAGTACACTTGGTAGTGTTGTGTTTGCTTATTTCTTTATAAAAGTTAAATAATGAAAGTATTTCTAAAAATACGCTCTCGAATCTCCTGGGTCAGAGTTGACTAGGATTCCAGGTCCCAGGGGGGCATGTTTCTGGGTCAAGTAAACCCGAAAACTGGTCAATTTTTTTTCCCGAATTCAGCATCAGTTTGACCCATTTCTGGATCATTTTAACACAGTTTCCGGGTTATACTGACCCAGAGGATACGGATACGGGAGTTTGTAGAGTGTATAATGTTGAGAAACACTTTCATTACAGGTCCTATTGAGGTGTATATATGAAAGTTTCTATTCGAATCAACTTGATGCTAATGTTATCTTTGATGTCTCACCTCGAAACCACTGAAAGTGTTCGTCAAGAGCAACTTTTCTCTGACGAATCTGAGATTAACGGTCAGCATAAGCCACGGTACATATTCCCTTTCGTCTCTGAAGTAAGATATCAACTCTAGCACGATGGCCGTGTTAAGCTCTCCAGCCTTGGCAAGCTGGAAGGCATCGTTGACGAGAGACGAACGACTTTCCGTAGAAATTACCTGATATTCAGTGTGATATTATAACAAGAGGAAGATAATAATAATGATAATAAATATACATTTATATTAAAAGCGCAAACAGTTGCAGATCGGCTCAGCCTCAAGGCACTGAATACAAGCAAAAGGATTAAACAACATACTTTAAAAACAACGATAATTTAAAAAAATACAAAAATTACGTTTGGACCAGTCAAATACACAGTAAGCTAAAAAAGATGAACTAGTTAAAAATAGTTGTAGAACAGATTTAATAACAAAACTGTCAATAAGTTACAACGTTACAAAAATACTGTATGAAAAGATGAGTCTTAAGGCGAGACTTGAACAGCTCGATGGTCGTTGATTCCCTGATGATCGGTGGCAGGCTGTTCCAAAGTGATGCAATTATAAATCACTTATGAGTACATAATATTTGTGTTTGTACCTAAATACAACGATGTGTGTAGCGTAGCACTGTATACTCAGTACTTTTCCCGAGTCCTGTGGAAAAACAATCCACAGGCACATTAATACTCGGTTGGGATTCGAACCCACGACCTTTGCCATTCTAGAGCATATGTCTAATACCACAACCGTACTACTATGTCCAGGTGAGAATTGCCATTTCTTGGTCAGTATGACCCGGAATCTGTTTTACAAATGACCCGGAATCTGTTTCAAAAATGACCCAGAAAGGGGTCCATATTACGTAGAATCCGAGTTTGAATCACCATTATAAAACCTTTTCGGGGTCCCCTGGGATCTCGGATCCGGGTCAATTCTGACCCGGAAGTTGTTGTTTTTTTAGAGTGTAGACCAATGAGATTAGTTGTAGGTCACATCATTGAGTGCGTTGTATGACAAAAATCCCAAACCGTTCACAAAGATAAACAGCAGTTTAAAAAGAACATTGGGGGATACCCCTTGACCCATATCGGCCATGGTATATAAGTTGGCTCTTTTCGAAACAACGGCTTGAGCTTGGGCTTCGCCTCGGGCTCAGTTCACCTGATTGAAGCCCCGTGTATAGGAAAGCGCACATTATAACTGACGGAGCCTAAAATCCCAAGCCCAGGTTTCGAAAAGGCCCAAAGTCTCACCTGGTGGTTATCGGCAAGTTGCTGAGCGAGAAGTTTCCAGTTTGTTTCGTCATAGTTCACGTGGTAGAACCCTCCCTGATCAATATTCATGAGGAGCCAGTCGGTGTCTCCACCGATATCGTCTCGCTCTATCGTTACTGTTGCAACGGAATCATTACAGAACCAATCATGAGTTTAGTCCTACCTACAGCAATAGCTGTTCCCAATCAGATGGTAATTATTTTTTAAATATTCATTCATTTATCAGTTAACGAAAGTATCTAAAACTTTACGTAATACGTGTAGGCCTACGGGTATAAGCGGTGGTTCAATCGGTGGCAGTGCCCCCACCCAACCCCCATTTAAGGGTAAGGCGAACACACGCAACTGTGGCTGAGCTCTACGCACTGCTTATAATCTTGCCCCAAGACGTCATTGATCGATAATGGATGGTGTACGCGTTCGTAGTAAATCGTGATAGTGCGCCCTCTTAAGGCTAGATTCAATAAACTTTGGTGAACTGCTCAGTGGTGTAAATATCATGCATGAAGTAAATGAAACAGATATCCAGGAAGGGCTCCAATACAAACCAGTTTTAACTGTTTGTGCGGTTTCTGGGTAAAGAAACGCACCCCCAAAACCCCCCAAAACAAACAAACAATTGTTGCATATGCAGGGCTTGTGCAGATCTGTAGAAAGTTCCCCTATAATGATATACAATTATTCAGAAATATTTACCAATCACTTACTGTTTGCTGTAGGTGACAACCATGTTAACTCCGATGCATTTAAGTTGGGATTGGCCGATGTTACGTAGACCAGAGGCACATACCATTGGTATCTATCAACAAAAAACACAGTACACTAACGTTCTTTGTCAATGGAACTGAAAGACACAAACATCTCAAAATACAGAGAAGAATTAAGTAGTTTACTTGTTACACAAAAACAACTACACTCACACCAAGTTCGAAAAGGTTGGCAAGAATCAAAGCTCTAGTTGGGCATAACATCGGTATTATAAACTCACCCCAAATCAGGAAAACGCGTTGCTATGATATCGGCAGTCGGGTCTGTGAGAAATCTCTTCTGAGATGCCGTGGCTGTGATCTTATCGTCACCAGAGTAGCTTCTTGTCATCGTGATGACTGGATAGCCGATTTGAGACAACCACGATGTCATGACAGTTCCTAGGTCTACATCAGCGTCAAACCCAAGGTCGACGCTGTCTTCTATGGCTGCCTGCAAGACACATGTAAATTATTCCAATCAAAAAAAAACTTGTCGATGATTGGGAGCAAGCTAAGAACAAAAAAAGCGTCTGTCCTCTTTGCGGAAGTTGTTCTTGGATTTTAATTTATACAACAGGAGTGTTTGACAATTTTTGAAACAGTACGAAAATATGTCACACTCTGATTTTAAGGAAGCTCTGAGCACCAGTCATAAATATTAGACGGATGTCGTAATCGTGAGACATTTAAAGGGGCTGTGGCTGTGGGCCAGTTTTAATACTGCACGCGCATGCCCACTCTCCATAGTACGGAGGGAATGTGCGCGCGTGTGGTAACTGGGTTTGAGCTCATAATTCCATGTAGAGCCATAGGGCCTGCTTTGATAATGATGACACAGCCCCTTTAACTGTTATGATCTCCTTGGCATCCCACTGGTGTTTAATGTAAGTTGTTAAATATATTTTAATGTTTGTACATTGTACTTGTGAAGTTTTTGCCCGAATAAATATTATTATTGTTAACTGGGTGAGATCATTTTCTCAAGATGTCAACATTATTTGCATGTCGGAGGTCGTATCGTGTCGTACTAGTTTGCACTAAATTAGAATTAGTAATTATGATATTTGCATTAAAGGTATCGTACACGTTTGGTAATGACTCAAAATAAATATTAGCATAACAACTTACTTGGTAACAAGCAACAAAGAGCTGTTGATATTATAAAACATTGTAGAAAACGACTCCCTCTGAAGTAAAGTAGTTTTTGAGAAAGAGGTAATTTCTCACTAAAATAATAAAAACTTCTTGCAAGAAGTTTTTATTCCTATCTGAAAGCACACAAATTTGTACCAACAAGGGTGTTTTTTCTTTCATCATTTTCCTTGCAACTTCGATGACCAATTTAGCCCAAATTTTCAAAGGCTTGTTATTTTATGCATATGTTGGGATACACCAAGTGAGAACACTGGTCTTTGACAATTTCCAAACGTGTTCAGTGCCTTTAAGGAGGTGGGTTGCTTATGAATAATGCTTCCTGATTTTCTTACGTTTTCCAAATGGATCCACAGGTCGTTGGTCTCTATCGAGTCGTACTGTGCCGCTCGCAATAAACTCTACATTAAAAAATAATAATAAATAAACACACTTGGAATGTGAATTAAATAAACTAAAATACGTAAATAATATAATAAAATCTACCTCTCATATATCTGAATCCGAAAATCTAAGTTTTAATGCCACTTTGTGCAATTTTCAAACCGGAAATGACCAGCAAGTGGGGATACTCAAAATGCTCCTCAAAAGCATGTTCAACGGGATTTTTGTACATAAAGCTGTCAAAGAGAGAAATCCAAACTAAGGACGGCCAAATCACCCTCAGAAAAATGCTGGATTTGTACCAGTTTTATACCATTGGAAATCCTATCTCAAGGGCTCTCTCCTCGTCCTAGTTACGTTTCTGTGACGATTTTGTAGGCGAGGAGCGCGGCCAGCAAGTGGGGTTACTACCACCATTAACTGGGGCTACGTATCAACACAAGCAAGGCATTTCCTGCCGAAAAACGGTTTGAAACAAATTCTGCGCTATGTTTGACAATAACTCATGAACTAAGCATGCTAGAGACACAAAATTTATATCCAAATATGCCTCTCATATCCCTGAGTCCGAAAATCAAAGTTTTATGGCCACTTTGTGCAATCTTCATACCGGAAATGACCAGCAAGTGGGGATACTCAGAATGTTCCTCAGAAGCATGTTCAATGGGATTTTTGTACACATAACTGTCACTGAGAGAAATACAAAATAAGGACGGCCAAATCACCCCCAGAATAATGCTGGATTTGTACAAGTTTTACACCACATGCTAGAGACACAAAACTTATATCCAAATCTGCCTCTCATATCCCTGAGTCCGAAAACTAAAATTTTATGGCCACTTTGTGCAATCTTCATACCGGAAATGACCAGCAACTGGGGATACTCAGAATGTTCCTCAGAAGCATGTTCAATGGGATTGTTGTACACAGAACTGTCACTGAGAGAAATACAACATAAAGACGGCCAAATCACCCCCAGAATATTGTTGGATTTGTACAAGTTTTATACCACTGGAAAGCCCATCTCAAGGGCTCTCTTCTCGTTCTAGTTTCGTTTCTGTGACGATTTTGTAGGTGAAGAGAGTGGCCAGGAAGTAGGGTTGCTACCACCACCAACTGGGGCTACGTATCAACACAAGCAAGGCATTTCCTGCCGAAAAACGGTTTGAAACAAATTTTGCGCTATGTTTGACAATAACTCATGAACTAAGCATGCTAGCGACACAACATTTATATCCAAATCTGCCTCTCATATCCCTGAGTCCGAAAAATTAAGGTTTTATGGCCACTTTGTGCAATCTTCATACCGGAAATGACCAGCAAGTGGGGATACTCAGAATGTTCCCCAGACGCATGTTTAATGGGATTTTTGTACACAGAACTGTCACTGAGAGAAATACAACATAAGGACGGCCAAATCACCCCCAGAATATTGTTGGATTTGTACAAGTTTTATACCACTGGAAAGCCCATCTCAAGGGCTCTCTCCTCGTTCTAGTTTCGTTTCTGTGACGATTTTGTAGGCGAGGAGAGTGGCCAGGAAGTAGGGTTGCTACCACCACCAACTGGGGCTACGTATCAACACAAGCAAGGCATTTCCTGCCGAAAAACGGTTTGAAACAAATTTTGCGCTATGTTTGACAATAACTCATGAACTAAGCGTACTAGAGACACAAAATTTATATCCAAATTTGCCTCTCATATCCCTGAGTCCGAAAATCAAAGTTTTATGGCCACTTTGTGCAATCTTCATACCGGAAATGACCAGCAAGTGGCATGGCGAGATCGATCATCCCTGGGAACAAAGTTGGTATATAGGTAAAGAGACTCGCATTGACTCGCATTGTGTGGTGTGGAGGTGCGTTTCGCGTCTTGCAAGTGATCAATTACTGTACAATTATGGTATGTTGTCAGCGTAAAATATACATTTCGTCTATTTATCTATCTACATGTCTTGCTAACAAAAAATTACCTCAGAATGCGACTTTTACAGTTACAGAACTACAAAGAGAGGATTTTAATAAACTTCACAAATTCTATTATTTGCTGATCTTTACCTTCAATCCTTTCACGAGTGTGCTTTCTCCTAGAAAATATCTGATCATACGCAGAAGAGATGCACCCTGCATAGGACAAACAAGTTGTTAAAGGAATAGGTTATGGACGGTGGATGCCTCGAGCGTATCTGCAGCTTTACATTTCAGGTGTAAAAAGGTATTTCATCTTATAATACTCTCATAATTGTCCACAAAGCACTTAATGGCAAGGCTCCCCACTATATTTCTGAACTACTTCAAGTTTACACTCCATCAAGGAATCTTCGATCAAGTTCCATGCTTCTCCTCATTGAACCCAAGTCTCGACACTCATGGGGTGACAGGTCTTTTTCTTCAGCTGCGCCACGCATCTGGAACTCTCTACCGCTTAATCTTAGATCTTGTCTTTGTACCACAAAATTCAAATCTCTTCTCAAAACTCATCTTATGTCACAGGTTTTCAAGGACTAATTTTGTTGTGTCTGTTTTTGTCTTTGTTTTGTTTTGTTTTGTTTTTTGGTTTTTTACTGCGCCTTGAACACCCAGCAGGGTGGATATGTGCGCATTACAAGTCAAGTATTATTATTATTATTAAAATCATTAATCATCCTTTTGATTGGTGCTTTATAGATATGTACAGCATCTTGAAATCCAGTCATGTAAGGTGCTTTAAAGGCATACTAGTATTGTACACCTTTCTTCATATTTATGCATGACGTCATTCATTGTAATCAGAAACGAGGCTACCGGTGCAGTGCTACCAACACACCGATGCAGTATGCCCAGCCCCGTTTTTCATTGACCAATCACAGCCGCGAAATCTGTGATCACCCTTTGGCGCTGTGTTTGTATCCTCGTTTTTTATTTATAATGATGACGTCATGCATACATATAAAGATAGGCGTGTTATTTAGGAACGTTGGATTCCCAGGTAAAATTGACATCCTATTTACTTATTATTAGTCTTATAAATTTCTCGTAATGAAACCATGCAAGGAGTTGAATCATCACAGTAAGAAAGGATGCATTGAACCAGAAGAAAAACGTTAACAACTACTACCTCTATCCCCATGATATGTGTTCTGTTTTTTTTACGTTCTAATCATAATCATATGGACCTACTACTGCTTGATGTCCCTATGGGAAAGTATCTTGCTCATGGACACAAGTGCCACAACCGGGACTCGAACACACACTCTGCTGACCAGAAACACCAAAGCTTGAGTCCGGTGCTCAGCCGCGCTCAGCCACAAAACGCCACAATTCAATTTATCACAGCAAATTTAAGACACAATATTTCAACAGATCGTGGCAAACACAATCACTCTTATACTCTCCACGCTTACCTTGCTGTAAGTGATGGTGTCAAACATTGACATGATCTCTCTGTCTCTTATTACTTGTGCAACGACTGGTCTTGATTCGACAGTTGCATCGATGAGCATTGAACTGCGCACGTCGTACGCAACAAATTTGTCCATCTTCGAATGTAAAAGAGAACAAAATTTACTACTTCTACTTTGTAACTCGGCATGATCAATAAGTTGGGACATAAACGCAAAGGAACAATTATGTGTCTTGCTCAAGGACAAAATGGCCGGGACCGAGATTTGAACCCACATTGTGTTGAATCAACCACCACAACTTGAATTCGGTGCGCTAAAACGCTCGGCCACGACACGATTTTTTTAAATTTTTTTAATGAGCGGCAGGATACTTATAAACCTCTTGACTGCATGAATATTCAAATTTGCATCTTGAATATTCAAATAATTATGCGTCTGTTGAAAACGTAAAACCCTGAAGCGAGGGACCTGTTTGGTTGCAACGCACCGTTGTACGTTGTCAGCACATGCTTCTAAGCCTTTTCAATAGGTTAAGAGGGTTGTTTTGCATTTTGTCAACGTTAATTGTATAGTTTACAAATCCAGTAATGGCATGGGTTAATTTAAGCTTATTTGTTTGACCTAATTAATTTAAGTTCTATAATTTGGTTTCATCTACCATTGACAATCGACATACCGATTCTGTACACAAAGGATGCTGGCAGAGTTTTCGCCTGACCAAATCACTGACCCCTGTTGATTTGGTTCTTGGATATGTGGCAAGGTGCAGCTTTAGGATACCATATCATTTGAGCTGACCGATGTACGACGTGGCAAGATAATGAAAGTATAAATATATCAGCATGTACTGACAGCAGACGTCACTGAAAGGTTTTACAATTGGGTGGTTACGGTGTTATCATTGAATATCAAAACATTGAAGTCAAAATTTGATGACCAAACAGATAAACTAGTAGCTCCAGAACACAATGACAACATTTAATAAAATGAGATTACGTTTGGGGCTTACACTTCCATCAACTTTCACACCACCTAGACTTAACTTTTGTCTAAAATATTAATATTTCAGAAAATAATAACTTGCTTGTTTATGACAAATAACCGCAGATTTTTTCTCGCGTTTTAGGAGCGGATCCAGAGAGTATTTTGTTGGGGGAGGGGCCGTGTGCTGGTTACCGTACTGCATTACTTACCATAACAAAATTTGGTTCAAGTGCAGCTGTAACAGGATACTCGAAGTATCTACTAATCCCTTCACTCAACCACAGCTCGTCCCACCATTCCATGGTAACGAGGTTACCGAACCACTATAAAGAGAACAAACAAAAACTCAACTTGCTTATTATGTTAGACCAATAAAAAGTGCCCTCAACCTCGTTCCCAGTGGTGTACGGTCTTGCCGAGCCATCCCCCCAGAATGCCTTGCTCGTCAACGAGCTGCTCTTGGAAGCGGGAAAAAGCCGAAATGGGAGACTTTTAGGAACTTTTCCTTTGTTTCGGCATTCAACGTACGTTAACGAGTTCACTTGGGTACGAGTTAACCTGGGTACGAGTTAACCTGGGTACGAGTTCAGCTGGGTACGAGTTCAGCTGGGTACGAGTTGACTTGGGTAAAATATTTTGGGTACGAGTTGACTTGTTTACGAGTTGACCTGGGTAAGAATTGACCTGTTTCCACACTAGGTGGCAGCAGACTTTTCATGGGGTTCATCTCGGAAATGTGCGCATGTTCGGAACTACGTAACAAGGGAAATTTACCAGGTTAGGCCGTGTCCGGATTGGCAGCTACAGCTACGGCTACGGCTAGATTTCCGCGTCATCATGCGTTGACGAATAGGACGTCCTTAGCAACACCCTTAGCAACAGCCGTAGCCGTAGCTGTAGTCGCCAATTCGGATGCGGCCCAAGTCTGCTGCCACCCGTCGTTCTAAAGTAAAATACCACTCACCTGATGTGCCAGCTCGTGGGCTATGGTTGTGTACACAATTTGCTTTCCGATAGCAGTTGTCACTCCTTCCTCAACCAGCATAGCGCCGCGCCGGTACGATACCAAGCCCCAGTGCTCCATTGCAAGTGCAGGAAACCGAGGCAGGGCTATCATATCTAAAGAAAAAATACGAACACAAACGACATGATGAAACAACGAACGAAAAATAAACAAGATTATTATGGTCCGTTTATAAAAGATTCCTTTCTCAAATTTAATAAAGATTATAATTCAGTGGCAATCGCTCAGCAAGAGCACTGGGGGAACCAGAGGCGGCAAGGGGAGCCCCTCCGCTCAGAACCCTTGACCCACTCTTGCCCCTTAAATAAGATCGAACAAATGCAGAAATGAATGATACATGTCTTTGTCGCCGCTTGCCCCCCCCCCTCCACCCCCTTAACCAAATGAAAATGTCTGGTTACGCCACTAGGCCTGGCAATTCATCTGCTGTGGTATATTGATTTATTGCATTCCCTTCCCATCACTTATACCCATGAAAGTCATCACTTGTACTCATAGAGCAAAAACAAAAAAACAAAAAAAAGGCGAACCTTGGTTCTAGATCAGATCAGTCTTACCCAGTTTCGCCATTGGATATTTAACCTCCATCCCAAAATAATCATCAAAGAAATCAAGTATGGCCGCTCCCTTCTCAAGTGCGTAGTCAGTTTGGTTGATCAAATCCTCTGGAGCCCAAACACCGAACTGAAAGTAGAACAAACAAGTTTACAGATATTACGGTCACGGCCACCAACAGGAAACGTTGGAAATCGATCCATACTACAAATTTTCAAACTTAATCAATTTATACAATGAATTGTTTCAATTTCTACAGAATTGCATTGTGTTGTCTCGGCTCTCCATTTATGCTTATTATTCAACCCTCTCCTGTGTTTCCCCTAACTCTTCAGACACTTCTCGCTGTGAGGAGGGTGTCTCATACTGAATATTGATTTAGAGAGCTTGCTGAAATGGGGGAAAATTGGCTAGTAGCCTTTAACGCAAAGAAAACTTAACTACTGTCTCTGTCTCGCTCTAAAGATGATACGTTTCCGTTCAAAAAGGGGTCCATCGACTTTGCCTGAGGTATGAGATTTCCGTCTTCGTGGACTTGACATCTCCACTAAGCAGTTGGGAGACTGAGGTATATTTACAATCGAACAAAGAGAGAGTCGAGCAGAAAGCCCTTCCAACAGCTTTATTTCCCACGACTATAGCTGCATTTCTTCGGAACTCCCTGGTGCATGTTTCCTTCCATCCTACAATCTAGACTGTTTTAAGAGGAATATCAATTCTTACCTTCAGCTCCCCTGAGTTATTTTCATCTCAAATATTTACTTATTGTAGTCCCTTACCAAAAGTGGCGTTTAGCGTTGTTTGGGGCATATTTGAAATATAAAAAGGGTAATTTTCGGCAATCAGCTTATGTGCCATATCATACATTATACTTTTTCCTATCTTCGTATAGATCTACTTACTTTCACACCGTTTGCTGTGGTTTTAAACTTGGCTTTATAATCACTGATGACGAAACACACGAGATACGTTGACATTTTGACGGTTTCTTCAAACGTTGCTCTGATCCACCCGTCACTGAGTACTACATCGTCTCCACTCTTGGCCGAGTTGGCGAGTGCGTGGTACTTGGGCTCGTGGTCCAGGGTGATGGTGAATGTTGCTTTCATGGCCGGCTCGTCGAAACACGGGAAGGCTTTACGGGCGTTGTATGCAGCGAATAGTGTGGTTGCCATGATTCTAAAAGTGAATATCAAATCGTCGTGAGAACTATAAGGTCCTTAACAAAACAGTAAATAAAATATAAAAACCAATAATTAGTGTTTCCTTGTAACAATCTATTTTCAGATTTTCATAAGGAAACATTAATTTCTGATAGTTGTATTTTATTGTATTGTTTTATAGGCTTTAAAAAATGTTTTGTAAACGACCTTTTGTCCATCACGTTTGTTAAGGACCTTATAGTTCTCACGCGACGATTTATAGGTAACATTATAGATAAAGATTCATTAAAAGTTACATGTAAAATTTTCAGCAGTCTGTGTGCGAAGCAAATATTCTCACGGTATGTTCATAAGAACGTCGAATCTATCCACGTTTAGCGTGTCTAGCGGGGTCGGGTACCAACCGCATCTGTAGCCGCAGCATTCGCGAAGGGACACCAACCCTTATAAATTCATACATGAATCGTTTCTCAGATTCAAATATTTTGGGGTGAAAATTTGTCCAAACCATATTTCTTCGAAATGATTCCTTTCTCAAAATGTTTTATCCCATCAACAGCTGCAGTGCTTCTCACCAAGTAAGTTTTTATTGTCATACATTTTTCGACGTAATTACAAGCCTATGACCCCACCGTTAAGTCTCAAAGCTCGATTTTCAACCAGTACCTTTGCTCCCCATTATCTGTGCTATGGTATCTCAACCAATAGAGACCTTGTTGATCACTATTGAGCGGACCATTAAACTCCAGATACAGGTTGTACCTCTCACCAGCAGTCAAGTACGAGTTTAGTTCCACCACTAGGTACTCGTTCCACATGTAGAGCCATTCCTTCGATATGGTAGGAGCGTGACCGCCGCTCGCGTGGGTCAACACGATGCCGTCAGTGATTCCAAGTCTCCTGGTGTGGAGTAAGATGACGTCAGTCTTTAGCTGGCATTCGATGAGGATGGTGACAGATCCGTTGAAGACAAGTTTGGTCAGGTCAGTTCTAACCTTGAGGTCATAGTTCACGGGGGTCACATTGATGGGGAGACGGAAGTTTAACCAAGGACCGGACTCATCCCTGCAATGTAAGTTTTCATATGTAAATGTATATATCGTTCGACAACTATAGGTTTAGAACTAAACCAAACAGGGCCGAAATTCATAAATTTGTTTATAATAGCAGAAAATAATACCTGGCAATTTTCTTGAACTGTATATGGCATTTTGGCTAATAACAAGTTTCTGCTCAACCAGATTTTTCTGTGATTAGCAAATTTTTGTGCTTACAAGCTTAATGAAATTGGGCTCTGTACAGTTTACTGGATTCTATGATTAGCGAAATATGGCGAAAAACATCAAAAGCCAAAATAGAGGAGGGAGTTCCGTCAGGAATTACAAAGATGTGCGTGGGTTCCACTAGTTAACTGGCACCCAGTGAGCCAGAAAATTTAATTGGAAGGGGAAGGGTGTTAGATACCACAGCACCTAGGACATGCAGGCTGTCAGCAAGACATCCGAACGCCTGTTACAGAGAACAGATGGCTCCACTTATCGGTACAAAAGTATACAAAGTATAAGAGTGCAAATATTCTTTCAGCCGCATAAAAAAACCTTCACAACTATGAGACCTGACCTCCCTCATAGATTTGTGGAATGGTCCAGTCTATGATATCAAGGACTCCTCCAGGGCATTGCAATTTGGAGAAAACAGTAAAATAAATAACATATTGCTAAGACTTTATAAGGGTTTTAACAGAGGTTTGGTGAATAAAACAAATCCAGTACTTACACAGCAGCCAGGAGCCACCGAGCGACCTCCTCATAGTTCTGTTCAATCCATCGGATGTTGCCCTTGACCACCGCAACGGCTTCGGTAAGAGCGCTCTTACCAGTCCCTTGATCAGGATGATCTGCTATGAAGCTCTCCAACTGTTGAAGAATGTTTTTTTCAAGATTAGATACCACATTCTACTTTAAGTCACAGTTAACAGAAGCCTGAGCGCACCGGAAGGTAAACGGTCGTTGTCAAATAGGCCGCGTTTATCCATTTTCAACCATTACATGACCAAAAGCCAACCAAAATTTGAACAGCATTTTTTATAAGAAAGAAAACATGTGGTGTTCCCCTTTTAATTGAAACTGTGTTATGCCTCAGTCCTTAGGTCTGTTAATTTTCTCGTCTTCTTCCCCTTTTTGTTATCTGTACTCTAACAAGTACAATTCCCGGGTCAGAAGTGCCCAAGATTCCGGGTCCCAGGGGGGCATTACCTATTTCTGGTTCAGGCTGACCCGGAAACTGGTTAAACAATGGGATTTAAGTTAGATTATAAGTCCGCCTAGCCCATTTTGGGGTCAGTTTGGCGCATTTCTGAGTCATTTTTACGCAGATTCCGGGTCACATTGACCCAGATATGGGTCAGGCCCCCTGGGACCCTGTTAATTTTGACCTGACTCGGGAGTTTTTCGAGTGTGTTGGCTTTTTTCTCCTCGTTGTACAACTACTTCAAAAGTTCAGACTTGGTCAAGTTGCTATGAAGTGGTTTAAATACTGATGTATCAAATTGTTTTTAAATTTAATATCAAACCATGGCTTACCGATTGCAGCTCAAATGGAGTGTTGAGATGGGATGTTATTCCGCCGATTATATTTTCCAATAAGAAAAAAGTATCGCCGTATCTGCATTAAAAGAAAATAGTTGACATAAACGCGAAGTGGTCCTAGTTTTATGATTTTCGACTGAATTACACTCTGAAAACTTCCGAGTCAGAATTGACCCAGATCTGGATCACTTGGGGCCTGACTCATTTGTGGTTCAGGATGACCCGGAATCTGTAACAAAATGACCAATAAATTGGTCACAATGACACAGAATCCTGGTCAAAATCTCATTTTATTGGTCCAGTTTCTAGGGTCTCCTGAGACCAGGAATCCGGGTCAGAGTTAACCCAGAAGTTTTCAGAGTGTACAATAAGGAGTCGTTAGCAACCCCAAGTATATCAATTTTGTTTACAATATTCATAAATTCCCTACTAAATAAAATGCCCACATTGTATTCATTTTAGCATTCTTTTACAAAAAACCTATTAACGAACGGTTTTGCCAATTTAGGAGGTAACAAACGAGTTTTTAACTTACAATGTTCTGAAGAATTCCCAATTTGCCCTGAAGAAGTCCCAAGCTAGTGGAAGACCCACAGGGTTACCAGCGACAGCAATTACGACATCTGGCCCGTCCCGAGGTCGAATAATGCTGTTGTCAAGGATGTAGTGTAATAACCTACATTATAAAAAGACACAATCATACCGGTGTCGTTAGTTGACTTCTACTCTGTATAGACTATGCAAGTCTCGCGCATATTTGAACTTCCGGGACCATTGTGGTCCCAACCATATGGAGATTTACGTGGGCGAGATTTTGTTTTGTCAATTATTTTTGTTCAACGTGGTTTATGCCCGTGAAAAATACACATGTTGTTGGGAATGTAATACTTAGTGATACAAAATATGAAAGTAAAATCAATTCAACAATATATAGAAGAAAACCCGAGAATTAAACTTGACCTCGGCTTCCGGTTGCTGCAAAAAATTAAGAATTTTGTGCTCACCTCCGATCACAAAACTTATGTAAACGCTTGTTTTGGATGAGCGATGATAATCGCCAGATGCTGTAATTGCAACGCGAAGCCTTTTCATTGCAGTCTATGGTTGTTGAGGCGTCAGCGTCCTCAAAAACTGCGTCAAGCGTTAATTTACCGCCCGTGTGACCTTCGCGAATCCACGTAAGTGGTTTCTGAAAAGTTAAGATCAAATAAGCATCCTTGTCCCAGAGTTATAATTTTGCTTCACTAATAATAAGCACATTATTTGTGTATTTATTGTACAAACTAAAACTGATTTTATAAACATGTAATGAGTATTTTTGTTGTTCAGATTTTGATTATTAGATAGAACTTAAAACAAAGATTTGATTTCAGAGAAAACAATGTTCTTCGTTTGACGTGTTTTCTCGTTCCGATGCGCGCGAGACTTGCACAGTCTATTGCAATACACTAAGCTGATTACGCAAGTCTGGATAATGGTCTATAGAGGTTTTACAGCTGACGTCACTATAGCCCCGCCTACCGCAACGGCAGCCATCTTGCCGGTCAGGGTTAGGATCTTGCAGCTGGTCATTGACCGGCAATATGGCGTCTCAAACACATAGTCACGTGACATCACGTGACTGTATTTTCACTTTAAAAACTCAAAGGTCAGAATTGACCCGGATTTCGGGTCCCATTAGTGGGCCTGACCTATTTCAAGGCTTGAACGTTGACCCTTACTTAAACTTTGACCCTTACGTGTTAAGTACCCATGGTTTCTCGCTGCAAGCCATGGCCGATAGCAGCCTGGCCTTGACGGATGATGGAGTGTTAGGGTTTCTGTAGACGTCAAAAGCAAAGTTCCACTCGTCCTGTCCACCAGCTGCGATAGCTGAGCAGTATACTGTAGCTTGCAGGTCTGGATGCACACTGAGGTAAGAATTAAAAAAGAAAGTGGGAAAGGTCAGTGCTTTCAGCTCCCAAACTGAACGGCGTTACAAACGAGGTTGACAGATCATTTCGATTCAGTTATGCAGTTCAGTTCAGCTTTGTTTTCCTTCCAATTCATCTTTCTACACTGTGCAGAAACCTCCTCTGGAGTGTACTTGCACATTGGTTGAGGTGCAAACTAGCAGGTGCAGACAAAACTCAAGGCATAAAAAGATACGCAAACAATAATTGTAGTCAAACTATCGGCAGAAGTCTGATCAACTGAATATATCTATAGACTAGAAACACAATCCCGTATAAGACACCTTACCTCTCAAACTTCCTGGATTATTAGGCGAAATTGCACTTCGTGTGTTTCTTCCTTGCCGAAAGAGGAATTGACATTTTAAATAGCTCTTAGTGTTATAATTATGGTTCGGGCAATAATGCTATGAACATGTTTACTTACACTATGCGTTCGGAAGTCCTCATCCACTCAGCGTAGTATTTCACGGATGTCTCAATGCAATCTTCATTTCCATATCTGCAAGCCATACTTATTGCCGCTGCTCGACTCATCCTTTAAAGAAGTATTGGGATAAAGTTCTAACCATTGTCTAAATGTAGAATATGCGAGTTGGAACTGGAGGTGTGGTGGAGGTGTAACGGACGTGTAATGAACTCGGGGTGTGGTGGAGGATAGCTGACGTGTAATGAACTCGGGGCGTGGTGGAGGTGTAACGGACGTGAAATGAACTCGGGGTGTGGTTGAGTGGAGGTGTAACGGACGTGTAATGAACTCGGGGTGTGGTGGAGGTATAGCTGACGTGTAATGAACTCGGGGTGTGTGGAGGTATAGCTGACGTGTAATGAACTCGGGGCGTGGTGGAGGTGTAACGGACGTGTAATTGACTCGGGGTGTGGTGGAGTGGAGGTGTAACGGACGTGTAATGAACTCGGGGTGTGGTGGAGGTATAGCTGACGTGTAATGAACTCGGGGCGTGGTGGAGTTGTAACGGACGTGTAGTTAACTCGGGGTGTGGTGGAGTGGAGGTGTAACGGACGTGTTATGAACTCGGGGTGTGGTGGAGGTGTAACGGACGTGTAATGAAGTTGTAACTGAGGTGTATACGGAAGAGTGACAGAGGTGAACGGAGGTGTTAACAAGGTGTAACGGTGGTGTAATCAAAATACAGCCCAATAGGTGCAGTTGGAGATTACACGGTGGATTTATTGCGAATGGAAGTTATCAATAGTTAGGTAATCTAATCAGGGGTCGATATCACAAAGAGCTAAGATTAATCTTAAGATGAGTTGTCAGTATCACCATAGTGATTTGTGTTGTGACATCACACTTTGCTTAGCAATTAAGAGTGATTCGCAGTTAAGATCGATCTTTTAAACTCTTTGAGAAATCGGAATCATGACACTTATTATACAATTGGAAAAACTCAACGAGATTGATTCGTTTTCCAATCTGTGTGGCTAGGAAACAAACCGTGATAGATGGTTCCCTGTGTTGTTCCAACCAACGAACTTGTAAAATGGCGTAACTTGTTTCTTCATGTATTTCTAAAATATAAGGAAGAGCATGTTACACAAACAAATAATTCAACAAAACAAATACATAGTAACATAGTTACCAAAAACTATGTTTTAAAAAACTCTACACACTAAAACTTTCGGGTCAGATTGATCCGGATTCTGGGTCCCAGTGGCTTGACCCCTCTATGGGTCAGGCTGACCCGGACAGTGGTTACAAAGTTGGATTTTAGCAAGGATTTTGCATCAGTTTGACCCATTTGGAGTAATTTTGACAATTCTGGGTCATACTGACCCTGAAATGGTCCAGGCCTCCCAGGAGTTTTAGAGTATTATGAGAATCATAGTATTCAATCAACAACAATAGCGATTTTTAAATCTTCAGAGAAACACCAAACTGACCAATATCTTTACGGGTACGGGGTGTAGAGCCGTCTTGAAGTGATTAACAAACTGAACAAGTTTTCGGGTTTAATTCCCTCTTGATTCGTGAAAATCATGGATTGGATTCTACTGGACTTGAAAAATGACATAATAATAATCACACCTCAATTACACTGAACGAGGTACACATTATAATTGTATTGCTGTACAATACACTCTCAAAACTTCCGGGTCACAATTGACCCAGATCCGGGTACCGTGGGGCCTGACCCATTACCGGGCAAGTAGATCAAAAATTGGTAAAAACGACGCAGAATGCCAGTTAAAAATTTAATTTTTAACCACATTTGGGTCAGGCTGACCCGAAAAGGGTCGGCATTCTAGAATCCGGAATCTGGGTAATTTCTGACCCTGGTATTTTTGGATCGCATCAACAGCCGTATTAAGGAATCTGTTTTTTAACCTTACACAAAAACACACGTTAGGTTTATTATGTTAATACCTGAAAGTTTCCAAATCCCCTTTTCCGCTGTAGGTTTTTCACGATGCTACTCAGGGCGACGTCCACAGCATACCAGGGCACATAGTCTCTCTCCTCCTTCAGGTAGGTGGTCATGTCGAAGGCTCTACTTTGACTGATCTCAGAGGCTTCTGCCAAGCTGAAGGCATCACTGATCAGGGCTGCTCGACTAGCTGTGGATATTGCCTTCAATGGAGACACACATGTTGTACAATTCAGTAAACAGTGGGAAGGTTATCGTGTGCCAATATTGAGCTGAGGTGAGAGTAGTCAGAGTTTAAAGGTCAAGTCACAGGAAGCAGAAACCTTTGACACCCTGTTGTTGGAATTGATTTAACCAAAGTATCAAACCAAACTGCTTCAAGTTGAATTAACACCTCCCATGGGCGTATAAGGACTCGTTGGTTAAGGGGGGGGGGCACAGTGGCTGATTTACCCAAAATTGTACTGAGATAAAAAAATTAAGTACCAATATCTGATACCGGATGAAAAATTTGGTTTTGCTTTCTCTGGCCATTTTTGTCTTCTTTGTGCTGTGCCTGAATTTGTTCTAACTGTTTTGCCGAATTTGGGAGGGCAGTTGCTCCCGGACCCTTGTTAAGTTACAACATACTTATCTGCAACCTGAGCAAACGAAACAAGGTAACCACAGAATAAGTCCTTCTTGTTGTGATGAAGGGTGAAGGGTAAACAAGTTGTGGAATCTCACCTTGTGGTTTGATTCCAGCTGATCTTTGATCAATTCCCAATTCTGTTCATCGTAGTTGACTCTGTAGATTCCTCTCTGGTCGACGTTCAGCAGCAACCAATTAGTGTTGCTCCCAGGTGTCTCCAGGGTAACTATATCAAAATAATAATCATCTTAGAGTCTTAGAAAAAAATAGATGCTACGAAATCAAAACGAGTGACTTGTCAAAATATAAACCAAGATGTCTTTACTGCACAAGATAGTGACGGTCAGACAGGGGCCTGCGCATGTCTCATACTGAAAACTACGAATAAATGATACACGATCCATGATCTTAGAGGCCCACACTTCTAGGTCCTTGTTGATTAAGTGAGCAAGTCTATCTTGGTGACTCTTTTTTCTCACGAGCCGTGAGTCTTCTGTTCTCAGACTTACCGTATTCATCTTCTGGTCTGATCCACTTGGTGCCTGGTGACTCAAAGTCAGGACTGCTGCTGGTTGTGTAAGTCAACGGCACATACCACACATAACTGAATATCAAAACAAAAAGTAAATTATACAGCATTCAATATGTCCAGTGTGTTTGGCAGAAAACTGATTTGACGACTTTAAAACCTGACCCACAAACCCTGAAGTACTAAATTCTACAGCACAGAGAACAATCTATACAAGGGCTACAGCTCACCCCAAGTCTAAGTACTCAGTAGTGGTGTTAGAGGTGGGGTCAGACAGGAAGCGTTTCTGCTCCACTCTGGCCGTAATCTGACCATTGCCAGTGTAGTCTCGCTCCACTTTGATGACGGGGAAACCCATCTGATGCATCCATGTCTTCATGACGGTCGCTATGTCCATCCCATCACCTAAGAAGACGCTGTCTTCCGTCACTGCCTGCAAAACATTTACACATTATCTATTTTACTGTGAACTCTAATGTAATCTAACGATGCTCAACAGTTTTTTCTACTGCAATCCCGAACCTATCCAGAGCTGAGATGTAAATTTAACCCATCACTGGTTCTTTTCATAACCAGTGCTTCTTCTAAGAAGAGGGTAATGGCTGCGACTTAGATGCCTCCTTATCTTCCTCACTATACACATAACTGCAAAAACTGGGGTGTTAACATTGACACCATGGGTGCTGTCACAAATAGATACCGAAAAAAAGAATAAAAATTTACACCATAAAGGGTGTTAAAGTAACACTAAATTCTGCCAACACAAATACATTGGTGTTATTTTAACACCCTATGGTGTTAATTTTGATTCTCTCTTGGGTACCCATGGTATCAAGTTTAACACTCCAGTTTTTGCAGTGTATGTTATTTGTTGAACATAATATTTTCTGAATACCTTGTCAAGATGAAACCACAGGTCACTGTTCACAGCTTCACTGTACGCGAGGGAACTCAGATAGTACTGCAAAAGAAACAAGAAATGTACTGGCTAGAGTCATTTACACTCGTTAAACTACCGGGTCAGAAATGTTAAGGATCCCGTGTCCCGGGGGTCTTGATCCATTTCTGGGTTAGGCTGACACGAAAACTGGTTAAGAATTGGACTTAAGCTCGGATTATGCTTAAGTTTGACCCATTTCTGTGTAATTTCGAATTAGATTCGGGGTCATATTGACCCAAAATGGGTCAGGCCCCTTGGGACCAGAAACCTGGTCAATTCTGACCCGATAGTTTACAAGCATTAGGCCTATTTGTTTTGCAAACAAAAAGCTGAAAATGTAGGTGTCAGGTAGCTTGTGTTGGGAAAGTTCCTATCCTCGTTCTGTTACGATGGGTGCACTCTAAAAAATTCCCAGGTCAGAATTGACCCGGAATAAGGGTCAAAGGGTCAGGCTGACCCGGAAACTGGTTTTAAAAAATGAGATTTTTAACTCGAGTTCGACGTTAGTTTGACCCCTTTCTGGGTATTAATTTGACAAAGATTCCGGGTCATACTGACCCAGATATGGGTCAGGCCCCAGAGTTTTTATAGTGTTTTTGGTACGGTTTGGTATTGCTTGAAAAGTCTACCTTCAGACCCTTCAGAAATGTTTCATGTCCCACGAAGTGACTCAACATTCGAAGAACAGATGAACCCTGTCGGGAGAGAAAACAAAATTAGAAATTCAAAACCATGAAAGTAAAGAAGAATACAAATTTAAGTGGTATGAAAAACACATTCAACATTGTTAGTTGTCAATAATAATGGAAATAAAATGTGAAAAGATCTCCTGGTGTTTTTTGTTTTTTTTACCAGTCCAAACAATTCAACTAGTACAATTCCTAATGCAAACTTTCGGCTTCATATTCTGCTCAAAGATTACACCTTTTGCAGTGGCATAACACTGGGGCACGCCCCCCCCCCCCATCGATGTCTGTGCACCCCCCTCCTGGGTGCCCCAGTTGAAATCTTTCCTTTTGAGATTTAATATTACCAGGATAAAATATTATAAGCTTTCATGTAGTAATTTCGATGTTTTTAAAACCCTTTTTGTATTTTAGAAGCAGGCAATGTATTTGTTTTTACCTCCACGTAATATCTTCTCGTAGAATATAGTGTAAAATGACACGAAGAGAGCGTTGACAGGGTCTTTCTAAAGAAAAATGCAACTGTCAACTACGTTGTTAATTTGCCAGAAATGCAAACAGAACAAAAATGTGTACCCCTTGTTCCGTCTAACATTTGACCCTAGTTTTCGTCGCTAACCTTTTGATATGAAATTCTGTCAAACATGGAGATGATTTCTGTTGGTGTTTCCACCTCGTTGATGATTGGTCGAGAGGTGACCCGAGCATCCTTTGCCATGGCTCTATGGAGATCGTACAAAATGAACTTATCCCACTGAAAAGTAAAAGTAATACAATTTTAATGAAAGAAAAAAATGTATTCCAACTTTCCGGACAAGCAACTTCTTGTTATGTGTTTATTTTATGTTAGGATGGGGGTTCACATAGAGATATATAATCAAACTAGAGGTAGCACTCTAATTACACACACGTAACCGAGCTGGCCCACCATGGGTTCGAATCCCTACGGGTAAACTACATACAAATGTCCTCTTACAAAATGTTGGCTGTTGAACTGGTGCGTGACCTGTGATATACGATGGGTCAGAACCATTTTCTCAATGGCAAAATATGTTTCTTGTTGGGCCATGTCACATGGTTTTGTACGCCCTATAAGTTCTATTGGGTTCACAACATAGCGCGCCACCAAGAGTTTTTCCCGTGGAGACCATTAATAGAGAGAGCACAGTGCACACAGAAATATGAATTGAAACAAAGACAAGGTGCCAGAGGACATGAGGTGAGGTGTGCCTTATACCACACAACTTTCTATTGGCTGTGAAACAGAGGGATATATTGCACATTGTCGTTATGATCGTTCCATTACTCCTTACCATCCCCCAGTCAGGTTCAACTTCAGCCGTGCCGACATACTCCACGTAGCTTGCAAATCCTTCATTCAACCAAACATGGTCCCACCATTCCATTGTGACAAGATTACCAAACCACTGTGTGTTAAAAAAAAACCCAGAAAAACACTTTAGGTAATTTGTTTTTAACGAATCCTTCAACGAAATTTCAGGCCATATACTTGCTATCTCCGTGGTTTAAACCTGATCGAATTATCTTTGTTAACAGTACACTGTAAAAGCTTCCCGGTCATATTAATGTCCCAGGTTAAAAGAGTGGAACTTTAACTTAGATTCTGCGTCAGTTTGACACATTTCTAGGTCATAATGGCACAGATTCCTGGTCATACTGACCCAGAAATGTGTAAGGTCCCACGGAACCTGGATCCGGGTCAATTCTGACACGAAGGTTTTAGGAGTGGTACCAACCTGATGGGATAACTCATGGGCCAAAAGGATGCTAACTCGCTGCTTCTGAGTCACGGACGAGACGCCTTCCTCGTACAAGATGTGGGTATCGCGGTATGTGATCAGACCCCAGTTTTCCATGGCACCAACGGTGAAGTCCGGCAGAGCTATCATGTCTGCAGACACAACATAATCAAAATATATTTTTATGTTTTGTTTTTTTTATCGGGGGAGGGGGGTTCCGCTAATCACAAGACGGAACTCTAGTGGGAACACAATCGTAAAATAATTTTCAACTTGTACAGAGAAGTGGCAACCCCTCACGGGCAGATAACATTATCAATTGCAACTGTCGCCAATGCACATGCACAAGTTTGATTAATGTTAGTATTACTATTGCTATGAGAATTAATACACTTTGGTTGAAGACAGGTCTTGTTTCAGATTTATTTTAAATGCAGCTGGGAAGGTATAGCCCAACGCTACGATGTCTGGCATTGAATAGACCTGGGCTCGATTTCACAAAGCACAGAAATTCATCTTAAGATGAGTTGCTAATATCACCATAGTGACTTGTGTTGTGACATCACGCCTTGCTAATAAATAAGATTGATACACATATTTTAAGATCAGTCTTAGCTCTTTGTGAAATCGGCCGCTGTGGCCGATTTCACAAAGCATTAAGATTCACCTTCAGATTGAGTTGTCAGTATTGCCATAGTGATTTGTACTGTGACATCACACTTTGCCTAGCAATCAAGAGTGATTTGCATGTTAAGATAAATCTTAGCTCTTTGTGAAATCGAGCCACTGGGCATGTATCCGTCTGCAACTCCCTTACCTATGACACCTATATGGTTTCTGCCTTGGTTTAAAATGGCTTGATATGAGTAATGTTAACTACCACTGAAGCAACTTGTTATGCAGCTTCTTCGACAACAAAATTCACGCAAAACGGTATCGCCAGATAAGAAACATTGTTTTATTTACCCATTTTAGCCATTGGGTACCTGACTTCTTCCCCGAACAGATTATCAAAGAAATCCAGCAAGGCGACTCCCTTCTCCAGTGCGTAGTCTGTCTGGTTGATGAAATCTTCCTGGGCCCAAACACCGAACTAAAGAACAGAATTAAGAGGAAAAAACACAATCGTTACACTCCGTGGCACATGAGGAGTTCATTCAATGTCAAGACAATCTCTAGACCGTAATTACTTGAACCGACTAAAATGTGACCAAAATGTTGTCTTCGGGGACAAATTACTTCTTTGGGAAAATTTGGAACCAAAAGATACATCGAAAGTAATAAAACATGTACACAAAAATTCAATTTCAATAACTGAGATTCATTTAAAAAAAAATTGTTTGGGGGACAAAGAGATGTTTTCAAGTGTAACGAGACAGTGACATTGTTCGAAGGAAAGTAGCAGTTTCCAGTCTGTTAAGAATTTCGATGTGTGTACACTGCAATGTTTTGTCTAGTTTAGTTAGTTTAGTTTAAGTTTAGGTAACTTTTGGTAACAGCTCAAAATCAGTGTCCACATTTTGTGTGATTCAAGATATGCATGAACAAACAAACCTGTGAAAGTTTGAGCTCAATTGGTCATCGAGATCACGAGAAAATAGTGAAAAGAGACCTTATGTGTTTTCTTTTTTTTCAAAATATCGAGCGTGATAAAAACTATTGTTTTACTCATTTCTCACAAACGATAGCATTTAAGGCAGAAATATTTTAAGGAACACTTTCTACTATTACTTACTTTAAATCATGTAAGTTTCGTGTGAATCTGTGAACGTGTTTTTCGATGTTACCAATAGTGTACAGGGCCTTTAATGCTGATTTCTTAAACTTTTAAATTGAAATTCACTCTTTTCGATTGAAACTAGCGTCGTATTATGAAAATATGAAAAACAAAATAATAAAATGTGAACAAATTTTAGTAAAATATTAAAAACAATTAAATTAATATGAGCATTTTTACCGTGATACCGTTTGCCGTGGTTTTGAACTTGGCCTTGAAATCACTGATGACGTAACACACAAGATACGAAGACATTTTAACGGTTTCACCAAACTTGGCTCTGATCCACCCGTCACGGAGGCTCTTAACCTTTGCTCTTCTCCGAGCATTGGCGAGGGCGTGGTACCCAGGTTGGTGCTCCAGGGTGATGGTGAATTTGGCTTTCATGGCCGGCTCGTCGAAACACGGAAAGGCTTTACGGGCACCGACCGGGTCAAAAAATGTGCTGGCAATAAACCTATTGCAAAAGAGCCGAAAATTACTTTTCTTAAAACGAGCAAACAAGCAAACACAAATTTGGTCACACTATTTATTAAACCAACCTGAAGTGCGAATGAAAAAATTGTTTGGAGAAAAACCACCTGAATTGGAATAGAACTTTCACAAACTCGCATAATATCTCACCTTTTCTCGCCAGCTGCCGTTGTGTAAGATATCCTGTAGAACCCATGAATGTCATCCAGCAGAGGTCCCCGGAACTCGATAGACAATTTATACTTATCTCCTTTCTGTAGAGTTCCGTCCAGCTCTATCACTATGAATTGATTATCCTCGTGAATCCAGGGTTCATTCAGTAGTTCCGGTGCCGTTCCGCCCCCATGTCGCTTCAGTGTGGTTCTTCCTTTACCGACGGTCAGGTTCCTAGCGTGGATCAGAATGAGATCCGTAGGTTCCAGACATTCAATCAGGATCCCCACGGAACCACTGAAGACGAATTTTGTCAAGTCTGTCCTGACTAGGAGGTTGTAAGAGACTGGGGAGAGAGTCTGTGGAAGGCGGATAGTCTCCCATGGCTTTAACACCTCCGATCTTGCTTTGACTGTATTTCTGGTGAATATCATAGTAAAACAAAGATTACAACATTCATTGACAACAAATGAATTATCAAGTAATAAACCACAAGGAAAACTGACTGGGTAAATAATAATTCAATTTTTGGGTGAACAAAGAAAAATCGACTAGAACAGGTTTTGAGCCAGCGACCTCCGGATGAATGTGCCGGTGCTCTACCCAACTAACAAAGATATTGACAAAATAGACAGACCGCCAGCAATGGGGCTAGATACCTCAGTTCGTGGAGCGCCAGCACGTTAATCCGGAGGTCACGGGTTCACATCCCATTCTGGTTATTTTGTCTTTGTTCACTCCAAACAATTTTTTTTAACAAAACAATAATACCAATTACAGATTGTTAGTGTATACTTTTTCCACAGTAGGGCCTAAGTACAATTTTTTGAAAACGAGGTTGAAAGGAAAATAGGTCGATTTGTCATGCAACCAGAATCACCCATCCATACACAGGGTATCAGACTCACCTGTCACGTTGTGGTAGCAGCCCAAATAGTAGCCCAATCACGGATATGACAACCAATATCGCGATAGCCAAGACGACTGCCGATCGTTTGCCCACCACGCAATTTCCCATGTTGATCAGGTCCCGGAATCAAACCAAATACTGGATCAAAATATAATGTTCAAACGAGGCCGTGACTGAACACACAGTACATATGGCTACGGCTGAAAGGCAAAGCCATGAACCACAGCCGTAGCCCCTCACGGCTAAATGGCTATTACCCCCACGGGACACCTAAAAAGAAATTGGATCAGCGTGACGTGAAATCTGAACTCGCAGTATGGGACACGCACGGCTAAACTTAAAGGTATCGTACACGTTTGGTAACGACTCAAAACAAATATCAGCATAAAAACTTACTTGGTAACAAGCAACGGAGAGCTGTTGATAGTATAAAACATTGTAGGAAACAACTCCCTCTGAAGTAACGTAGTTTTTGAGATTGAGGTAATTTCTCACTAAAATAATAAAAACTTCTTGCAAGAAGTTTTTATTCCTATCTGAAAACACACAAATTTGTACAACAAGGGTGTTTTTTCTTTCATCATTTTCTTGCAACTTCGATGACCAATTGAGCCCAAATTTTCACAGGCTTGTTATTTTATGCATATGTTGGGATACACCAAGTGAGAACACTTTGACAATTTCCAAACGTGTTCAGTGCCTTTAAAGGTTCCTTCGACCGAATTGATTTCACACAATAACTTTCTATCGTTTCTTGATCCGTTATGACGTATAATTTCCTTTGAAGTGTAAAGTGGTAGGCTACTGTTATCTTTCTTTAACTTTCTATCTTCACGAAGACCAAACTGCACATAACTATATTAAATACATATACTTACCAATAGACCCGCAGTACCTGTACCACGAACATTATGGAATTAGGTCACCAGTGAGTATACTATCCGTGTATCTTACGAAACATAGATCTCACGCATCGTATTTCAATGACAGAAACGTTGCAGAGCAAAACGGTTGTAACTTTACCGGAGATAACGAGCTGGCCACCCCCGCGGCTGGATTAATTACTTGATTATTTTTTAAGTATGGCGTGAAGCTTATCGGTCATTGATACTACTATTTGAAGTTTCTTTTCCATCATAGAACATTGCACTAATGGTGTTATTCTAACTTGCCAGAAATTGCACAGTCGAATAGCAAACTCCACTTGCTCGCCCACCCACATTATCTGCAATTTTCCTGTCATGGACCATTCGGGTAGATGTACAAATGTTGAGATGAAGGACTATACATGGGTTGATAATCAACCCATGTATAGTCCTACACGTGTTGTAATTATATTGACATCGTAGCTCTCTAATTGAGCCTACCATACTCACCGTTGGAACCCTGGAGTATGACCAAGCTTCGGAATCAGCAACACCTGAAACATCAACCCCCCGTACTTAGAGACCTTTTTACCCCCGGCTGGTTGGAGTCCGAACGTACCACGAGATCTATGGCAGTGGGTCTTGGGAGGTACCGCTGTGAGGTTGTAACATGCAATAATGCCGCTGTAAACCTGGGTCCCATATACGAAAACTGTCTGGCACAGGATTCATGGGGCTTTTACTTGGTCACCGTAGGTTGTAAATTGTTATGACAGCCATTTAACCCTCCAGGGGCGAGTTAAACAGAGTTGAACTTGGAATAACAGGTTTCCAGACGGTCGTTTTCTCCTGTCAAGATTCATGGCGTGGACAGAGGATACTGCTAGGAAATTGTCATCTGAGCTCGCGCACGATTGACAGTTTACAGTGCGTGATAAATAACAGTGGGTGTTTTTGGACCAAAACTGTTGTTTTCTCAACACGCAGGGGGTGATTGTTCTCGTGCACTGTGCCTCAAATAACTGACATTTTTTTGTTTTCAAAGAGATGTTTGAAACAGCATTCAAGTCTTTTCAATAGAGAGTGTAAAGATACTCCGTCTCTGTGTAGCTATCTGCGGATTAACTTTGTTTCTCAGCTTTCCAGCCGAGTGGTTTTATACTTGGACTAGCCTTTTTATAACCAAATTAAACCCGCGAATGTTTCCAAATGGATTTCATTCTGGAGCTGGCTGTTCCAGTTCGATGTTTATTAGGAAGGCATGAGCATAGAGTTTCCTCACATCGTTCTTCTGGTTAATTGATATCCAAACGATTTGTCCCAGCCAGGCTAGTTACATTTCAGTCATCAAACCTCGAGATCGAATCCTCGTTCGAATTCCTATTGTCGTTAGTTTGATCATGGAGGAAGAAAATAGTCTATTTTCTTCCTCCATGGTCTGATAAGTGAATCAAAGTGCTCAACTATTCCAATTCAGCAAAAATATACATTCTAAAGACTCCCGAGTCAGAACTTACCCGGATTCCGGCCTTCCAGGGGACCTGGGCCCAATTTCATAGAGCTGCTTAAGCGCAAAAAGTAGCTAAGCACAACAAAATTATGCTTACCAGAGCAGGGTTACCAGCCAAAATACCATCTTACATGTACAATTTGTGACTGGTATCCTGCTCATTTCTGCTAAGCAGAAAATTTTAAGCAATATTTTCTGCTTAAGCAGCTCTATGAAATTGGGCCCAGAGCCATTTGAGGGTCAGGTTGACCCAGAAACTGATTTAAAGGCACTGAGCACGTTTGGTAATTGTCAAAGACCTCACTGCATGTATCCCAACATATGCATAAAATAACAAGCCTGTGAAAATTTGGGCTCAATTGGCCATCGAAGTTGCAAGAAAATGATGAAAGAAAAAACACCCTTGTTGTACAAATTTGTGTGCTTTCATATAGGAATAAAAACTTCTTGCAAGAAGTTTTTTTATTATTTTAGTGAGAAATTACCTCTTTCTCAAAAACTACGTTACTTCAGAGGGAGTTGTTTCCTACAATGTTTTATACTATCAGCAGCTCTCCGTTGCTTGTTAGTTTTTATGCTAATATTTGTTTTGAGTCATTACCAAACGTGTACGATGGGATTTCAAGACGAACTCTGGGTCATTTTGATCCTGGTCAATTTTCACCCAGACGTTTTTAGAGTGTCATTCCACCTTAATACACATGCGTTGTGTACACTGTCCCAACCCATCACGATGGACAAGTATCCAATATTGTGTTTATCACCTTGACCCCAAATAATGATCGAGGCAAATTGGTGAAAACTGTTGTTATTTTATAGTTATTAATAAACAACCATTCCTCAACAACTATCGAGGTTTAGGTTACTATATTTCACTTAAATCTACCCGGATTGTATGGATGCCCCTCCTGTTTGCAAATTGTCTACGGCCTTGTGCCCAGCACCTGTTCGTTCTTGTATTCAAAACAGCATTTCCTTGCACACCTGCACGGTACCCCCAGAGATTCAGGATCTCTCTTCCTATTTTTAGCTTAAACTTAAAGCGGCCAACTTTTCCTTGAAAGACGAAAAGATTATTTAAAGAAATCCAAAATGAATTTTGACAGCTGACAACGTCAGGCTATATAGGAAATTATTGGCCAGGCTATATAGGAAATTATGAATGGAAAAAAACCCCACCACAATCTGCCACCTTCGTTCTTAAAACCACTTTGTGTATAACCTGATTACTTAACAAATTAATTCGAAACCAACTTGACATTTCCTTCCAAAATCGGGGGGGTTAAATATTGTTTAAAGGGAAACATGACCCAAAAAGACTGTTCAACACTTTTATTTCTATTTACTTGTGTACACATTATTATTTAAAGTTATCAAATTACAAAGTGTGCGGTGGTTCTTTCAAATTACTAGTGCACACAGACGGTGTGCCATCGGTTAGAAATACTTGGCAAACAAATCCTGTAAAAATAACTCAAGTGTCATCTTCTGAAAATGATTGTGGGAGGCTTGTTGTAAAAGAGCAACCCGACTTAAACTGTTCAACACTTCATTATAACTATACTTTTGTGTTCACATTATGCGTAGGCCTATAGTTGTCATTTTACAAAGTGCGTTTGTGGTTCTTTTCGAGTTAATGATATGAGAGGTTTAACAAGGTTTGTGTCATGATAGAATGGTGCATTTTTAATATGTATGTCCTCACACTTATTACACCTGGTTTTCAGACAACTGACAAACCGAAATAATGGCTCCGGAAGAGGCAATGGTCTGAAAGCCTTAGACCTACTCTTCAACACTGCAGCTGCAACCATGCAGCAGTCATAGTGGTACCCGAATTGGTAGTTTGATTCGGATGAGGACTAGGGCCTACATTAATTAAAGAAAAGGAGAACATCCGTGAATTCTGAACCATCCCCTACCCCACACCCCACACACGCACAAAAACGGGTCTATTTGCTTTGAAATAGTTCAGTTAAAATTGCATCATCTACTTCCACCACCTCTGTCAATTACACTTACAAAACGCCACAAAATAAAAAATGCATTGATAAACCATACAACTTTGTTTCCCTTATAATTCAGAGATTATTTAGACGACTGAGAGGAAATCCTCATACATTCCCTATCCTTTGTGATTAAGGTTTACTCATAAATGAAAGTTGTTACCGTCTTTAGTGAAACAATCAGATCCTACCCATAGCTTAAGATTGGTCCTCAGCTCATCGAATAAAGTAAACCAACTAATAGTTAATACTCCAAAATTTTGGTCCATTCAATAATCAACACTATCAATTAAATATCAACATTTATTTACAACAACTTTAGGCTTGATGCAGCAGGGTACACTCTCAGGAACGACCCTGATCCGGGTCCCGTGGGGCCTGACCCAAAGGGGTAATAGTGGCGCATAATCTAAGTTATAATCCCTGTTCTAACCACTTTCTGGGTCAGGCCCACCCAGGACCTGGGATGGAGGTCAATTCCGACCGGGGAGTTTATAGAGTGAAGGGTCACTTAGAGCCTGAAATCATTTCGAAGCGAGATCAACAATTTTCTCAAGCCCTACGACCCCTTGACCGATCGCTGTCAGAACACTACACATCCTTCTTCTTTACTTAGATTTGAGTAGTCAAAATCCATTCCAAATGTAGATACCTCCACCATCAAATAAGATCCGAACACGCTACTAAAGAGCGCCCCCATATCGTTAGAAATACTACTTTTTTAAAAGCTCGTTCCGATTGTCTATTTCCACCTTAATAATATATAATATTATTATAATAGAAAAACTATTCTATAATACACGGTTACTATATGCAACGTTTATACACATCTGTATTTTTTTTAAACATTACGACGATAAGTTTGACTCTATAAGAAATACTGGTCGATCTTTTAAAAAGATTCCAAGACTTTATCAGGTCATAAATACAAGAAGTCTTGAATCGATTCTAAAATTTGTTTCGAAGCAAATCAGTCAGAGCTGTGCACGGAAAGCCACATTTTACTTTGAAACCTCAAAGATGGACACGACAGTCTGATAAAACATTTACAATTATCTGGTGTTGTCCTATAAAATTTGGTCACTTTACTTGGTGACATTTTGAAAGAATGGTTGTATTTTGTGACTATTGAAATTGTATAGGAATGCGGAGTTAAGTTTTTTTGTTCCAAAACTAAACGATGTATCATACCTTAATGGTACGTTTGATGTAACACCAACAATAAAATTAACATAAAACTACTATACTAAAGTAACGCTGATAACCAACCAACATTTCGTTTCGTTCAGAAACATTTCGTCAACAATTTGCAAAGTGATACACATTTTACCTACACCCACAAACGTCAAAATGTTACAAAGAAAATGTATAATTATAGGCCTACACATCGTTAAATGTTATATTTTATAAGTACGGTTACAATAACAGATATTTATTTCATTTTACTTAATTATAAAATTGACCATTTTTTAATATTAACATTTTCACAAACTGGCAAGTGTAAAAATCGTATACTACATGTACTTACAATTTCAAACATAAAACCAATCTGGAACATGTTCCTTTTTAATTAGATATACACGAATAATACTCAATAAATAAAATGTGAAAGTGTGCAGAACCTGGTCAGGTGAGATCAGGGCCCAATTTCATAGAGCTGCTTAAGCAGAAAATATTGCCTAACAATTTTCTGCTGAGCTGAAATGAGCAGGATACCAGTCACAAATTGTACTTGTGACAAGGTAATTTGGCTGGTAACCTTAGTCTATAATTTTACCTCCCAAGATGGCGGCGTCATCACGTCAATGCATAAGGTCCGTATTAACACAACCACGTGCATCTCCGCGGTGTTTGAGGGGTGGAAATACTCAACAAGTACTATTAATATTATTATTATATATATATGTTTAATTTTATTTTTTGGGGGGAGGTAATCATGAATTTTTGCGATCACTTAAAACAAATCAACATTAAAGCATTAACTACAATCATAAAGGAAAACTGCGGTATTGTTGGACGACAGTTTCGTTGAAATTATACAATTTTCCGAACTGTATAGCATTCGGTTGGTTAATATGTGAAAAACAATCATTTTGTTCCAAGACCTTGGTTCTTAGAAGTGTCAACATAACAAAAATATCCGAATATTCTACTCCTTACTTCGATCATCAGGCAAGCTGATCTTGAATCGTCAAGCTGTTCTACAACCTCGCTCCTTCAAGCTGTTCTACAACCTCGCTCCTTTAAAGCGCTTCGAGGATACATTCCATTTATTTGCAAAACCATGAACCACAATTCAGTCTGGTTAATATAGAACTTGCCATGATCTGCTCGCATCATTCACAATTCATACTTCTTATTTACAACTAACATTGCAAAATGATGTGCAACATCAACAATAACATTATCTTATCAACACATGATAAACAAAATCAGTAAACAAAATAAAAACTTTTCATTTTCCATGATATTGATTCCGTAAAAACAACGTAAAATCTATAAAATATATAATTTGTCAAGCTCCCACAATGCATTGGCGGGCTCTGCTGTTCTACCCACAATGCATCAGTCACCGGATACAGCTTCTTCTAACCACTGTTTGATGTCTTCGTAGTTCGTCTCCATCCAGTGGACGTTGACTGCCGTAGTCTCCTCGGCCTGACGGAAGTTCTTCATGCCTGCTTTGCCAATCATGGACAGCTCCTTACTGGCAATGAACTCTCGCAGCTGTGTAACGATAAACGAACCAGATAAGATAAAGTTGCACAGACTGTTTACCCAACTCACAGAAGTATCAAAGTGAACAAGAATAGAGCTTTCCAATGAAATATTATGTAAATTGCACATAGCGCGTGCGCACTAACGCTACTGGTTGGCAAACATGAGGGAACATCGCGCCTTTTTGTATGGGCCGATTGATGATGACGTAACGCATACGCGTTTGTGCATCTGCCTAGTGCACAACTCCACAACTCAATTAGCCTTTTTGAGATATGGTGGACACTATAGGAGTGCACTGTAGGATTTGGGTGTACACAGACAAATTTACCCAAACCAAACAGTGTTATAGTAATGTGTCCACCATATCTCAAAATGGCTTATGGCGTTTGCAAACCAATAGTGTTTAAACGCATAAGTGAATGTAATTAGCATTTTTCAAGGGAAAGGCTCCCTACCCAATTTATTGTTTTAAATTGTTTTGCAAGCTAAAAAATACTAAGGAACCATTCACAAACAATAATGCATCACATCGTATTTTGGTCTGGTAATCTTTTCGTTCTATAAGCAACGTGGTTTAAAGCTTTAAGCCGTATTTTTGACCGTGTGAGGGCATATGTGGAACAATTGCACGTGATAAAAAACATGTAAACAAACGGGTTTTTTTTTTCACTTTTGTTATTATTATGTTGATGTATTTCGTCATCGATGCAAGAAAACTACATACAGGCAATTAAAATACGATCAAAAATATGGTCGATTAAGAGCGTGGAGAGTGTCTGACCTCTTTCAGATGGAATTCTGTGCTGAACCACTTGGTGACAGTGTCAATGAGATCGTTCATCATGAAGATTCCAGTGCCGTACCTATATCAGGACAAACCACAAAACGTACACTCGCAACATCAAAATATAACGTCAACATTATCAAGCTATAGGCCTGATGGGCCATGCTTTCGAAACGATTGCTTCGACTAAGGTCAGTAATTTTGAAGACGTGCCTTTATTCGACACGGTGCTTAGGAGGTAGACAGTGCCTAAAAACACTCAACAAATCACGGATCGGAATTGACACGGATTCCGGGACCCAGGGGGGCCTGACCCATTTCCGGGTCAGGCTGACCTGGGTCACACTGACCCGGAAATGGGTCACACTGACCCAGAAATGGGTCGCACTGACCCAGAAATGGGTCGCACTGACCCAGAAATGGGTCATGCACCCTGGGACTCGGAACCGGGTCAATTCTGACCTGGGAGATTTTTAAGAGAGTGTCGCGACTAAAAGTTCACCCAACAACTTCCGTTGTGGATACGTAAACTTCAACACCTTATTAATGTAAGAAATAACTATGAGGGGTACAACCATGTAAAAACTCTTTTGGGAGAAGTCTTGGTTCCGAGAAGAACCGGTGTGGTCTCGACGTTTCGAACAATAAACTCTGCTCGTCTTCAGTAGAATGAGAATGAGGAGAATGCGCAGAGTATACTGTTCGATACTTTGAGACCACACCGGTTCCTACAGAACCAACACTTCTGCACATGGTTGTACATGCAAGTTTACTTTAGAGTTTTTCTGATAATCCACACCATGCAAAGCTTCAAACATCACATACTTAAAAAGCATCAACTACAAGATTTTGCACAACATTCAAATAAATTAAAAGGTCTAAGGAACCAGTGGATATGGTTTATACCTCTCTACCAGGATTTCCCAATGTTGACGGAAGAAGTTCCAGGCGAGATATCCTCCGATTGGATTATTGACGACGTGCTTGAAGACTTCCACAGTTTCGTCCACGTTTACCAGACTAGAATCCAAGGATCGCTCCATGAATCTGGGGAAGTTATATAAAAGTGTTGTAATTTAAGTTGTTAAAATGTCTTTCTTAATAACCACATTTGGGCCGAAGCTTCTGCCTCTCATTTATCTTTATTAGATAGAGTGCAGAAGCGTATTGTTAATCTTGTTGGTGAAGGGTTGGGATCAACATTACAACCTCTTTCCCAACGTAGGTCTGTGGCCAGCCTCTGTCTGTTATACATATATTTTTATGGTAAATGCGTCACGACTGTGTCTGACCTGGTTCCTCCTATCAGGGCCCAATTTCATAAAGCTGTTTAGCAGAAAATTCTGCTCAGCAAATTTCTTTGCTAAGCAAGAAATGAGTAGGCTACCAGTCACAGCAATGGTAACTGTATGGTATTTTGGCTGGTAACCTATCTTTCTTAAGCAAGAGTTTTCTGTGCTTAGCAAGTTTTTGTGCTTACATGCTTTAGGAAATTGGGCCCAGGGTGTTTTCTGCTTGTTCTCACTCATACACTCTCTCTTTGATGAGATGTAGAACAAAGAGCCATTCCGACAGCTTTTAGTCTACACTGCATCTATGTTTGGAACTCCTTGCCTGGGTGCATGCTTCCCTTCATACAATCCATACTGTTTTAAGAGGAATGTCAATTCCTACTTTCAGTTCCCCCGACTTGTTTTCATAAGTCCATTTCAAATGAATCATGTTTATACGTGGTCACCCTAAACTGCATACTGGTAGACATATCACAAGATCAAAGAATAATGAGAGGGGACCAGTTACTATTTGACTTGATGCCTCGTTTGCGGGAAAACCATATATATGAGCGGGCACGTAGAGTGGACCGATTCCAGGGGTTATGAGCGAGCAAGGCTTGCTAGGAAAAAATGGCGCGGCGAGATCGATCACCCTTGGGGACGAGGTTGGTGATTTGGTTAAGTGGCCCCATTGATCAATGAGTGGCCCACACACAAACACACGTATAGACCTTTCTTTTGCAACGTCACAGCCGGAGTTTTTGCCAACCGAGGTTGGAAAACTATGGAAAGCCATAAATGCAAAGCATAAGCAGAAAGCCACAGTTTGTAATAATGTTACACAAATATTCAAAAATAGTGTTGAATTTGTTGGAAACAAAGCAACCAATCATGGTATGTATTTTTGGTTGATTGAAAATTTACAGAAATGTTGAATTTTGACACAACTTTTGTTAACACGATTGAATGTTTTGCTAACATTCGGCTGTCCATGCCAACCAGCGCGGTTTGTTTATCAACAAAAGAAAGGTCTATGTCAGCTTTGGAGGAGCCGAAAGTAGAGACAACTTTGGGCGTGCACAAGATGCGCACGCGTGTGTGACGCCAAGGCTTTATGCGTACATCTTAGTGTAGAGCGCATCCTTTTATGAAATTATTTCAATTACGCGTCTTATCGTGGGCGCGTTTTTAAACGCGCGCGTAAAAACCCCGCGGAAAAGATCCATTCACAGAATTTACACAACAACAAAAATAAAGCATCATTCACAAATAAAGCGAGCGTTTTTCGTCAAGACAGACGTGTCTACGAATGTCCAAAACATCGGACTTTAGGGTTTAGGGAAAGTCTGGATACTTCCAGTTACACTCCTCGTCATAATTAGTCAATTCTATAACACAGTAGTAAACAAAGAAAAGAGTATGATTGCGTCGTTGATGGTAGCAGTTGGATACCTTTCGTCCAATTTAGAGTTGGAGAAAGAAGAAGACGAAATGGCATCCGAGCAAAAGAAACAAGACCAAGGGTAAGCTCCTCAGCATTAAAAAAAAAATTATAATAATAATATTAAT
This sequence comes from Plazaster borealis, assembly GCA_021014325.1. NCBI lineage: Eukaryota > Metazoa > Echinodermata > Asteroidea > Forcipulatida > Labidiasteridae > Plazaster > Plazaster borealis. The sequence goes on along the minus strand of CM037476.1, from coordinate 8,569,744 downwards.
AAATAATGCACCATCTTGTTTCAAGGGGCAGATTTGTTTACGTCTGTAACTCGCCCTTTGACCTCCACTCACTCTTCAGGAAAGAGTGTGAAAGTTCGAGTGTTGAATCGCATACGGCAACGAGTGTTCGAAATAACACTGCCCCTTGAGCAAGATGGCGCATACTTTTGTAAAAATATGTAGGCCTAGGCCTGCTTATTATAATTATTACCAATAAAATTACAATACAACTTGGTGTTATGTTTATAGATCCTGACTAGTCAAGCGACTTACAAATAAGAGCAGTGACGCTTGGTGCTCTGTATTTCTAGTTAGTTCTATTAAAGATTAGTGCTCGAGAAATTATACCGCCAATACTGATGTCAGAAGAAATTGTTTTGTTGCGTTGGCGTTTACCCAAACCAGTAAACTGTTCAATGTAACTTTACTGTACAAGCCCTGGCATTGGCGTAACCTGGGGGGGGGCAGTGGGGGTGGGCAGCCCCCCCCCATCCCAACAAATGAGATTCACAAAACGCACAAATGAATGGTTCGATACATTAAGCAGCCCCTAAAATATGTCGTTGCCCCCCTCTTACCTCCCCCCCCCAATGTAGATTTCTGCATGGTTACGCGACTGAACCTTTGCAATTTTGATTTGAAGTTTCCAAAGATCTAAGTTCACCTAGGCCTAACGGAGTTTCAGGTGACATCAACAAATATATTGAATGAGGCAGGGGAAGAATATCCCCGGTTGTCTAGCCCTTGGCTAATAGTAGTAGTGGAAGTTAATTCTCTCAGATGTCTCTATAATTCTCAAATCGAAAAGTATTTGGCAGTAGTCAGTGGATTTATTGACTGATTCTTTCTTCACTTTTAATGTATGCAGCAAACCTAAACGTGTTTTTGACACCACACCCGCAAAGCCAATGTCTCCCAAAGAAGTAAGCCGCGTCCGCGCTTTCGTCCTGGACAAACTTGCCGCCTTCAGACCGGGCAATCTGCTATCAAACTGCCGCAGCGAGCTACACTTAGCCAAACAGCACATCGTGACGCTGACCAATCACTGCCAGGCACTCAAAGAAAAGGCCCAATCAGTTGCCGAGGACGCGATGAAGACGAATCAAACGCACGAGGCGAAGTTGAGCGCGATGTCCGCCGAGCACAAGGCCCAGCTCAAGGTCCTGGACGAGGAGAAAATCTTGCTGGAGATAAATCTTGAGAACCTCCAAAGGACCTACAAAGCTCTAAGCGAGAAGGCAGAGAAGACCTCCAAACAGTTGAAGAGCGCCGAAACTGACTTGAAACAGCAGGTGCACCTGAACGCAACGATGACCGAAAAGCTCAAAAAGTCTCTGCTGAAAGAGATCACCCTCAGGAAAGACTATGACGTAAAGCGGGCTGAACATCAAGCAATGTTTAACGCAAAGTTTGACAAGCTGGAAGCCACCTTTCAGTCAAAGAACAAACAGCAAGAAGCCTTTTTCAGCAAGATGTTGGCCGAACAAGCAGCAAAGCCCAAGTGTCAGGCTGAGCAACAGGCTATGCTCACCAGCAAGTACGAGAAACAACAGGCCGCATTTGAGGCAAAATTCCAGGAACAGGGGGCTTCATACAAGAGCAAGCTTGCCGAGCAGGAGGCAATATTCACCGCCAAGAGCAAAGAGCAACTGGCTGCTATGAGCGACAAATTGACGGCACAACAGGCGATGTTCGATGCTGATTACAAGGCGCAGGGAGAAACCTACAACACCAAGTGTGCTGAGCAGCAAGCGGCTTTCGACGCGAGGTACAAAGACCTGGAGGCTATGCTGGACCTTAAGTACAACAAGCAGAAGGTGGCATTCAACAACACACTGCAAGGAGAGAGGCGTAAGATGGGGCTCCTCGAGAAGGAGAAGGAGGCCTTGAGCAACAGGCTTCGGACCACTGAGATTGCTCTGCTGAAGTCTAGACAGGTGATTACAGGGCCCAATTTTATAGAGCTGCTTAAGCAGAAAATATTGCTTAACAATTTTCTGCTAAGCACAACTAAGCAGGATACCAGTTACATGTTGTACATGTGAAATGATATTTTAGCTGGTAACCTTATTCTGGTAAGCATAATTTTGTTGTGCTTAGCAACTTTTTATGCTTAAGCAGCTCTATGAAATTGGGCCCAGATGTAGCCTCATAATACAGACAACCAAAATGGCTACTTTTAAGGTATTGGGAGACTTTGGAACGCAAGGTGGCAGCAGACTTACCAGAGGTAAATTTCCGTTGTTTTACAGAGTTCTGAGCATGCGCACATTACCAAGAACAATGAATTTACATGGTAAGTCTGCTGCCACCTAGCGTCCCAAAAGTCCCCCGTTGCCATCCTTTTATTTCATGTCCCACAAATATACACAATGATCATTGTCCACGTAGCTCCAAACAACCCTTGTTTGTTTAAAAGTTAAGTTGATTCGCACGCAACGGTGATTAGAAAATGAATGTCATTATCTTTTTTCAGCGATTTATTTTACGGGGAAAATGGAATAACAGAATTGGAGGTAGAAACAGTCTGGTGCTTTTTTGTAACGCTTTAAGATACAGAAATTACGATACACAAAGGATGTTAAGGTCATGTAATATGAAGTTCATTTTCGTTCAGTAAAATACATAATATTTCACTGATCAAAAAATATTCTTTTTTTTGTACAGATTAAGGTGACCCAGGAGTACCAGTTCAAAGACACTATGAACGGCGTGGTACCGAGAGATGAGCTGAAGATGGCCAATGATCAGTGCGTCCTCTACAGGAAGATCGTGACTGTCCTGTCAGCCCTTGTGCTGGTACTCATCGCCCTAGTGTTCATTGGATCCAGGTTTCTGTTGTAGGAGGTGGTAGTGGGGATTTTGGGAATAATAAGGGAGACAACTACTTGGGCGTGTATACAGCAAGAACCAACTGTCAGCAACGGGCAAACAGACACAACAAATCAGATCTTTTGCGAATGGGGTGGACAGCATGCAGCGGGAGGGGAGATTTTTATCCAACAGTTGAAGCCCTCATAGCCGTGGGTCAGTATAAATGTTCGGACTAGAACCTCGGCCCAATTTCATAGAGCTGCTTAAGCACAAAAAGCAGCTAAGCACAACTAAATTATGCTTACCAGACTAAGGTTACCAGCCGAACTACCATGTCACGAGCACAATTTGTGACTGGTAACCTGCTCATTTCTGCTAAGCAGAACAATGTTAAGCAATATTTCCTGCTTAAACAGCTCTATGAAATTGGGCCATGGGGATTTTATACACGATCCTTTTATGACTGGAAGGCAATGGAAACCAAAACAGTGGAGTCTGTCACAGAAAAAAAAGGGATTTAAAAACAACCAACGCGTTCGAGTATAGTTTGCTAAATTAAATTACAATGAAATTAAACTTCATTTTAGAAACTCGCTAACAAGAAATGCAACAGTATAACAAACAAATTTAAGCAATGCAGACTCTAACCTGTCGGGAAACAGTATCGACTAAAACAAATAATTTGAAAATATTTGTTTCTTTTGAGTAATAACAAGAATTGCCAAGTATTGCCAAGAAATTGCTTATTATAAAGACGCTAGAGGGAGCTATATAGCATGCGCAGGTGACAACAGACATGGACAAAAAATCATGAACAAAGTACATTTGAAGATCATTATCTGAAAACAACTTTAAGATAATCAAGTTGATAGTAATTGTATTAAGTATGTTAGGACCCGGAAAATTGTTTGCAACTCATCGAAAAATAAAAAAATAAAACCATGAAGTTAATTAATCATAGGGCGATTCTTAAAGGGTCTGTATACGTTTGGTAATGATTCTGAAAATCATGGCAATAAAAAACTTACTTGGTAAGAAGTAGGCCTACAGCAGCATTGGATAGTATAATGCATTTTGAGAAACACGTTTACAATCCCTTTAAAATGTACTGCTATACAATTCATCATAAACAATAAAAACGTCACTGCGGATAATGAAACAATTCAATGGTGGTGGATTTAACCTCCACAGATGAAATCTTCTGAAAAACAATATTATTGTAAAAAGTTAGTTTCCTATGAATCTTGAATTTTTCTGAATTTGTCTTATATCGTTTGTAAAAAAATTCAAGCTAATAAGACTTAAGTACTTGCCATAGGCAACAAAATGTAACAAGGATTTTGAAAGCGACATAATAAAAAAGGATCAAGTGAAAATACTTGAAGCTTTCAAAGTGTTTGTTTTTTTGGGAATTATCATATCAATTAATAACAACGGCAATCGAAACAAAACAAAATAAATGCACTTTAGAATATATAGAGAGAAGTACATGTATTCGATTTTGATTCTGGCTTGATGGCTACTCCCATACCCTGAACTTCTTCACAGAAATCAAACGCCGGCTTTGGTTCTAAAGCTGCAGCTACTCCAAAACTACCCTGGGCTCGATTTCACAAAGAGCTCAGATTGCTCTTAACTGCGGACCAACTTTGATTGCTAAGCAAAGTGTGATGTCGCAATACAAATCACTAGTGGCAAAACTGACATCTTATAGTGCTTTGTGAAATCCAGCCCTGGGCCTCATTTCATAGAGCCGCTTAAGCACAACAAGTAGCTAAGCACAACAAAATTATGCTTACCAGAATAAATTACCAGTCAAAATACCATGTCACATCATGCACCATTTCTGACTGGTATCCTGCTAATTTTTGCTAAGCACACAATTTGTCAGCAAAATTGTCTGCTCTATGAAATTTGCCCCAGGACTTCTTCAAGAGCCCAAACGCCGACTTTGGTTCTAACTTTGGCTATGGTTCAACTATGCATGCGATTATAAATAACAGCCTGAAATCAAAAGAAAATGCTTTAAAAGGCCCAATTTCATACAGCATGTAAGCACAAAAACTTGCTAAGCACAGAAAACTCTGGCTTAGAAAAATAGGTTACCAGCCAAAAAAACATACAGTTACCATTGATGTGACTGGTACCCCACTCATTTCTTGCTTAACAAAGAAATTTGGTTAGCAGAATTTTCTGCTAAACAGCTTTATGAAATTGGGCCCTAAGCGCTTAACTCTGTGGTAAGCAGAGCCATGAAATCGGGCCAAGCTCTAGGGTGATTGGGTAACATACCTGCAGAGTAGCCAAGGTTCTGTGGTCCCGGCAAGTGAAGCGAGCCAGAGTGGATTATCACCGGTAGTACCTGAGCGGTATTGTTCCCAAGCATAATCTCTGGTCGAACTGTTGCCCTTTGCCACACCGACCAGGTACACAAACTGCTTCAAATCGGGTGGTATTCTACAAAAAATAACAAAACATTTTCAGGTGAATAAAACATTGTTTATATTTTAAAACTATTATATTTAGCGCAGAACTTCTTTGGACACAAATATGATTGTCCATTCATTTTCCGGAGAATCTACAAAAGATTTACACTAAATGGCAATTTCGCTGGTAATCAGCAGGGCCCAATTTCATAAAGTCGTCAAGCAAAAAAATACTGCTTATAAAATTTATTTGCTAAGCAAAAATTGAGCGGGGCACCAGTCGCAACAATGTAAACTTAAATTTAACAGAATCTGGCATGGTAACCTGTTCCTGCTCAGCTAGATTTTTCTGTGCTTAGCAAGGGTTTGTGCTTACAGGCTTTATGAAACTGGGCTTTGAGGCTTAAGATCGTAAAAATGTGGTTACAATCGGGTCCAATCCAAAGGGGTTCTCAAGTAGAAATTTTAATGAATAATTTTCTGCTAAGCAAAACTAAGCAGGAAACCAGTCAAAGACTACGTGTGATAATATGGTGTTTTGGCTGGTAAATTGAATCCGGCAAGCAGGATTGCCTTGTGCCCAGCTACACTTTGTACTTATAAGCAGCTTTACGAATTTTGGCCCTGGTTGTGTATAACGAACATCAGATTGATGCTTAATTGTTCAAATGTAGGGGTCATCGTTTATTTTTTGCAGATTTATAGGCAAACTCATAAAAAAAGATACAATAAAAGACATCTTTACCAATACCATCTTTATAACAAATGCTATCGGAAAAAAATTGCACAATTTCTTTTTGGGGTCATCACCAAAGTATGACCCTGCATTTAAGTGAAGCAGATCTTATTAATATGATGACAATAATGTGTTTAATATCTATATATTTATATAACGTGCTAAGTGTGCGTTCAAACCCCGGTCATGACGCTTGTATCCTTGAGCAAGATGATTTACCATAATTGCTTTGTCCTTTATTGGGACATTAAGCCGTAGGCCCCGTGTACTAGGATTGGTAGTGCACGTTAAAGAACCCTGAACACTTATCATGGAAGCGTAGGGGTCAACCCCGGTGTTTCTGGTTCACATAGCAAGCACCCTTGTTTACAGGTTTCCCCAGGCTTGCGAGCTACATGGATTAAGATCACTTATGAGGCATCCTTGGTTTCATTACTAGAAATATATTAATAACAATAGTAATAACAATAACCTTTTTCCATGTTCTATGTGCTTCTTGAAGAGGCTATTGGCCTTAGAGATGCAGTCTTTGTTTCCATAACTACAGAGAGCCTTCAGGATTTCTCCCTGCAATAACCTGAAAAGACAAACAAAAATAAACCCAACGTTAAAGGCCCTGTACACTATTGGTAAGATCGAAAAACACAACGTTCACAGATTCACACATAACTTACATGATTTAAAGTAAGTAATGGTAGAAAGGGTTCCTTAAAATATTTTTGCCTTAAATGCTATCGTTTCTGAAAAATGAGTAAAACAATAGTTATATCACGCGTGATAAAAACTCGATGTTTGAAAAAACAGAAAACACATAAGGTCTCTTTTCACTATTTTCTCGTGACCTCGATGACCAATTGAGCTCAAACTTTCACGGGTTTGTTTGTTCATGCATATGTTGAATCACACAAAATGTGGACACCGATTTTTAGCTGTTACCAAAAGTGTACAATACCTTTAATTATAAAACTTATTTCGAGTTAATGACAGAGAAAACAGTAGATTACTTATTTTCAAGAATGTGTTAACAATTAAAAATAAATACCTTTGCAGATGTTTGGTATTACCTTTCATTATGCGAATCGGTGTGATTCCAGCCGATATCTTTATACACAGGCAGTAATTGTTGCTGAATATATTTCTAAGAACAGGAAAAAAATAGTTTGTTAAAAATTAAGGATAGTGATTTCGACTTGAGTTAACATCACGTACAAAGAAAGGACTTCGGGACAAAAGCTGTCCGCTGGGGAGTCGAGCCTATTGGTGGGGTTATGTGGGGGTGGGTAAGCGTGTCTCTACAACTTATTGACACCGAAGATTTCAACAAAAAGGACCCGGGTGTTTTGACAGATCGAGGGCGTACTCCGTTTGACTTCGTGTATAAAACCAAAGGGTCGCTACAAAAACGAAGACCAAACAATGGGAGACTAAAAGAGAAATCTTTGATTTACAGGGTCGACAAGCACGTGTGTGGACGGGAGAGGGTAGGCGGGGCTGTGAAAAAGGGGGACAAAAACGATGGTATTGGGAACAAGGGGCGATCTAGTTTCATTCCTGAGTATGTATTCTTTAAACTGTTTGTGAAACTGATATAGCACTAATTCAAAAATGGTACATCATAGGCCCCTATAGTGTTGACCGCACACTTCTGTGTCCGAATTGACCCGGATCCGGGTCCAGTGGGGCTTGACCCATTTCTTGGTCAGTGTAATCCGGAATCTTTGTCAAAATGACCCAGAAATGAGCCAAGCTGACACAGAATCCGAGTTAAATCCCATTTGTAACCACATTCCGGGTCAGCCTGACTCCAAATTGGGTCAGGTCCCGTGGGACCCGGAATCCGGATCAATTCTGACCCTCGGAGTTTTAGAGTGTATTATATTGATGCACTTCATGTTTTGAAGATGGTTTGAAGGAACGGCCTTTCATTATAGACCTTATGCACTGACGTCATCCAGCCACCATCTTAGGGGTAAACCGATGATGAAACAATGGAAAACGCACAGATTTGTACGCGCGGCGCACAGGACTGGCCGATGAACAACGACCTTTTGACCTCTAGGTGAGGGCGCCCTACTCAAATGACGTCATATGCATCTATACCTTCAGGTTTCCATAGGAAGAAGTGAAGCTCAACATCCGGGACACATAACCCAGGAGTTGCAGCGTTACTTTCCAGGGGACATATTCCCGCTCTTTGTGGAGGTACGTGGTGAGGTTAAGAGCCACGGTGATACTCAGTCGACCTGCGGTGGCAAGGTGGAACGCGTCATCGATCAACATGGCCCGATTTGACGCGCTGATAACCTAATAAGACAAAAAACAAACAATGCTAAACTTTTTAGTTGCGCAGAGAGGGGAATTATTTTTGGGGGAATTGTGCCTTTGATGATACAAGCATGGAATGTGGCAGTCCGAGTGTGTCATGAGAAAGATATGTGGTTATAGGGCCATCACAGATTTGTCTTTTGAAAAAGTAATGGACAGAATAACAGCAATTTTCAAAATTGTCAAAATGGCTGACATTGCTTATTATTCAACCTACATTTTTGGGGACAAATCTGCGACGGCTCTTTGGCCGAACAAATATCTTTTCCTGACTGTGTGCCAATTTACATGCTTGTATTTATCAAAGGAAAACATCCAATTACCTACTTGCTGTACTATTTCATTCTAAATGTTCGCTTAAATGCTGCTGATGCCATAGTGTAGGCCTATGTGCTGAATTTGTGTAAACACCTGTTTTATGAAAAAAATCTTGGTATACACTCTAGGTATCACACTTTATGAAGAGTTGAGCATTTTGTGTTTTTATTATTATCACTTTTTGCTAAGCTTTGGGTTTTTTAAGGATATGTACATTTTGCGTGAATTTTGTTCTTATATAAGCGAATAATTTGCAATTAGCATTTTTTCTCAGCTGAAGATTTTGCATGAATGAAGCTTAGATACGGTCGTCGAGGTAGACATTTATCGACCTTCAGTAAATGTAATTCTCATGGAAAATGTTTGGTTTTACTAATGATAAACAAAGCACCTCGATGAGGCAGACAAACAAACCTGATGGTCTTCCCTCAGCTGTTTTATGAGTAAGTTCCAATTTGCTTCATCGTAATTAGTTCGGTAGAATCCAGTGCGTTTCATATTAGCCAAGATCCATTGTTCGGCTCCCATCTCCTGCACCGATAACGATCCTAAACAAAGAGGAATCAAGTAGTGTTATTTTCGAAAGTAAAGGTCAAACATCAATTAAATGAGAAGCATTAAGGAGATCAGATTGATCTTAACTTTGTAGGTGAGATTGATCTTAACTTTGTATTAATTGCTCAGCAAAGTGTGATGTCACAATACAAATCACTATGGTAATACGGACAGCTCATCTTAAAGGGTGTGTATAGACCTTATGCACATGACGTCATTTCAGTAGGGCGCCCTCGCCTAGAGGTCAAAAGGAGGTTGTTCGTTGGCCAATCCTGTGCGCCGCGCGTACAAATCTGTGCGTTTCGATTGTTTCGTCATCGTTTTACCTCTAAGATGGCGGCTGGATGACGTCAATGCATAAGGTCTATAGACGATGTGACCTCTGTTTACATTCAAACCGCCCTCTGTTGACAAAACACTGTCCAAGTCATGTTCCACCGGGCAAGAAGACGCGTACTCATGGTAAGATTGCGTGTACTTTCTAGCTGGCTGTCAAGTACACAAAGGTTTTGCCAGGCGACATGCGCGCGCATCATGTTATGGTTTTCGAGTGACGTCAGAGGTCACATCGTCTATACGTTTGGTAATTTCATGGAGATTACTATGTTACCACTGGTTCCCAACTCATTTTTTGCTTAGCACACAAATTTGCAAAGCAATAGTTTCTGCTTAACAGCTTTATGAAATTGGGCCCTGGAAACTGGTTTTAAAAAAATGGGATTTCAACTCGGATTCTGCGTCAGTTTGACCCCATGGGACCCGGAATCCGGGTCAATTCTGACCTGGACTTTTTTTTAGAGTGTTTTGGGAAAAGGCTCTAAAAACGATGTATGATGCAACAATATTAATATCTGACTTTTAAAAGCTAACCTGAGCTAGTACGAAGCACGTGTATCGGTGGTTGGGCCAGCTGGTCTGCGTATGAATACAGTATTGGGATGCTCCATTGGTACCTGCGGGGGGAGGGGAGGGTTTACTTAAACTATTCATTACAAAAGTTCAATTCATTAGATGCATATTGGTGTAGTTAAATACTCAATGCTAGTATTAGTTTGAACTTTACTATACACTGGGCCCATAGCCCTTTAATGATCAGACAACGAAGGTTATTGAAAAACAAAATCAGTTCAGCCATCTAGTTATCAAGAAGCATAACACTATAAGATATCAGAAGAACAGTGATATTTATTTTTAAATATGGATAATTAAGTTCTACTCATTTTCAAATTGATAAAAAAAAAAATTAAATCAAAAACTCTTTGCGTTTTCTTACCCGTACGGCGAAGACGGCAGACGATTGATGGCATCGGGATGTAGCAGGAATGGCTCTTGCGACATCTCGACAATTCTCGTTTGGTAATCTCGTGTCAGCATGACGACGGGGTATCCCATTTGTAACGTCCACGGATCCATGAAGTCAGTGACGTTGATCTTGGTACCTCGGTTTGTACGCAAGGCCTTTAAAAAAAAAAACAATAAAGATATGTTGAGCTATAGGTACGGTATTAGTAAAAAATACTTCTATTTTAGAGGGATTGTATACGTTTGGTATTATTCGAACCCACTATTTTAAGGCCTGAATTTCTAGAAGATGTCTCCATACCAACATTATTTTCGCTTCTCACATCTTGTTGATAATGACATTATTCTTTTCATACTTCCTCATGTATTTATGTTTGATTTACTTTTTCATTTTGTATGGAAACAAATGTGAATAAATACATCACCTTCATACTAACTATTTACATGACATAAATATTTTTCGACCTTATTCACTCCGATAGAATAGACAAAATGAATATCGTTAAATAGTACAGTTCTTTCAAAAGTACAGTTAATCATCTGCTCAATTAGCAATAAAATTATATTTATAACAAAACAAACCTAAGCAACAACAGCAACAGCAACAAGAGCAAACCAACAATTCATTAGATACAGATCCTACGTTAACCTTAAAGGCATCGTACACGTTTGGTAATTGTCAAAGACCAGTGTTCTCATTTGGTGTATCCCAACATATGCATAAAATAACAAGCCTGTGAAAATTTGGGCTCAATTGGTCATCGAAGTTGCAAGAAAATGATGAAAGAAAAAACACCCTTGTTGTACAAATTTGTGTGCTTTCAGATAAGAATAAAAACTTCTTGCAAGAAGTTTTTATTATTTTAGTGAGAAATTACCTTTTTTCTCAAAAACTACGTTACTTCAGAGGGAGTCGTTTCTCGCAATGTTTTATACTATCAACAGCTCTCTGTTGCTCGTTACCAAGTCAGTTTGTATGCTAATATATATTTTGAGTAATTACCAAACGTGTACGATGCCTTTAAGCTTTATTCTGATCTTCTTCATAAATATATTCCTGGTCGTCCTCTTCGTTCTGCTGGCCAATCCCTACTGACGCAAACTACTTTTTCCACTAAATTCTATGGTCAAAGACTTCATGCACCTTTGTTATGGAACGACTTACCTCTTCATATTCGCCAAGCCGACTCTCTTCATATTTTCAAGGGACTTTTAAAGACTCATTTGTTTGAAGCTATATTTTTGGAACATATTGCTTTTTTCATGTCATTGTATTATGTTTTGTGCTGCACATAGATGCTCTTGCATTATGCGCTATATAAATGTCTCGTACTGTTATTAGTATTGTTATTATTATTGTTATAACCCTTTCATCTTGTTTATAAATACCTCAGATAGCGCTTCCCATAAATCGGTTGCCTTGGCGTTACTGTAAGCACGACTCTGTAAGAAGTTCTGGAAGGTACAACAAGAAAATCCATTAAAAGACAACCCAAGTAAACTAACATTAAATAAACTATGAATTGATTAACAAAGTAACAGATGTTGATAAGATACAGTTAATCATTACTTACAATTCAACATGTAATAAAGACATAGCGTACATTGAGGCAGTATCAAAGTTCAACAAACTTAAAGGTAAAATGTTCAAAAAGAACTCGTTATAAACAAAAATCACAAACAATGAAATAACATTGTTTTGTCAGGAAATAATTTTTTTTAGAATTCACCATACTTTAAAATGTTTTTGGGTTGATTACGTACCGTCAATCCACTCTGGAAGACGTCAGATCCGATTAAATATCGTAACATTCGCACCACAGCTGCGCTCTAATATTGAAAAAGACAGTTGTCAGAAAATTAGGATTGGGAGAAGATAGAAAGAAGATGGAGAAAGTTCAACAATAAATGATAATAATGAAAACAATGATTCGTGGTCAAGATGTCGATGACATAGAGAACAAAGCATGGTTTAATATCACTTCAAAACTGTCGAAAAACATTCCATGGGCGAGATTGTACGAAACTGAACGAGGATAACACAACCTTTTGGTCTGGAAATAGCTCCCTAAGTTATAATAGTTTGTTATGTTCAGGTTGTTATAGACTCTGTAATGGCAAATTTTCTTCTTTCAAGAAAATCTGCAGGCAAATGGAGGTTAATGGCAAAATACGGCTATACAAGTTTACCATGTGGACAAGGTCAAAATCCCGTCTTCGCCACAGGAGTAACAACTACCGTGGTTTTATGTGGATTGCCAAAGTCCTCTTTTTCAATTTGGTATTTTTTTAATTTTTTTTTATTTGAGTTATACGACTCCGTTTATTGCACACTCAAAATGATTACATCATTCACAAACAAAACACACCAAATCTTATTTACAAATTAAAGGAACGAAAGTAATTAATATAATAATATACAAAGTTTAGGTTGCCTAGAGTTATATACAACGGATACGGAACCTTTAATACAAGCATGCCAATATGGCTATTACAGGGCTGTGGTTAGTAAATAATAAGTATGATAAAACCAGTTCGTTTTGCTTGTTTACATCACGTATAGGTTCGCACACGCCCTCACACGAGCAAAAGTACTGCTAATCGGGGTTGCCCTCTGCAGTTACCCTGTAGGCTCACCCAAGATTAGCCTGAACATCTGACTACACACTTCGAGGCTCGTGAATAACGCCAGATACCAGCCTTGAGCACCTGGCGGGATCCTGCCAGATGTACCTTTGACCTTGCATCCAATTCACACGTGTACACACATTACATTGATTACATACAAAAATCATGCACACGCAGCGACAGACGATCGAAAGTACAGTTAACTGGTGTATGTAGCTGACAAACTACGTCACTTCGGAGCAGACCAATCATAACGCAGATATTGAAAGCTTACGAACTGAAAGTATATCCACTGATATCATTGGGCCTGTATACCAGTGCCTGTCTTTATCTTTGCGGATAAGGACAGGGGACCAGTCTAACCCAAGATTACCTTATAATAGCTTGTGAGGTCAAAGTTATTGAGGATATCGCTGATGTCATTGATGTTACCCTGTATGGCATGAGAAGTTGGCAACGCATCCAGTAACATCACTCGCAGGAATTCCTCAGTGGCCAAACCCAGCTCATCCATCTAAAAGAAAAGATTATAAAATACAATTCATAAAACTTCCCCGAGTCGGAACGAGTAGGCCCCTATCATTTATTTCAACTGTAAAATGCCACAAAGTGCTATATCACTGTTTCAAACAGAAGTTGCTTTATTTTATTAGATTATAATACACTTGCACCGTGGATCAATCAATCAATCAGTATGTATTTATGTCAATACTGTCATAAACAAAGTGATACAACTATTCATGTACAAGGTAATAATAATAATATGTCTTCTTATCTGCAAGATATTGTGGAGCTACGTTTTTGAAGTATGAGACCAATTCCTTTACAAAGCACCAAGTAATGGTTTACAAGGTGCTGTGAAACAATCGGGCGAACCCTAACCTCGTCCCCATGGTGTGTCGAGCAGTACGTGGTTGACCGCTCTCTCACCCTGGCATTGGATCATTTGCACATCCAAAATTTTTGGATACGTATACAAATTAGAATAGTCTGGCTGTGAACATGGTGAATACTGAATGAGTACAACTTAACATGTTTACGTTAGACTTTTGTACACCAGTCATTGTCCAATCAGGGTCCAAGTAAGGAGTTTCCCTCCCAGGGTTTACTATTGTAAACATGGTTGGAAATAAAGTAAACCATGGGGACGAGGTTGGGCGAACCCCTTCTCTTATGAACACCGAAACAGAATGGACTAAGGCTAGAACAAGCAAAGAAAAGAAACAGTGGAGGCCGACCACGCATGCGTACAGACACTACCGGTTTGGCAAACGCCATAGCGTTGTGACCGCTAGACAGACGCAAAAACGCGTATGCGTCACACGACCATCAGCCCATTTTGCCAATGGTATGTGTTAGTGCGCATGCTTGATGTGTAATTTAAATATTTCATGGGAAGGGTATATAGACATTATGCATATGACGTCATTAGAGTAGGGCACCTTCGTGTAGAAGTCAAATCTGTGCGTTTCTACTGTTTCATAATCGGTTTACCTCTAAAGATGGCGGACGGATGGTGTCAATGTATAAGGTCTATTGAAAAGCGTACGTGTGTGTGCTATTTCGTATTCATGATGTAAACACCGCTTTCATCAATCTCTTTAAATCGTACCATATTGCGTTCAGGATAGATGTGATCTAGAGCCAGGTAAGCCAGCAGATTAGCGAAGCATTCCTTCAGCCACAGTTCGCCCCAGTACTCCTGCGTCACTAAGTTGCTGTACCACTGCAATGTGGAAAAAAAAATAGAGTCAATAGAGGGCGGACTTCATTCACAAGGTAGACAATCATTTTTTAGATGAAAAACACAATTAAAATATTCAATATTTGAGTATACTCCGTGCCTGTAATGGGGCAGAAAAACGGATAGACTACTTTGCAAATACTCAGTGCACATGCGTTAGCCCTGGAATAAGATTCAAATTGGTTACTACTAGACCGGTGTGGCAGGAGATTCTGACCGGAGATTCTGCCCCCCCCCCCATACGGCGAACAGTGTACAAACGTCCTCTGGTAGCGCCCTCCTCCAACCCATGTTAATTTCCCATATGGGGGACAGAATCTCTGGGGACAGATTTTCCTATGACACCGGCATGCACCTCCTCATTCCACGTCGAAAACTCGCAATCCCAGTATTTGCGCGAAGTTGTATTGCAATGAACAGTTAAAAACAATATAATTTCAGATGTTGCTTTAGATAAATCAATGTTTTGTTTTTGTTGTTTTGGCTTTTTGTTCTTAAGCAACTGCCTTGATTTCTGATTTGGCTTTTGCTGCAGATTCAGTTGCGGGTTAAGCCCCATCCGTCAACTTGGCTCTGGGTGGTGTCAAAGGTCAGACAGAGCCAATGCAAGAACCGGAGCCAGAGCCTAAAGCCAAAGCCTCAACCAGAAACAGAACCAGGCTAGAGCCGTTTATATACTACCTGGTGGGCGATTTCATGACCTATGACCGTGGCGATTCTTTGACTGGTAAGGCTTGAAGCTTCCTTGGGGTCCAGCAGCATATGAGACTCCTTGAAGGTCAATAACCCCCAATTCTCCATCCCAGCGACGATGCTTTGAGGCAACGCTATCAGATCTTCAATATACAAAAGGAAATGACAATGAAACGAAGATGTTTTAGCAAGCATTATTTATTTTGCCGTTTCAGCTAACGCTCGTAATTACCAGCAATAAATTGTTCGGTCATTTGCCAGTGATTAACCAATGACCAAGTCAACCGAAACAGTTATTAGATACGACCGCGAAAACACACCCAAGGCGTATATATTCTTTTTTCACCTTTTAAAGGGATTGTATAATGGAACCTACTGTTTGTTTCAATCCTATTTAGTTGTAGATATATACCATAAAACTAACCTGTGAAAATTTCATTTCAAAAGATGGTATCGTTTTTGATATAATATTGCCGAAAATCTGGAGCGGTTATGTCCACGCAGGAAGAATAATCTGCAATTGGAATACACAATCTGAGAAACGTTTCTGACAGAAACTGATTTCTTTTCCATAACCACTTACTTCAAAGTGAAATGTTTCTCAAAATGCTTTATACTATCAGAAGCTGCTGTATACTTCTTACCAAGTAGGTTTTTATTGCCATTAATTATCAGAGTCGCTACCAAACGTGTACGGTGCCTTTAATATGTCAGTTTGCAGCAAGATTGATGAAGTCGCTACTTTACAACCATGAACCACCTTTACACTTTCTTCCAAGACTCGTCGTAATCTCATAAGAGCATAATATCCTTCGAGGGAAATCCCCCCTTCAATTGACTTACCTATTTTTGGTAGAGGGTATTCCAATCCACTGTAATCCTCCAGGAACGTAAAAGCCCTGGTGCCGTACTCCAAAGCAAAGAGCGTGTCGTTGAAGACCTCCTCTCTTGCCCACACGCTGAACTGCAGAGTAAAGCGGTACCAAGGGAAAACACATTGTTTTGGTGCTGTGTATAACAGTTTGAATAGACCCCCATGCATTGGCCGCAATCGCTGAGGTCAAACGATGGTGTACGCGCCGCGCACAACTTTCAGCCAATGATAGGTTAGCCTGAACATCTGACGTCACACTTCGAGTGAATAACACCAGATACCCGCCTTGAGCGCCTGGCCGGATCCTGCCAGATGTACCTTTGACCTCGCATCCATTTCACACGGGGATTCGCAGTTAACTCACACATACATGTACACATATTACATAGTGAATAAAACAACATTACAAGCATGTACAAACATTATGCACACGCCCATGCAAACGACCGAAGGTGCAAGCTGACAAACTACATCACCTCGGACCAATCATAACACAGATATGGAAAGCTTACGTCACTGCATGTTTATCCGATGGAATTATTGTATCCAATGAAATCATTGGGGCTGTAAGATCATCATTGGGCCACTGTGTACCTGTCTTTATCCTAGAGCAAGTTCGGTTGGCTGACTAAAGTCGACTAGACTTAACCATAGTAGATATAGATGTCACTCGAACGCTGCATGGTTGAACTAGCTAGTCCAACTGGATCAACCTAGCTCCGGAGCATGGTTAACCATAGTCGACTCTAATCAGCCAACCGAACTTGCTCAAGGATAAAGACAGGGGACCAGTCTAATGATAGGTCTGCATTGACCTCAGTGAGGGCGCTGTTTGGGCTGGTGATTCGCCAATTCGGATACGGCCTTGTATTAGCCTCAACCAATCCGGAGTCACAAAACAAGCTACAAGACATACATACCCTTGTGCTGTCAACCGTGCGGCTCTTCTGCCAGAAGTCGCACACAATAAATGCAACAAGATACGTGGACATTTTGGGCGTGGTCATGAAGTGAGTGGCGACCAATCCGTCTTCGGTGACCACGCTTTTCTCCTCGGGCATGTTAGAGAGGGCGGTGTAACCCTCCTGGTGGACGATGGTGATGGTGTAATTGGCCTTGAAAGAGGGTTCATCGAAGCAGGGGAACACCCGCCGGGCCCCGTTGGGGGACAAGAAGGACGCAACGATGTACCTGAAGGAAAAACAACCAATTGAGATTTTGAAAGCATGTTTTCACTGACGTGAAAGAAGTTGAAACTATAACGTTGACAGGGCTGGGATTAAACGTTCCGTTGCCCTTGTCTTAGCCTTGGTGCCCCTCAAAAAATTTCCAGTTATAAGCTTTAAGATTTTCCCAATGGAAGTGCTCTTTGCAAAATGAAAATGGCCTTGCCCTCTCAGAGATGAAATTCCACGCCTGCGTTGGATTTCTGACCAGGATTCTGCGTCAATTAAACCCATTTCCCGGTCAATTTTGACACAGATTCCGAGTCGCACTGACCCTTAAATGGGTCAGGCCCCACGGGACCGGATACGGGTCAATTCTGACGCAGGAGTTTTTAGAGTGATACTCTCTTGAAGTTATAGATTGGATCTATCTCTAATCGATTGATACTATGGGATGACAACTGCAAATGATTTTGTCCCTATAGTTTCAATCAAATAGAGCGAATTTCAGTAAAAAAAAACTTGAAGAGAGTGAACAGCAAAGCACTATGTGTTGGACAACATGCTTCCGAGCAACAGTGATTTAGTTTACTTTTGTTGTCCCTGACCCACATAGGCCTAGTATTGTTCTGTCCGTTTGTTGGGTAGTTTTCTTGTTTCCTTCCCCAGATTAACTTCTTGTACTTGCATGCTCCCCTCATACACTCCTTTTGCATTGTTCTAGTTGCCCTGATGTCATCATCATTTTTGTATATTGCTCTTCCGTCTGTTTTAGGGCTGGGCCTGTAATTATTTGTTGCTTTGTTGTTTCTGTTTTGGTTTTATAGTTCTTCGATCTGCCTTGTATTGTACTTTTTGTTCTTGTATGTTGAGGTCGAATACATTATAATAAAGATGTGAAGACCCAAAATGGATAATTTTCTCCATCATTTTTTATACAAGGAATGAATAATATCATACATTTTCAGGAACATTAGGGATGGAATGTACCGACACCAATTGAATAAATCGAACCGACGTACTCGAGACGTTAAGGTGTCAAAAATTAATCACCGCATACCGCGCAATGCACGTGATAGCATTTCATTCTCAGCTAGTGCCAATAATGAAGCAAATCGCATAAACTGCTGACGGGGGTAAACATATTTCAAATGTTTATAGTGGTGTTTACAATCGAATCCTTTGAAATAACATTCGGAACTGGGTGTGACACTGCATTGTTGTATTAACTGCCAAACACCTATAGGGCCTACGAGGCCAAATTTAGTTTTGGGAAGTTTCGTTTGTGGGGTAAATATTTATCCGGATTATATTTGTCATTGTACTAGCGGATGGCGAAGATTCATACACTCTAAAAAGCAGGATTCTGGGTCCCAAGGCCTCTGGCCAATTTCTGGGTCAGGCTGACCTGGAAACTGGTTTTAAAAAAGTGGGATTTTAACTCGGATTCTATACGTCAGCTTGACCCATTTCTGGGTCATTTTGACACGGATTCCGGGTCATATTAACCCAGAAATTTGTCAGGCCCCACGGGACTCGGAATCTGGGCAATTCTGACCCGGAATTATTTAGAGTGTATATGCAGAACTGCCGTCGAGTCTCTATAATATATTTCCATCAAAAAAACCTAAACATGATTTCAAATGAGTCACTGTGGGCAATTGATCTGGGCCCAATTTCATAGAGCTGCTTAAGCAGAAAATATTGCTTAACAGTTTTCTGCTAAGCAACAATAAGCAGGGTACCAGTCATAAATTGTACATGTGACATTGTAGTTTGGCTGGTAACCTTATTCTGGTAAGCCTGTTGTGCTTAGCTACTTTTTGTGCTTAAGCAGCTCTATGAAATTGGGCCCTGGTGCGTATAAAATTAGGGCTGACCACCGTAGCAATCAAAGCAGTGACTTCGAGAAACAAGACCTAAACAGGAGAACTACGTGCAAACATTGATCACGTCATATTGTTCTTTCTGGACACCGATTTACCTTCAGTTAGTTAGTGTATGACCACTTTTCCCTTAAAGGCACTGGACACGTTTGGTAATTACTCAAAATATATATTAGCGTAAAAACTTACTTGGTAACGATCAACGGAAAGCTGTTGATAGTATAAACATTGTGAGAAATGACTCCCTCTGAAATAACGTAGTTTTTGAGAAATACGTAATTTCTCACTAAAATATTTGAATCTGAGAAAGACTTCAGGCCTGAAGCCTTTCTCAGGCTTCTGAAAGCACACACATTTTGTGCAACAAGGGTTGTTTCTCTTTCATTATTTTCTTGCAACTTCGATGACCAATTGAGCCCAAATTTTCACAGGTTTGTTATTGTATGCATATGTTGGGATACACCAAGTGAGAATACTGGTCTTTGACAGTAACCAAACGTGTCCAGTGCCTTTAAAACGAAGCGCTGGTGGCGTTGTTGGCTTATTATTTTATTCTAACCGCGTGCCGTCAAAAATCACGTGCCATATTCATGATCGATATGCGAGTTCCAAGTATTTCAAATCCGACAGATTACACGTGTTTGTACATAATAGCTGTTTTTGATAATCTAGGTCAAGTTTTATGACTTAAATCCCTCCCAACCCTTTATCCCCTAGGCCTTACATAGCATTGACCTATCTTGCAACCGTGTATTGATTTAAATCTTTCTGTAATGTAAACCTTAATGTATATACTTTGCAACGTTTCTGGGACGCAGTATATTGAAGTCCGATTGATGGATATTGAAAGTGACATTACAGTTTCGGGAAAGAAAACACAACAATTTGCGCCCACACAATGGTGAACTGGCACAAGATAGAAGTGGGTTATTTGGTTTGACCGTGGGCTGCCGTTTAGCCAACCTTGGTCCGCTAAAGGAAACGTCCGTACATGGCAGTCATTTTATCTAGCTCCCTGAACACAACTGCGATTCTACTTACAGGTGGAACCTGGCTGTATCTAGTTTTGAGTCGTTTCAGATCGACGTTGATTCTTTAAACCTCTATGAAGTGTTTAAAATGTCATTGCCAAAGTACTTTCAGACTGAGTTATATGTCTTCCCCTCGAAATAACAATTACTGTTTAGATAAACTGTCTAATTCTTGTAGGTACAAAACAATCAGATTACCTTTGTCAAAAAGTTTTAAAAACAAAGCCATGCAGAATTATTGCATAGTTATATATATGTTAGATTAAGAGGTTTCTTTTTTCGAATCCAACAATAATGTAGATGTAACTTACATATTATTTTAGTTACGTTTCACTCCTACGCTAGGAGCTTCTTCAGACTGGTGACCAAGTCCAATGCTCAACTGACATGGTCACCATGGCCCAATTTCATAGAGCTGCTTAAGCAAAATATAATGCTTAACAATTGTCTGCTAAGCAGAAATGAGCAGGGAACCAGTCAAAAATTGTACATGTGACATGGTAGTTTGGCTGGTAACCTCAATCTAGTAAGCAAAATTTTGTTGTGCTTAGCTACTTTTTGTGGTCAAGCAGCTCTATGAAATTGGGCCCTGTCTGAAGAAGCTCCTATAGCTTAGGAGTGAAACGTAACTAAAAGAATATGTAAGTAACATATACATTATTGTTGGATTCGAAAAAACGAACCTCTTAATCCATGATTATAAACAATTCAGAAGAACTTATTTAATGATGTATTTTTGTTATTTCGATATCAATACAGTGTCTCCATACATTTCCTCGTTATTAAAAATTCCCATTTATTTTTCTTCCGAGAAAGGATTTTCGGAGGGGGGTGGAGGGAAACCACATATAATAAATCAGATTTATTTAACCGACTGCATCCCCCCTTTTTGATGTCTGTGACTGGCGGCAAATGGCACAATAATTGGCGAATCACGGGGCTTCCCGAGTACAGTAGCGGCGAAATCTACTGCGGGAAAAATCAATGTTCATACGATCGTTACAATACTACAGAGGCGAAGCGAACTACGGCCCTAGAATCCACACTAAGAGACTGGGCATGCAGAACAATTTACAGACAAAATTAATATTAAAGGGTTGAGTGGTTTAGGAACCGGATGAGTTCGTTCATTAAAGATGTCATCTAAAATGTCACGAAACATCTTAAAGGGATAGTATATAGATGTTGTTAAAACATCACTGATGGATTTTTTCACATACATATTTTTGGTTGTATTAAAGGTTCCGTACACGATTGGTATTGACTCTGAAAATTAATGGTAATATAAAACTTACTTTGTAAGAAGTACAGCAGCTTTGGATAGTATAATGCATTTTGAGAAACTTTTTGCTTCGAAGTACTGCAGTTATGGAAAAAGATATCACTTTTTATCAAAATAAAATTGAATCTGAGAAGCTTTACTGCAGTAACGTTTCTCAGATTGTGTAATCCAATTGCAGATTATTCTTCCTGCGAAAATATGGAACGGCTTGTTCCATATTTTCGGCAATATCTCAAAAACGCTACCACCTTTTGAAATGAAATTTTTCACAGGTTAGTTTTATGGTATATATATCTACAATTATATACGATTGAAACAGACAGTGAGTTCAAATTACCAAATATATAAAATCCCATTAACACATTCTCAATCTGATATTTTTTCGCGTCAGTGTGTCATGTAAAGGAATAACGAAATTATGAGATCTAGACCAACAAAACATTTTCACGAATTACAAAAAAAATAATAACAAAAATGTTGTTTACTTTGTTTGATTGTGACAAATTCAGCTAAAGAGGTCAAGCAGTAATAAAATGAAAATTTTACGCAATAACATTCTGATATTTTTTTATTTCCGTAATTTGATTTAGGAAAACCTTGGCCGCGAACTATAGTATTTATTCTTCCAGTTGGTAGTACGGCGTTCCCAGGACATTTCAGGTTTTTGTTTTGTTTATGAGTGTCAAATCTGTTTTGTATTCCAGTAAAACTGGTCTGAGACATGCCTAGTATCATCTCGGTAGGGGGTGGTCGGAGAAATAGCTAACTATTCGTAAACTATTTATGGAAACAGAAAAATGTCCTTCCGTTTCAGGACCCTGTGGAATAATGCATTGTTTTTTTGTACCTGGTATTTGTTTCCCCCACCCGACTCCGCATACTAAAACACCAACCACTGCAAGGGGAATATAGTTCAAAAATAGAACGTGTACAATAATGTGAATTTCCTATCACGTTGAAAGCCCCATCAATTCACCCGGCCTTGACAATTTGCATACACCCCCCCCCCCCCCACCTTCACCTTCTATAGCTTTACGAGGTGAAAAGACACACCTTTCCATCGTGTTTAATATACGACTATAAGTTTGTCTGAATTTATTTGTCGACTTCAAAACTTAGTACTATTACTGTGTCCTAACTATTATATTCCATCTAAAAGAAAATTGGTGTGTGGATGGTCTGCCTATACTATAAACACTCCTGAGTCCGAATTGATCCGGATTCCGCGGGTCAACAGAGGGCCTGACCCATATCCAGGTTAGGTTGACCTCAATGGTTCAAATAAAATGGGATTTAAACTCAGATTCTGCCTCATTTCCACCAATTTCTGGGTTATTTTGACACAGATTCCGGGTCATGGTGACCCAGAAATGGGTATGGCCCAACAGGATCCGGAACCGGGTCAATCCTGACTCGGAAATGTGTTGTGTAAACAAGCATTTGAAAGTTTTGAAAAGTTGCTACCACAAAAATTATGAAAGGAAAATACTGAAAATGGGGGAGATACCGATTTCAAAGTTTGTAGGGCTATAATCAAAACGAAATCTACAACATGAACACAAAACGACCGGAATGGCATAATAACCAATACAAAGAAAACTTGATTAGTGTATAGGCCTACAATTAAAAGCATTTGAAAATTTTGAAAAGCATGAAAGGAAAATACTGAAAGGTTGGAGATACCGATTTCAAAGTTTGTAGGCTTATAATCAAAACAAAATCTACAACATGAAGACAAAACGACCGAAATTGAATAATATCCAATGCAAAGAAAACTCGAATAGTGTATAAAAGCATTTGACAATTTTGAAAAATTGCTACCACATAAATTATAAAAGGAAAATACAGAAATTGGGGGAGATACCGATTTCAAAGTTTGTAGGCCTATCTTCAACATGAACACAAAAAGACAGGAATGGAATAACAACCAACACAAAGAAAACTCGATAATTAAAAGTGGAATTGACAGCTATCATCAAAATCCTGGATTCTGTTTATTTTTGAACTTCCTGGATGACCTTTAATTTGCTTCCCTACTTTCACCAAAAGTCAAAAATGTAGATTACTAAACAGGTTGATTCTGTTATTCAGGTCAGTTTAATCTCTTGCCTAAAGCCTGTTTGAGTTTTCCCAAACACACAGAAAATCGTGTATACGTAAAACCTTTTTACCATTCATTACAATACTATTATTGTTGACGCCCGGTTTTTGGTTGTTTTCATCTACGGCCATGGAGGAGGAACTTAACTTTCCTCTCGTTTTGAACAACACTTTTCGGAAAGATCTGGGACGCTGGCCACTTTACCCTACAGGCAGTGTTCGAACTCTGTTTTTCCAGAGCGGGCAGTCATTACGAAACGGTGGAATGTGTGTGCATACAGGAAAGTAGAAAAGATTATTCAACAGACGTCAGAAAATACTACGCTGTAAAAAAAGTACAGGATCAGAAATGACACAAGAGGAACCAACAAGAACTGTTTTTAGGGTTAAAATTACCCGATTTGATTCATAAACACATCACTGAATTGGATTCTTGGTCAATTTGACGGAGCTATAATTATGGATTTGATTCTGACTTACATGTGGTTTACATTGTGGTACTAATAAAACTAACATGGTAACTGACATAGATTATAGGACAAATCTGAAACGGTTTCTCAACAAATTTGAGGGGTAAATAACTTTCATATCATAAATTCACCATGTTATAAGAAAATCATATTTGTATAAAATAAAACGGACTTCTAAACCTTCTAGAATACTTCTTCAAAACCAAAGCAGGTTTGATAGATTGTGTACACTTTTTGTGTGTTTTTGATGTCGCTCTGGGCCCAGTTTCATAGAGCTGCTAAGCACAACAATTTGCTTAGCATGAAATTTCTTCCTTGATAAAAACAGGATTACCAACCAAATTTCCACGTGATTTTCAGGATAAGCAAACAACAGCTGATTACCAGTAACAAGCAATAATATGCAACACATGGAAATTTGGTTGGTAATCCTGTTTTTATCAAGGAAGAAATTTCATGCTAAGCAAATTGTTGTGCTTAGCAGCTCTATGAAATTGGGCCAGAAACGTGAGAATATTGTTGACATGAATAGAAGAGGTCCTATGAAACGCAAAACCCAATATTGTGAATTCTTCCTTATATAAAGTTACCCCCAGTGAAAACATCCCAAAGCAGAGCTTATAGTAGCAGCAAGGGTATCTATGCATTCCGGTCACCTGTAATAACATTGTTAGACTTCCAGGCAGAATCATAAGTTAATCGGTGCTTCGGGATAAACTAATATTAGTCTATTCACCGCGTTGATGGAAAAAGCACTTGTCAATGACTTTGATGGCGTCACGGAACCGTGAGGCAAAGGATAAAACCGTCTTCTAAAGTTATTGATTTCTTCGATGGCTAAATTATTTAGACTTAATAGTCTGTAAAACCACAAGGGGGTACTACCTTAAGGTTGTATGTACTACACACGCAAAATGAAGTGACCTTGACGGCGCTAGAAGGAAACTGACAACGGCTGATAGTGATCAGTAAGTCATCAAGGAAGCATTACACTAGATTATTATATATTTCTGGTAATGAAATCAAGGATGTCTCATAAGTGAACTTAATCACTGTAGCTCGCAAGCCTGAGGAAACCTGTAAACAAGGGAGCTTGCTAATGTGAACCAGAAACACCGGGGTTAACCCCTACTCTTCCACGATAAGTGTTCCGGGTTCTTGTTCGTGCACTACCAATCCTAGTACACGGGACCTACGGCTTAATGTCCCACATCCGAAGGAAGAAGCAATTATGGAAAAGTATTTCGCTCAAGGACACAAGTACCACGACCGGGACTTGAACCCACACTCTGCTGGTCAGAAACAACAGAGTTTGAATCCGGTGTGTTCTCAGCCGCTCGGCCACGACACGCCACGGTTGGTCTTGTTAAAAAAGATGACAAGATAGAAATACATTGATCCCCTTCAATATTTATTAATTGTTTAAGCAGCAGCATTCAGGTCAATGTCAGTCAGTCAGGCGGCAGAAATACCATGTAAATTTTAATTGCTGACGTACCGTACATTTCTGAGCGTGCCCACATTTCTGAGAACCATGGCTTTACCTGGTAAGTCTGCTGCCACCTAGCGTCCCGAAAGGTCTGAAATTTCGTAAAGATTTGGCTTTACATAAACGTCTGCTCAGGAGGTCGTGCAATTTGTATGGGTCTCATAAAATTGCTTTTGCATATTTTGGAGCTCCTGGTTAATGGGGTTTATTGATTAAGAGTTGTCTTCATAGTATTTGTTTGGCAAAAAGAAACATTCATTTTCTTTCAAGAAAAACATTTATTTTGATTAAATTGTTTCGAATTTATTCGCAATTTTCATTTAATGACCATTTGATCATTACGAGTATGAAATTGCAATTAATGACCCTATAGCACTGCGCTGACGATAATATACTTACTGATTGAACAAATAATAATAATCAAGAGAAAACCACATAAACAACAATGTAATCATAATAACAGTGGCTTCTTATATAGCGATCCGTCACTCAGTGACGCTCAAGGCGCTTTAACGTTCATTATTTTCCTGCAAGGTATTGTGGAGCTATACGTTTTTGAAGTATGAGACCAAGTCCTTTATATAGCACCATGTAATGGTTTACAAGGTGCTGTGGTGCAATATGCAGCCAATCAAACCAGAAACACCGGGGCGAACCCCTTCTCTTTACGATAAGTGCACTGCGTTCTTTTACGTGCATTACACAACACACGGGACCAACGGCTTTACGTTCCATCCGAAGGACGAAGCAATAATGGTGAAGCGTCTTGCTTACGGACACAAGTGTCACGGCAGGGACTCGAACCCACACTCTGCTGAAAATTAACACCAGAGCTTGAGTCCGGTGCTCTTATCCGCTCGGCCACGACACGCCAAGAAACAAAACCGCTGCCTTCCCTTTAAGGCTTTTAAATGTTCTCGCTGCAACTCAAGTAGGGGGGGGGCTATTAGGTCAGGGTCTTTTAATTGTGATTCTATTCTCTTGATGATGAACCGCCTCCTGACTCGGGCACCATCGACCCATCGTCAGAGAGCCATCGGTGACACGGTAACTTTAAAGAGCCCCGAGGACTGACCGATTACCACAATCGAGGAGTTTATCGTAGAACACGGGCATTAAATCGTGGATCGTTGTCGAGTGCCATTGATTTTGTTTTATTTTGAATGTTTATGAGACACACTTCGTTTTAAAGGTCAGGCATATGGCATTTGTTGATAAGCCCTCTCTTTCCATTTCCGGTAAAGGTACATCATTAAGAAATATTGGCAAAACGTACACTCTAAAAACACCCAGGTCGACCTGACCAATTTCTGGGTCACGCTTACCCGGAAACTGGTTATAAGGAATGGGCTTTTAGCACGGATTCTGCGTACGTTTGACCCCTTTCGGGGTCATTTGGACACAGATTCCGGGTCACACTGACCCATAAATGGCTAAGGCCACCTGGAACCCAGAACCGGGCCAATTCTGACATGGGAGTTATGAGCGTTTACTGTTGAGCTTTCTTCAATGAATCAAAATAATGTACAGCATGGGAAATGCTTGCACAATACTGCCAATATGCCTATATACTCTCTTTGGATCACTGTTTAGAAACGTTTAGAAACGTTACAAACCACCTTAATTGAAACGAACACTTGTGGGTCAGTTGCCTTTAACATCACATTATTTCAGCCAACATATTTCAGCTGAATAGAAAAGTAATTTTATTTATTAATTTATTTATGTTATCACACATCAAACAGCACACTTAGCGCCAATAACAGCATGAATAGGAAGCGAGAAGAAAATGCTCAGTTTTAGATGTGGGAGGAAAACCCAAATGGGGGAAAACCCACGCAATCAGGTAGGGACTGAAAACCCAATCCACATGCAAGGCTCCGGTCTGAGGTGGGATTCGAACCGGGGTCCACAGAGGTGAAAGGCAGGGAAAGAAACCACTGAGCCAACCTGATCCCCCTAAGCTATTATGCATAAGGTAACGTACCTAATAAGTCACATTTTTTCAGGCGAAAAGAAAATGTTGTCCACTGGCCTTTAACGTAAATTTGTTGCAATGCAAAGATAATCTAATATTGCTACAGTGGCCTATATAGAGAGGCAAAATCGAAGTTTTGAGGCAACTCTCAAGGTACGTTTATCGCTTGAAAGGAACTGAAGGCCCTTTTGCTGTGAATCCAGGCTCTTTGTGTTTTGCTTTCGTGGATTTGTTGCTGTCTCTAACAACAACTTGTATTTTCAGAGAACGAGTTTGATTGTGATCAGATACCGTTATCCAAACAACCCGGATGGCTATGTTGAAGCAGGTATAGACATTATTATTATTTTGATTTTTTTTTTATATTTGGAGATTAAAGGAAGAACATACTTCTATAAAAGATCTAGGTTTATAGTGACACCATTAATCCACAGAGATTAAATCAAAAAATGTATTCGGTTGCTTAAAGGTATCGTACACGTTTGGTAATGACCCCAAACAAATATTAGCTTAAAAACTTACTTGGTAACGACCAACGGAGAGCTGTTGATAGTATAAAACATTGTAGGAAACGATTCCCTCTGAAGTAACGTAGTTTTTGAAAAAGAGGTAATTTTTCACTAAAATAATAAAAGACTTCTAGCTAGAAGTCTTTTATTCCTAACTGAAAGCACACAAATTTGTACAACAAGGGTGTTTTTGCTTTCGTTATTTTCTTGCAACTTCGATGACCATTTGAGCCCAAATTTTCACAGGCTTGTTATTTTAAGCATATGTTGGGATACACGAAGTGGGAACACTGGTCTTTGACAATTACCAAACGTGTACGATGCCTTTAAATGCACTGAACACGTTTGGAAATCGTCAAAGATAACAAGCCTGTGAAAATTTGGGCTCAATTGGTCATCGAAGTTGCAAGAAAACGATGAAAGAAAAAACACCTTGTTGTATAAATTTGTGTGCTTTCAGGAAAAAAACTTCTTGCAAGAAGTTGTTATTATTTTAGTGAGAAATTACCTTTTTCTCAAAAACTACGTTACTTCAGAGGGAGTCGTTTCCTACAATGTTTTAAACTATCATCGTTATTGGTTACCAAGTAAGTTTTTATGCTAATAGATATTTTGAGTAGTTACCAAACGTGTCCAGTGCCTTTAAACAACCAATCACAAATATTGCCGATCACCAAAACCGGCAATCAATCGAACGATCACCACGACCCTCCCATCAACCCATCAAACTATCAATGAGCCAGCCTCGGTAACAACCAACGCTCAACAAATCAATCAATCATCAAACGGAAAAACCAAATTAAATTTAATATCATCTGGTGACTTCCCTTCATGAACAACCCTTTAATCATCCCCAATGACCTTTATTTCCCTTTTTGACAAGTTTCTTTTTATCTACCACGCCTTTTAAAGGTATACTTTCCTTAATGGCTTTGCTATCGTACATGTAACTTGTAAATTTTCGAGTAGATTTCTAATTGACTCCATTTAAATTTAGACTCAATTCAACCTGCTGATGGAGATGTCTTTTTAATTTTGAAATAAATAAACCAGTTAACAGATCAACTAGCCAACGTAAAGCGACCAGACATACATCAAACCTCCCATCACCTACCACACACGTAGATCAATTGAATTTGATTGGTGGAACACGCGTCACGTGTAATCCCCTTTCCCCCCCTTTTTGTACGTGTATACTGCTGCGACGCTCCAAATTGTAATACTGGGGTCCGATATGGATAACTATTGGACGCTTCGCAGCGTCGTTTCCAAAATAATCGTTTGTCAAAACGAGGCAAAGTCGTGTCACAGCAGACAAGGTTGGTGTCTAGACGGAATCGTCCTCGGGTTTTTTGTTTGGTATTTTTTTTTTTCAGAGTGTTGGGTGGACGAGTTTCCGTTTCTATTTTGTGTTTATTGTGAAAAAATAAATTGGGATGTGAGTTATACAATAGAAATACTGAATGCATTCCGTTCGTGCATTGTCACAGAAAATACTCATTCGGTGTAATGTGGCTTTTCCATTTCATGAGGTGAACAGGCGACATTGCACTCAAATACCTCCATTTGTATAATATCTCAAGATTTCAACGGAGTTCCATGAGACGGAATAAAGAGTAGACATGTGTGCTATAGCCAAACGGGAAATGGCTCTTTCGGGATACTATATTGTCTATTTGGACCAAAATAGGCTAACCAAGTGAACAAGCTTCCCCTCTGGTTTTGTACAGTTAGGATGACATGTGACATAGAGACCATCGCTGCAAGAAAATATTCCAATCATAAAATACCATGGGAGTAGCAGAGATTGAGGTATTTTTTTGAAACAACGTCTCCGTGGACTCAAGAAATAAGATTTGATCCTATTTTACCTCGGGGAGCTGGGGGAAAAACAGAACGTAAGTTGAGGACAATGAATTTGCAATAATCTAAGGACTTGGGGTTTTATGATAATGCTTGTTGGATGGATGGAAAGGTTAATTATGTTGATTGATAACCAGTATAACCAGTATCAGATGTGAGAATTAAAAATACGTTTTTGGATTCATTGAAATGCCACTTTTTCGGCTCTAAGAATAATGTCAGAATCAAAGTCAAAAGTGTTTACAGGTTGAGGTAGTAATGAGAACATGCTGATAAATGTTTATTATTTGAATGTTTATCGTCAGACAAAAGCAAACCCGAATGTATGAAGATTTTAAACTGGATGAATCGTGGAGATAGTCTTTTTTTAGCGTAAAAATACCACCAGAAAAGATAAAAATAAGAGTATTTAATAATGCACTTGGCGTAATGCATTGCCAAAATATTTCAACTTGTAACAAGTTCCAGATCATTTTAACCGAATTCTTTTTTTTGCCCTTCCTTTTTATCTTTTTGCAAAACCGTGGGGGAAAAAAGCCCATGCATTTTGAATTGGTTCGTGCTAGTATAATGTTGAAATTAATTATCAGCCATCATCCATTTTAATGTTTTAAACTTCTTCCTCACCCCTTCTAAAAAGGGTGCGGGGTTTTTTTTTCTCCTCATGTTTTGTACTGCACTCTAAAAGCTTCCGGATCAGAACGACCCGGATCCCAGGTTCCATGTGGCCTCAGACTCATTTTGTGGGTCAGGCTGACCCGAAAACTGGTAAAAAATTGGAATTTTAGCTCGGACTCTGCGTCAGTTTGACCCATTTCTGGGTCAATTTGACACAGATACTGACCCACCAGGCCCCATGGGATCAAGATCGGGGTCAATTCTTGACCCCAGGAGTTTTTACAGTGATCATCTTTCATAAAGAACAGGTTTAGGATGGCATTCTTAGCAAAACTATTTGTGGTTATTTCGCGGTGTTTTACACAACCCCTTTAACCAACCGGTTTGCAGTTCAATAATGCATGGAACGGAAAACACTTCGCTCGTATTCCCATATAGATCTTGAATTGAACGAAATAGCAGCGGATGCTAGATTTCAGCGTGCTCTTTCGCGTGGATGATAGATTATAAGGTTTACAAACTCATGTAAATTTGCCCATTTAAAAACCACTCCGTTACAATTAAGCGCCAATTAGGGGTCACATTTGTCACGGGGTAAACGTCAAAAAACAACCCATCAGATAATTTGGGAGTCTCGTTGGTTGTTGGGCAGGTTTTAACTGCAGTTTTTATGAGCATAATACAGTTTTCAGAAGTACACAAAAATTCTCCTTTTTCCCCCTGTAACTCTCGACATTTCTGATGATCGAAATCACCGCACTGATTTGTAGTACGTTGCAATGGATCGGTTTGAAGTTGAGTGTTTGAGTATTTTATAGGCTCGTTTATTCATTTATTATTTTCAATTCTGAAGTATCCGTAATAAATACGACAAAGGGACAAACCAATCCACCACCTCCCCCCCACCCCGTCTCAGTTTTGATTAACTGCTTGGAAGATGGTGTGCATTGAATAACTAAGGGTAACTGGGTTTTTATTAATATTAAAAATATATTTTGTTTTAAATCCTAAAGTCATTTCTATACATTTCTATACATAACCAGGAGACTGTGAAGCAGTTGTTAACAATTTTATATTTAAGATCTCAAGTGGCTTTTATTGTTATTTCATTACAGGATTCACCCATTCCTAGCATTCTTGATGATCTTTTTTCACGCAGTCATGTCATCTTCGAAGTGAAACAAAACCCTAAAAATAGCGCGTACAATTTTGTACAAGTTTTTCCATGTATTTTACGGGCATGAAAGGCATGTTTCCATGTGATATAAGACCGGTTTCAATTCTGTCTCCCTTCTTCCTATACATGAATATCGCAGGAGGAATTTACCTTTTTGTCAGCCAAGAAAGGGCGTCTCGTTTCTTCTGACAAAAGGACACAGAAAGAGAGGAGATGTTGGGACACCGATACTTGTCATTCAAGAGACAAAAGCCAGGCAGGGGACGATAGTGGCGCTGAAAGGCAGCGGTGTTACACGGACAAAGGCACGGTGGAACTCTGACACTCGCACGGAGTATTGCATTTCACGTTCAGGTATCGCTATGGCGGAAGTTGATGCGCGTCTAAGAATCATTTTTCCATTTAACTGGAAACATGACGTTGTATCACTCAAATTGACTTTTTTTTTTTTTTGGCCCTCGCGGAACAACACACGACATCGCAGCATCGAGGTTTGAGCCTGAAAGATTACCTTATTACCATGACAATAGGGGGCCCGGGTGTTCCCAAGGTGTGTGTGTATGGGTTTTTTGTGTTCAGGATTGGTTGCCGGGGGCAACAGCAGGAATCGAGAAATCCCGGCGGGTGCGTGCAAATGGGGGTCCGTGTTCAAACCATGAACTGTGTGGGTTGGGAGTTCTTATATAGTCGATGGCGAGTCGTGCTTTGGTGAAAATTAAGGATTGCGCTGTCAGTTTTTTTGAAGAAAATACCCTTGTCAAACATAATTTCAACTGACTGGTTATAATGGAATAACAGTTGTGTGTTTTTCGTTCTTTCTGTATAAAGTGAAAATTAAACATCACCGGCAGACACTTCCTTTACGAGTGATTGTTATATTCAAATCACTATAACATATAATGTTATTATTAAACTTTAAGCATTTAACAAAAATGCATCACAATGTAAATGAAAGAGTAACACACACACAAACATAATGTAGTTATTCGATAAGAATGGGGAAAAAATTATAAAAACTATTTGAAATAAAAGTATAGAGGTTTATAATGTTTTTGACGTGTAGAGTTGTTATCTGAACACGTTTCCGTTTATGCAAATCTAAAATGCTGATTGAAACAAACCTATACAACAAAAAGTAACACACACACAAACATAATGTAGTTATGCAATAAGAAAGGACACAAAAATGATGAAAAGTATTTGAACAAAAAATCGAGATTTATAATGTATCTGATTTTGACGTGTATAGTTGTTGTTTGAACACGTGTCCGTTTATGCAAATCCCAAATGCTGATTGAAACAAACCTATGCAAAACAAAAGTCACATTCTATTACCTAATTAAGACTATTTTCTTTTCTATAAAAATAAATTCAGGAATTAATATTCGATTCACTGCGATCAGTCTAACTTACAGGTTTATCGTCAACTACATCACGTCGATACCAGTGTAGTTCTTTAAGTAAGGCCATGTCTACAGCTACGGCTACGACTGTTGCTGTTGCTAAGGACGTCCTATTCTTCAACGCATGATGACGCGGACACACAGCCGTAGTCGGAGCCGTAGCCGCCAATTTGGACACGGCCTTACATAGATCTACATGTACATTCTCAGTAGCTGTAATAAGCCTAGCAGAGACAATCTTTGGCAAATGTTTAAAGGGATTGTATATCATTTGGTAATTGGAACCCACTGTTTGTTTCAATCCTATACAGTTGTAGACATATACCATAAAACTATAACCTGTGCAAATTTCATTACAGAAGGTGGTATCGTTTTTTGAGATATTGCCGAAAATCTGGAGCGGTTATGTTCACGGAGGAAGAATAATCT
>CM037476.1:7888604-7935428 GCA_021014325.1 Plazaster borealis | reverse complement strand
GGACACACACAACCTGATGAGACTCTGTCCTGAATGACACCGGTACGTAGTCAAAGTTTCAGCTGCAAATGTGTGACTATATGAACACGCGAAACAGTAATGTAATTGCTTTGCATGTGGACTGGGTTTGGGGTGTTCAGAATGAGACCGGCTTGATGCATCATATTTTTCCCAAAATTGATAACAGCTTTCAGGACAAACCTGGACTTGATTTTGAGCAAGCCTCAGACCTTCTCTTCGAAAAAAGGAATCAATTAACATTTGAAATGGACAATGAAATAAGATTGAAATAGACTATTTTTAAATGAAATAAGATTGAAATAGACATGAAGTTATGAAGATGATACTCGGATAACTATCATTCATAAACCTAATAGCCTGCAGTTCTCTAGAAAGATCAATATCAGCGTGGGTGCATCCACCACACCATCCTTTTCCAAGTGTTTATTGATTTTTACTCTGAACTGACCTAACTCGTGTCTAGGCGCGCAATATCTTGTTCAGTTCTTCTGTGATGGTCTTTTCTTTAACCTTTTATTTTACAAGAGGTTCAAAGATACTCATCTTGTACCATGTCTAAAGATATAATGTTGTAATGGGAGACAGAGGGACAAAAGAAATCCTCCTTTGAATCTACAGACCCATTTGTTTTTGATGTTCGATGTAGGGTTCGATGACGTCATGTTTCACATTTTGCTATGAATGATTATCAAAATAAAATGGCAGTTGACACCGTTTTTACATGTGGTTAGAGACTTGTCATACCCCAACACTTTTATGGGGCTTCTATCTACTGGAAAATGACCACATCACAAAACAGAATTTGACCTAAGAGCCCCTTGTTAACAAACTTACCCGTTTAGTCGCTGATGTTTGGGTTGTTGATGTTCCTTGTTCTGTCTCGGTTACCATCGACGTGTCTTCAGTGTGCTGTGTGGTTTCATTTGAGCCATCTTGCTTGTTGCTGGCAGGAAAATCCACTTTGCTTGAGTCGTTGAGCTGTCGTTGAGTTTGCCTCGGGCAAAGAATCATACACTTGATCCGAACTGTCCTTGATTTGTTCAGGATTGAGTGACCTTTCATTGCTTGGTGTTGGTCAGGCAGGACAATATGCCCCTGAGACCCGGCAAGGCTGCAACTATCCCCAGTCGCTGATGCCTCCAGGAACACCCATGCGAGTATTGCAATGGTGAACGATATCAGAGTGGTCATGTTTGGTGTGTCTTTCCACAACCAGTCTATTTCGACTCGGCAGTTGAAATGATGAAAGGCTCGAATTCACGTGTGACGTATATCGCTCAAGAGGGACAGACAATAATATATCAGGGGAGTGTCATCTCTTGTAGTCAGTTTGTACATGTATGTAAATACCTTTATCAAGACTTGAAGTCGAGAAAACTCTTAACGCTTATTGTTGAGTTAGCTTTGGAAATGTTTCTGACAATAAATAAACCTTTTTCGTCGTCGATCAACCCCAAAGGCCATCAGACTGAGTCAAACCTCCTATGCGCAATGGCTCACCAACCCCTTCCTTTTCTAAAGGTGGTAGAGCCTCGCCTGTCCTTGTCAAATTATAATAACTACATGTAGTCTTTGGTCAGTATACAGCTAGATTACGAAAAAGTCTATACTCTTCGTTTTTTCTACGTCAATTTGTTCCAGCCTTTTGTTCCTCCCATACGAAACACGTTTGAATCCTTCTAGAAATATCCAAGCTCTCAATATTTGGTTGGCGACTTAATTGCTTCTACAGTGACAAATCAAATCGACCCTTAGTTTGTATATTATTCAGCGACAATTGAGTAATTTCTTTTTGAATGGTGGACTGCTGCTGCTATTGTTGTTGTTTTGTGGTAGTATGCCTTGGCATAACGTTTTGTTAGTTGTATGTTGATGGTCTTGTTTCCAGTTTGATCGGTGTTAAGATGTTCTTGTTCTTGTCGAACAAGATACAAGTTTGAATTATGGCAATCCAGTGCATGCTACATTTAGTTTGTTACAAAATGATGTAGCGGTGATAAAGTTACATGCATAATCAGAAACAGTCGACCAGTGTTTCTAGTTTTTATTTTTGGAGATATTTTGTACGATAAATAAAAGGAACAACGACCAACTTTGTAATAATATCAATGATTAACCGAAAAGGTCCGCTCCATCAAAGTCGTATCTTCTCTGCAGTGGCGTAACCAACGGGTGAAAATGTCTAATTACGCAACTGCTTCTCTGTGTAAACTCTTCAACCCCATCTATTTCAAATGGAGGTACACCTCAGCCTGTACTTGCCAGATAGCCTTGTCTACTGATTGTCATTGGTCTTGAAACAGCAAGGTCGTATTATTTGTTATATCTTATGTTAAAACACCAATATGGGCTTTTCATAATGCGGTGACCGTTTTGATTTCCCCTGTTTAAATTATGGCAACTAAACTGGATGCTGGTATAGAAAGTACTCTGGTGCCCTTTGTTACCAAAGATGGTATTTATGATTAAGTTGGAAGCAATAAAGAACGTGGCTACTTAATTGTTTTTGATGACTTGGATTAATGGCAAGCAATCTTATTTTATATCGATCAAGTGCTGTGATAATTTCTTGTGTTGTGTTGTAGTGATTATTGTGGTGAGTTAACACCGTCAGCAGTATCAATTTATTGTCATAATGTGTGCAGGGCTGCAGTGGAAACCGGTTTTTTCTGTTTGCGCAAATTATGTGTGAAGAAACAACATAAATACTTTAATCAATAAATAGATAAATGAAACTGAAATGTGTATTGTAAAGTTGTTGACATTTTTATCATGATTGACTTTGATATATTATTATAAAAATGCTTCTGGAACATTTTGAGATAAACGTACATGAATACGAATTTGTCCACGTTTTAAAAACAAACATGATTAAGACCACTCGCTACACGCATAGTGGTTGACGCAGCTTGTTGACCATTAGCAATAATTATTCCAGCCGCATCTCCAAGATCAGATATAGGCCTCGTACAAATTGAAGTTTATTAAACTCTTAGTATCTCCAAGGGCAAAAAGGCCTTTGCTTTAATCACGTCTCTTTCCATACACTCGTTTACAAATTGAAGTTTATTAAACTTTTGGTATCTCCAAGGGAAATTGGCCTTTGCTCATTAAAGGGACACGTTGCCTTGGATCGGGCGAGTTGGTCTATAAAAAGCATTTGTAACCCTTTGTTATAAAATGCATATGGTTAGAAAGATGTTTTAAAAGTAGAATACAATGATCCACATAAATATGTCTCGAAATTGCGTGATTTTCCTTTTACATCGTGAAAAAACACGGGCGGCCATTTTGTTGAGTCAAACTTTTGAATCCACAAAATGGTCGACCGTGTTATTCGTAAAGTAAAAGGGAAACTACTTTAGCGAAACGTAGACTGTAGTAAATATTTACGACGACGTATCGTCTTATATTCCTGATGGTTTTGTTTTAGTTATTCCTTAGATGAGGTAACAACGTGGGCTGTAAAATAAACATGCAGTTATTATTGTTGTGGTGGTCGTGTATTAATGGCTGCATAGCAAAATGTTTTACCTATTACAGCAGTGGTAAGAAAATGAGATAACTCTAGGAAGGAGATAAAATGCATCATGGAATTTGATCTGAATATTTTGTCTTTACGGAGCTGAGTGGCATCATGAATCACCTGTGTATTCAAGTCTAGTTTTCTTTCTCCTAACTTTGCAACTAATTACGTTTGTTTATAACTGAACATTAATTACATTTAATCTTAGCATATTGTGTAAGATTTAGTTAAGGGCATAGCGTTTCCACAAGGGATAAAGATACTGAGGGTTTCCTTTTACGTGTTATCGGATAGGGCTACTTTCAGGAGTCACCTATGTATATTAAAACATATCACAAATAATTAAAAATATTGACATCACAATTTTTAAAGCAGCAATAAAATGACGAAGTAATTATGAAATCGTGAGATCATTAAACATACAATTTAATAACAAAATGCAAACCACAGCAACTTACGATATGGCGTCTCATTTTAAATGCGTAGTTATTTGGAAGGGAGTCTTCCATATTATCAATGTTCTCACGAAGAAACGCGCATGTCACAATGAACGTTTTCTACTATTTTGAATTTTTTTCAATTCATGCTTTACAAAGTAAGTGTAAACCACCCTGAGTTGCTGCTTGATCAAAACTTTGCAAATTTTCTCAATTAATTACAATAGTTATTAAATGGGCATTCAACGAGAAGAGACGTGTATCCCAATGATGTATAATAAATTGTACATCAAAAGTCAGCGGACAAGTCTATCAATCTATCAATCTATTATCTTTCACTTAGAGGCATAATTCTAGCTTCAACATGATCTCGTGACATTTAACTCATTAATATGTTAATTACCCAACGTTTTGTTTATACAAGTGTATCAGTGTTAAAGTGTAACTTCATAAAAAAAAAACACGCGAGAAGGTAGGGTAGGTGTTCGAGGGAGAACTTTGTTTGTACAAACATTGATTTTTTCTTTCTAAATAAATTCTACAAATAATGTGTTACCTTTGATGCCATGGTACCGTTGCAAGTTATTGTTACAAAATTTGAACAAGCTAGTTGTACATCCCTGTAATATGGTTTACACTTAAATAAAAACATCTCTACTCCTAAGTATTTATTTCCACCAAGCACGGACTCAACTAGTTATAAGATCAATAATCATGTTTAAATATCTAGAGAAAGGGTACAGTTATAGATCTTCTGATACAACATTGTTAAAGTGGCGCTTTTTGATTGCATAACTTCTCACAATGATCCTTTTGATAGACCTATCATTGCCGAATGAATAAATGTATACACCAATCCTTCACCGATCAGGAACTCTTGGTGGCAGCAGAAACGCCTCAATTACTGCGGTGGTACCTGGGTGGTACTGCGCTGCCTATCGATGGGCTTAAGGGCTGGGCTACACTAGTTAATTTATAAATGGTTATATGTAAATAATGGTTGTTTATAAATAATAGTTACATAAGTGGCAAGGTCGTACCACCGCAGTACCACCGCAGTTTGTCTGCTGCCACCAAGAGTTCAAGATCGAAGAAGGATTGGTGTATACGCCTCAGCTTCAAAACCGATTTAACATGTTATTTCATTTTCATTAGTTTGAATGTGAAGTATGCTTTACCGCATATTTTACATATGTTTCATTATGTAATCGCTGCACGCTGCAATGGGGTCCATTGTGTTTTGTACACCCGGGGGGGGGGGGGCTAAGGGTGCCATTTGCCCACGAAGTTGTACAAAACCCATTGACACATCACAACATGCAACAATTGTTTTATTATACCAGTGTAATAGATTCGTCTTCTTTGGAGGCGACCTGATATTCAAACATTATTACGACGACATTGGCACAGTTTGATAAGCAGACGAACAGTGGTGAACAGTTGTAAACAATAACGGCAGTACGGTCGTTGAAATAAAAAGGTTTGTCACTGTTCCCTACGGCACATCGCCCAGGAATGTAAACCATAGTACGAGCCACGTTACATGCGTCATTGTGTCACATCACGTGATTGGTTCATGACCAATAACAAATCAAAAATCTAGTACTGTGGTATAACAAAAGAAGATGTCTTAATATTACTGGCTGATTATATTGAACACTGAGGTATAAAATCCAATACAAACAATCAACTTCTACAGTTATTCTTAATTACATTGACCCCTAAAACAAAACATTACTGGTACGGGATAATCACCTTTTTAATCAAACAAGAGTAATAATAATAATAATAATAGTGTTAATAATAGCAACAACTAGTTTTTATAAAGCACTTTATCTGTGGGCGTCTCAAAGCGCTTGTCGATATTTTTTCCAGACTGGTTTTCGAAGTTTATGAACCCTTTCTCTTCGAGATAAGTGTAACTGTGTTCTTTAACGTGCATTACACAACACACGGGACCAACGGCTTTACGTCCCATCCAGCAATATTGGTTGAGTGTCTTGCTTAAGGACACAAGTGTCAAGACCTGGACTCAACCCCTACTCTGCTGATCAGAAACACCAGAGCTTGAGTCCAAGTTTATCAGTACGCTTTACAGCTCGGCAACGGCATCTTAAAATGGAATCTAAAAATCACTACCCTCACTAAAGAGAAACATATCACTCAGTTCTTTTTTCTTCGAGTTTATTTCAAGAATATTAATAGAAGAACAGGGCCCAATTTCATAAATCTGTTTAGCAGAAAATTCTGCTCAGCAAGAAATGAGTGGGGTACAAGTCACAGCAATGGTAACTGTATGGTATTTTGGCTGTTAACCTTCTTTTTTAAAGCTTGAGTTTTTTGTGCTTATATGCTTTATGAAATTTGGCCCAGATTGTTACTTGAAAAAGAATGATTGCCTAATAGTTTCTAGACTGCTATCTAAACCTGTTATCCTTCGATGTCACTATACTATGTCATATATATTTTAGGAATTTGATACAAGTTTCAACATTTGTCAGATATAAACTTCAAAATATAATAATAGTTAAAAAGGGCCAAGAAATAACTTGAGCTCGTCAGTTTAATTCGTGCACTGGAAATCATTTTGTGAACTACGGGTTCTTGTTTGCATATGGTATCTGTCGCAGGTACTTTTGAGATTAAAAATTTCCGGAGTAATATGTTACTTTTTAAAAGCTTTAAATTGAGAATTTCAATGTTTAAACAAATATATTGTTCATTTGCATGCAGACGATGTCTTTGCTTTTATATTCATGTCAGATAGTATCTTTAAACAAAAATAGAAAACTTGGCATGTACTTACACCTTAACATGAAGACGGCATGCAAACCATGACGTCATGATGACGTCATCAGGTGTCGAATTACAAGGTTTTTAGACAAGTATTTTTAAACTTTGAAATTCTGTAACAAATCACACTTAAAAGGCCGGCAGTTACTTTATGCGGGATCATACTAAAGTCATAGAGGTCTTTATTTTTTGTCGTGTGCGTGACCTCACATGACCTCTACTTCCGGTTGAAACCGGAAACGCCTAGTAAATTGAAAGTAGCAAAAAGTGACAATGTTTTTTTGAGTTGTTTTTACGATGTTGTAATCTGGCAAGTGTCTGGTTTAAACAATTTGGACCGGCGACGTCACACATTTCAAAACACCCTCTAGCGGCAGGTTGAAAAAAGCTCAAAACACTCATTTACTAGATGTATGTGGCAAAGTTTATGAGATTCTCTTCAAAACTGGTAAATATGATTACCTTTATGCAGACAACATTATTTGAAGAGTCGTAGTATGATGACGTCATCATATGTCACGTGTCTTCACATTTTCGACCACTTCTTACATAACTCCACCACAACCAGGGTAATATCAGAACTTGAACGAATGACATATTGAACAAATGCCGAACACCCTGTTTTGGTTTTTGAACAAAAACTTAAGTCTAGTTCTGTGTCTTCTTCTTCTCACCATAAACCTTCTCTGGAAAATTTCGCAAAAAGTATTACTCGTAGAGACTTGAAACTTATCATGTACTTAGACCTTATTGTATAGACAAAACCGCAACTTTTCGGGATGGTGATGTCATCGATGACGTCATGACATTTAAAATAAATAAATAACTAGAAAAATTTAAAAACGTTATATCTAAAGAACCATAAATGATACATGCAGGATCTTTGCACCATATGAAAGCCCTTGATTCATTTTACAAGTCTTACACAAAGTGTAGCCCCAAGTGACCTTTACTTCCGGACGTTAAAGTTTAAAATGTTATCAATCAAACGTGCTACACTAACAATCATTACATCATCTGAAAGCCTTTTAACGATTCTACAAATCTTTTATAGGGTGTGACCCCATATGACCTTTACTTGTGGTCAAAACCGTAGTTGTATATTTTTACTTGAAGAAAACCCATCATATGTCATGAACCAGAAAGAGTTCAGACTTAAAACTTACCAGGTACCTAGACCTTAGTGTGTAAAT
Organism: Plazaster borealis; assembly: GCA_021014325.1. Lineage (NCBI taxonomy): Eukaryota > Metazoa > Echinodermata > Asteroidea > Forcipulatida > Labidiasteridae > Plazaster > Plazaster borealis. Next base: position 7,927,458 of record CM037476.1, on the reverse strand, counting down.
GAGAATAGGAATAGTTTGAGTTGATGACGGCATCGATGACGTCATAAAACAACATATTTAGAGAACCATAATTGCTACCTTTAAGATATTTGCACCATACAAAAGCTCTTGCCGTACTCTACAATTCACATACAAAGTGTGACCCCATATGACCTTTACTTCCGGTCAAAAATGGATGTTTAAATTTCATAATTCAACAGTTCATATCTCATTAACCAAGAAGGGGCCAGTCTTGAAATTTACCATGTACTTAGATCTTAGTGTGTATATGACACCCACATTTTGTTCGAGATGATTACGTCATCGATGACGTCACAACTTAAAATTAATGTTTGCTTTAGGTTATAGTTGAGTGTGCCTGCTCAAACTTTTGCACAGAGATGACAACATTTTCACTTTTACATCTGGTCAAAACCGGACGTTAAATTGAAAGCGCACGTGTCTCTTGACCCACGTTGACAACCCACGACAGCACGTGTAGTTAAGTTTAAAACGTGTATAGTCTAAATGTAGAGATACATTAGAGTCGCTCGGTGTTTCATTGTAAAAAAAAATTTGATAACTCTTGTACAACACAATGGATTTTTACAATGTTTACGTAATTAGAAAGGTCTATAAAATTTCAAGAATCGATACACACAAAATGTGACCCCATTTGACTTTGACTTCTGGGTCAAATCGGAAGTTGAATTACAGTTTATACATCATTATTAGGGTCTTCAAAAAGGCAACAAACGCTACACAGAGTGTGACCCCATTTGACCTTGACTTCCAGTTTAAACCGGAAGTTGAAGTTTTATATTTATAACTCCTGAATCATACATTTGATTGATAAATCAGCCCTTGACGCCAATAATTTCAAGTCCCTCCTTGAAAATATAAAATTTGAGTAGGAGCATGCATGCATGAGGGTCTGCACGTTTAATGCCCAGTGGCGGCGGTTTGTGCAGTAAAGACATGACAAGACAAGACAAGACAACATAATGTAAACAAAAATGTCCTCAGCTCACACGGCCAGAGTTTGTGTAAAAGTTCAACGTCAAATGGAGCCACACTCTGTGTAGCATTTTTGAAGTTGATAAAATGCTTTTCCAATGATGTATAGATTGCAAAATCGAATTTGTGGTTCAGGAGTTTTGATTTTTGAATGACTTCAACCTCCAGATTGAACAGGAAGTAAAGGTCAAATAGGGTCAGGTTTTTGTAGCTTTTGTTGAACTTTTCACGACCTGTCTGACGATGTGTAGATTATACAACTCGAACGTGTGGTTCAAGAGTTATAATTTTTTCCGTTACTAAAGTTCAACTTCCGGTTTCAACCGGAAGACAAGGTCAAACGGGGTTACATTTTGTGTATCATCCATTAAGTTTTTGAATACCTTTCTGATGATATGTAGATAACAAAAATCTAATGTCTGGTTCGGGAGTTATGATTAGCTTTCAGATTTCATAGCCATAGTCGTTGTCTAACAGTACACCAAGTTTCAACCAAATCGGCTGTTTAATTTAGTAGATACGTGGCTTCAAAAGGTGCATCTTTAGGACCTTACCACGTGACACATGATGACGTCATCATACTACGACTCTTCAAATAATGTTGTCTGCATAAAGGTCATATATTTACCGGTTTTGAAGAGATTCTCATAAACTTTGCCACAAACATCTAGTAAATGAGTGTTTTGAACTTTTTTCAACCTGCCGCTAGAGGGTGTTTTGAAATGTGTGACGTCACCGGTCCAAATTGTTTAAACCAGACACTTGCCAGATTACAACATCGTTAAAAACAACTCAAAAATCATTGTCATTTTCTGCTACTTTCAATTTACTAGGCATTTCCGGTTTCGACCGGAAGTAGAGGTCATATGAGGTCACGAACACGACAAAAAAAAGACCTAAATGACCTTAGTATGATCCCGCATAAAGTAACTGCCGGCCTCTTAGGTGTGATTTGTTAAAGAATTTCAAAGATTAAACAAAAAATGTCTAAAAACCTTGTAATTCGACACCTGATGACGTCATGACAACGTCATTGTTTGCATGCCCTCTTCATGTTAGGGTTCAAGTACATGCTAAGTTTCAAGTTTTTACAAGTTATTCTTTTCGCGAAATCTGACGAGCCGTACACCTAAAAACAAAACAAAACTTAACAATAACAATAGGTTTTCGGCAGACGAGCCGAACACCTTAAAAAACGAGTACAATAACAATAGGTTATCGGGCGTTAGCCGAACACCTAAAAAAAACCATCATACAATTCCCCCCACAAAATTATTTAAATTAAAATTTGGTTGTGTTACTCTTTAAGACCTAAAACAAAAAGTTAGATCGAATAATTTGCTGTTTTAAATATCCCCCGAAACAAACAAAAACCAAACAAGTTTTGTGTTGTCTTGTTTTTGAGAAAGTATCTTTTTATGATAAAGATTAGTTAGTTAAAGTTTTTATTAAAGACATAATAAAGTCTTGCCATTGGTGTGTTTAGTTGCAGCTGAGGAGTTCAAAGCGCATGCATGGTATGTTTCTCAACCACCAGGGCTCTATGCGGATGAATCTTGATCGGATCATTCTCTGTGATGTAGTCTGGACAGAAACCAATACATTGCGGCCAGCAGTCCGTACAGATCGATAGGTCTGAATTATAAATAATGATACAAAGCTGTTGATGTTGTCAATAATTCTATAAACGAGATTAAATCACTGTTTTGTACACACATTCGGACAAACATCACAGTATTTTCATTTGTTCTATTTTCCATTAAAGAATAGTTGATAGGAAAAAAAATTGCGACTTTAAATTTGGTAACTTATTGGTGCTTTGTACACAGGGCCCACGACTACCATGCTGGTAGTAAAGGCATATAAGCTTGTTCTTACTGTTTTGCTGATTCGACACATCCATTGGAAGGTTAGATCCTTCTTGTTTCAGAAACTCAACACAAACAAACTCAGTTTAAATGTTTTAGTTGAGTAAAAGGTATGATTATATGAACGCGTGAATCAGTGGCGTTATTGTATTGCCTGATAGGGGGGGGGGGGCGGTGTCAGGAGTTGACATCCGGTTGTGCAGCATGCCATCTCTTAGATATAGGAACATGTACTGAGGTATGCCTTTTTTACCACACAGTGGATACTTCTCCCAGCCCTCTGGTAACCAGCCTCTACATGTTTATCATTATTACTCTCAGTGGTAAAAATCGTGGATTTATTTTCTTTTTGATGTCAGGGAATGCACTTTGGTGGACAAGCAACAACTAAATGGGAGTATGATGCGGTCTCCTGTGGAATCCTGTTTTGGATTGCCGCCACCCTAAACATTTACCAATGTATGAACATGACATTCCCACCTCGAATTGGAGAAAGGGGAACATCAGTAAATTTATATTAACCAAGAACAAGTGCCTTTTTTTACTATAGCAAATAACACAAACATTATCACTTTATAATTACCTTTTTGTTGCCGTTTGATTCCTTCATAACTGTCCATGTGTTTCCGTCATTGCTTGAGTGCAGAAAAAACCCAAGCACGTATTGGTTTGATTCGTCACGGCCCTGGATGATAAGGCCGTAGATATCGACAGTGTGGCCAAAGTCCACCTGAATCCAATTTTTGGTTTTTTTCTCCCCACACCAGGAACCTGTTAGAATCAATAGTTTACTTTTACTATCTCTTGATGTTAAATGCATCCAATTTACACTCATGGCTCTTCAAATCACCAAATTAATATTTTAAACATAAGCCGAAGCGCAATTACAAAGGACCACAGAAATAATTCTGGGCACTTACACAACTTTTTACCGGTAACTTGGAATGAAACATAGGAAACGATATCATTTCGTGTTGATCATTATGTTTGACTGTTGATCACCTGACCCGAAACAGACTGAAACAATTTTCGGTTATAAGTTTTCAATCCTATGGAATAAATAGTCTTGATATAATTATGACAAACACTGTACTGCCCTAATGTTTGTGCATTGGAAGCCACGCATGATGTATCCGTCAGTTTACATTATCAAGAAATAATTAATGTTCATAAATTATTTAATATGAACTAGCGGTTTATTATCATTAGCGTAACAATTTTGTTTCTTTATGTTAAGTTTGTCACGGATTCTTTGTGGAGAAGGATAAACTAACCATGGCTGTTAAACCTAGCTAGCGCTGGTCCGTAGTTAATGTGTAGTTGTCGTTCTTGACGTCCTTTGCAGTAATCTGATGGTCGGCTATGGCGCCGCTTTCCATACCGAGGCGAGTCATGTTGCAAACTGGTTCAATATTTAAACAACAAAAACACTAATAACAGTACGAAATAAAAATAACAATCATAGGAAACTTCTCATCCCACTGTAAATTTTGAGTCACTAACGCTGCTCTGGATGTGGTTTTTAAGCTTTTCATTTTGCCAAGAAATTGATGTCAGAAGCCGCACTCGTATTGGATATTTTGATGAAGTGGTAACTAACCACGAGGTAATGCTTCCTTACTGTCACGTTAAAGGCATCGTACATGTTTGGTAATTGTCAAAGACCAGTGTTCTCATTTGGTGTATCCCAACATATGCATAAATTAACAAGCCTGTGAAAATTTGGGCTCAATTTGTCATCGAAGTTGCAAGAAAATGATGAAAGAAAAAACACCCTTGTTGTACAAATTTGTGTGCTTTAAGATCGGAATAAAAAATTCTTGCAAGAAGTTTTTATTATTTTAGTGAGAAATTACCTCTTTCTCAAAAACTACGTTACTTCAGAGGGCGTCGTTTCTCACAATGTTTTATACTATCAACAGCTCTCTGTTGCTCGTTACCAAGTTAGTTTTTATGCTAATATATATTTTGAGTAATAGCCAAACGTGTACAGTGCCTTTAAGTAATAACCTTTTATCTATTGGTTTGATTTTCAATTTATGACAAGAATACGATGAAATTGTTAGGAAACCACAACATAATTGTTTCTCCTGTTTAATGTTGATAATGCTATATGGCAATTAACCTGCTTTGGGCGCATTTCCAAAGCTTTTGGTCAGAACCATAATGTAAAATGAACATATTGGATTTTCCAACCATAAAGAAAAGTGCTTCTTAATTTGTGTTTATTTCAGTGAACATTGATTTTTTTACAAACCTGTGATAATGACTAGGAATGTACATTTTCCAGGGTTGCCAGCATCATCCAACGCCATACACGTGACTTCGGTGGTACCCGCTTTGAAGAAGTTACCTGATTTGACGGTCTTCCCTTCGTCATCGTCACTGCATGTTACTCGGTAACCTGATCTATCTTGGTCATACGCAACTACATCATACCACTGAGCGGAAGTAAGAGCATATCTGTCGTTGGTTAAGCCGAAGATTTCTTTGGGGCAGCGCAATGAAGGACCTTCAGTATCAAGTGGAGTATAAAGTATATAGATGAAAAAATATTTGGATATTGTCAGTATTCCCTATAATAGCCTTCATCGCCGATGACAAGCAAATTGATATTGAAATTAATGTACTTTTGAAAAGTTTTACTGATTTTCATGAAATGAAAGTTCTTTAGAAACTGCCGGTGTGGCAGGAGACTCTGGTGTCCCCCCCCCCCATACGGCGAACTGTGTACAAACTAATTTTGATAAAGCCCTCTTTTGAATCATCCTCCTCCAGCCCACGTTGATTTCCCTTATGGGGACAGAATCTCCGGGGGACAGACTTCCCTGGGACACCGGAATCTGTTCAATCTGCATTGACTTTGAACGCACACCTTAATTTTCTGGCAATCAACCGCGTCTGACGTCATACTCGTGACTGATGCGATAACCACGTGAACAAAAAGACACCCCCACATTGTTTATTCTTCATCATTTATTTTCAACGGCTACATACATTCACGACAGTAGCGGATCGCTAGAAATTCTGTTGAGTGCAGTGCACTGCGAGGACTTGCGTATCGAATTATTAGGTGTTCGTGCAATATGTGCACGAACACCATTTGATTTTGGTCTTGGTTTTTTTTTTAGGTGTTCGGCCAACAGCCGAAAACCTATTGTTAATGTTCTGGTTTTGGGTGGGTTTTTTCCCACTTCTTCTTCTTCTTTTCCGCGAAAAGCAAAGTCATACAGATTTGAAACTTTGCAAGTACTTAGACCTTAGTGAAGAGACGTAACTGACTCTTCCATGACGTCATGACATAGTTTTTTTTTAAATAACGTTAAACATTTTAAAACCTAGAAAACCGCAAATTATACTCACCTTTGCACCATATGAAAGCCCTTGATTTATTTTACATAGCATACACAATGTGTGACCCCATGTATGTGACATTTACCTCGCGTTGAAAGTACATGTTTTAAAAACAATATATCTTATTAACCAAACGTGTTACATTTTACATCAGTACATCATCTGAAAGCCCTTTAACACTTCTATAAAATCGTTCATAAGGTGCCACATCAATTGACCTTTACTTTAGGTCGAAACTGGAAGTTAAATTTTCAAACGTTAAAAAACAGTCATATCTTAATACCAAATAGTATTCAGACTTGAAACTTGTCATCTTTTTATACCTTAGTGCGTAACTGACATCGCATTTAACATTAACATTAAATACACGTTTAATATTAATAACATTCATATCTGGAGAACCATAATTGCTACATACGAGGTATTTGCATCATATCAAAACTCTTGATGTACTTTACAAAAATCTAATACAAAATGTAACCCCATGTGAAATTTACTTCCGGTCGAAACCGGAAGATGAAGTGAAAATAAATATTCTCGGGCCTCGTTTTGAGGTCTTCAAACATGACCTGGATTTTTGACATGGCTCTTTGAGCCTTCCAATTGAAGGAGTAATGACGTAATTATCTCTAACAGCGAGCTCTCGTGACAAATCTTAAAAAGTGTTTTTTTTTTCCTGAGAACCTGTTGCAAGTTCAAAACAGTTCAAAAATTAGCACAAACTTATAAATCTCAATGTCTGGATAAAAAATAAGGTATAACGTCATGATGACGCCATCAGTTTTCAAATTAGGCTTGATCAAGATTTCTGTTTCAAAAATGCAAATCTTTGGAATCACAATAATCTTACGTAGGCCCCTCTTTTTCAATGTTTTTTTTTACAGAGACATTTTTACAAAATGTTCTCTTTACTTTTCACCAGCTCTGCTAATTTCAAAATGGTTCCGATCACCCTGTTTTTGTGATGTCTCGAAAACTGAATTTCTAGTTTGTTCTTCAGAATCTTTTTCTTCCACGGAACTCTTCTCTACAGCATAACTCAATATTGAAATTAAACTGAACATTTAAACTCGTCAGACAATTATACCATAATATGAAGACGGCACAGTTTTCATGACGTCCTGCAAGTTTTTTTTAAAGTTGAAAAATGTACATTTGGTATTGCTGTATTTTGTTGAATTTAAAAGCTATGATGTTCATAGTTAGGCATCTGATAGGTTAAGACTGGGGCAACATAAAAAAGTTAACGCCAAATTCGTATGATATTTACAACCGGTCGTACCGGAAGGCCAAAGTTTTTTCTTTCCCCCCCCCCCAAAAAAAATAATAATAATAATAATAATTTTGGGGCATAAATCAATATTAAAATTGATTTGACATTGAAACTCATCAGACAGTTGAACCTCAATATCAAGATGAATCTTGATGATGTCATGATGTACATTAAATCTTTGATATTTAATCAAGTTTAATATTTGTAAAAAATCATAACTCATGAACCACACATCATCGGACAGGTCGTTAAAAGTTCAACAAATGCTACAAGAACCGTGACCCCATTTGACTTTGACTTCTAGTTCAAATTTTAAAAATTCACGTCTTAAATTTGTTTTTATCATTTTAGCATACTTTTTTGTATCAGGTTGTAGAACATTGAGGCTGTTCAAACTTTTCCACGAAGATGACAACAGTTTGACCTTTACATCTGGTCAAAACCGGACGTTGAGCCTGCTGTTGACCCACATTGACAACGCACGATACTGTAATAACACACGTAGGCCCTACACGCAAACGCTGAACCTTGCACGTGTAGTTTAATTTACATGTGTATATTATACTGTACGGCTACATGTAATAATACATTAATGTCGCTGTTTCATTGTCTATTGCAGACCCAAATATAGTATATCTAATATTTGAAAACGTCGTAACTCCTGAACCACACATCGGATATTTACAATTCATTCATCATCTAAAAGGTCTGAATAAACTAAAGAGCGCTACGCAAAGTGTGACCCCATTTGATATTGACTTCCACTTGAAATTCACACAATGAATGTTTACAATCTTTACGTCATTAAAAAAGGTCTTTAAAGTCTCAAAAGGCGCTACACAAAATGTGACCCCACTTGTCCTGACTTCCAATTCAAACCGGAAGTTGAAGATTTATAATGGAACAAACTAACTCGTGAACCAAACATTGGATTTTTGTCCCCAATGCAATCATAATGTGATGACACTCACGAACACCTTGGTTATGTAATTAACAAAAACTGATTGTTTAGTCTTATTTTAAAAAAATTGAATGTCTAGTTTAGCATAATCTTTGTATCAGGTTGTAGAACGTTGAGCCTGCTCCAACTCTGTGCACAGAGATGACAACATTTAGATCAAAACCGTTCTAGCTACGGTGGTCGGCGCCGGGCGGGCCCGACCGGCACCGAGGATTTCCGCCCAGCACTTCTAATGAAAAACACTGCTTCCGACTGGCACTAATTTCACATAAAAAACTGCTGTAAACGTTACTATTGTGAAGAAAAGTAGTTCTTACATTCATATTTCTGTCTTTATTCTTGTTTAAATTGCAATTGTACAGGGAACATGTTTTCAATTTGAGAAAAAATAAATTATTGTTCCGTTTTGCCGCGGGTTGTTGTCTAATGTTACGTTTCATGGAAGCTGCCATATTGAATTTACCGATGTATACGTTATACACATAGAGCAAGTTCGATGTCGACCATTGGGCGATTTTGCCGTGTACTCATGGAACATCTAAATGTAGGAAAACATTTGGCGTCGCTGTTACATTGTATAATGCCCACCCAAAGATAATCCGTGTAATATTTGAACAATCCATACCTCCTGAACCACACATTGGATTTCTACAATCCATACATCATCTGAAAGGTCTTAATAAATTAAACATGTGCTACACAAAATGTGACCCCGTTTGACCTTTAATTTTGTTTCAAACCGGAACTTGAAATTTACTGTTTCAAAAAATCATAAGTTCTGAACCACACACTGGATGTTTACAGTCTATACATCGTTGGGAAAGAATGTAACAACTTTAGAAACGATACAAAGAACGCGACAATTATTTACATTTACTTCCGGTTCAAACCGGAAGATGAAGCTTAGCCTAATATAAAAAAATTATAACTCCACAAATTTGTAATTCACAATTGAAACATTATTGTTAGGTCGTAAAATATTCAACATACGGTACACAATGTGAACCCAGTTCAAACCGGAAGTTGAAGTTTTATAATGAAAATCTATTTCCGAACGAGACATTGGATTTATCAGCTAAAATCGAGTCACAAATTCATTCAATCATAATTTGATGACATCACTCACAAACACCATGTTTTTGTAGTTAACAAAAACTGAATGTCTAGTTAGGTGTTTGTGCAATACAAGCACGAACACCTCTTGATATTGTTCTGGGGGGTTTAGGTGTTCGAGCAATATAGCACGAACACCTCCTTGTTTTTGTTCTGTTTTTTTACTAACTTTTTATAAGACCTGTTCCTTGATATGGGGTTAGTCCACTTAACTACTGACTTTGGAGACATGTTCGTTTGTATGAGGGGTTTGTTCGCGTTACGTACTAACTTTTGAGACCTGTTACTTGATACAAGGGGTAGTTAATTGCTTTACGTACTTACTTGTGATACCTCTTCCTAGTTTGCATTACGTACTTACTTGTGATACCTGTTCTCAGTTTGCATTACGTACTAACTTCTGAAATCTGTTCCTTGATATGAGGGGTATGAGATATCTGTTCCTTGATCTTGTGAGACCTGTTCCTATATAAGGGGTAGTTCGCTTTATGTACTAAGTTGTGAGACCTATTTCTTGATATGAGGTGTAGTTCGCTTTAAGTACTAACTTGTGAGACCTGTTCCTTGATATGAGAGGTAGTTCACTTTGAGTACTAACTTGTGAGATATTTCCCTTGATATAAGGAGTTCGCTTTACGTACTAAATTGTGAGACCTGTTCCTTGATATGGGATTAAGTTCGCTTTATGACCTGACTTATAAAACCTGTTCCTTGAAACTAGTGGCATTTTGCCTTACTTACTAACTTGTTAAACCTGTTAAGTTTTAGAGTCAGTATCAGAATGAAGGTTAAGTTTAGGTTTTGATAGGCACATTAAAAGTCAAAATAAGGGCATGTCAAAGATGAATTGTCTTCTATCTCGAAGTCAGACCCACTTTAAAGGTCTGGAGCGCCTAATCGAAGAAAAATACAAAGAACAGCTTTGTGTTTGTTCACAAACACCTAATATCTAGTTTGTTAAGCTTCAGTAATGTTAAAAAGTTTTTCCAGAGATTATTCAGTGGGCAAAATGTGTAACATCTCGTTTTAAAATGTGTTCTATCGTTTTAATTGTTTTCTTCTTCATTGTCTTTCTTTCTTTTGTTCGGAACGATGCGTTAAACATAACAGTCCTTGCGTGATTTTTTTTAAATTCATTTCTAATCTTAGCCAAACATTTTATATTGAAATCAGTTTTTGAAGCAGACACGCGTAACTTTTGATTAACGTTTAACGCAAATTTAGGATGGCAGCATTATTGAAAAGGTACATGCTTCCGGAACTAAGGGGATACAACAATATCTGGAAACATGTTTTTGTTGATTTCTTGTTCGCCCTTTACAACACAAACAACAAATGCTTATGCCCGGACAAGCATCTAGACAATTTGACCTGCTTTCTGCTTAAACGGTAATCAGCCCCGTTTCCTACCTGTAATTGCTGAAGTTGTGTCGGGTATTGGTGTTGAAAGTTCCGTTGAAACTGTGGTGATCTATATACGTATAAATTGAAAAAAATTGTGAATCAATTTATAAGCCCAAATCACTATACATTTTGGTTCTTCTGCGTAGAAGATTAAAATGTAAACAAATCTTGTCAGGATTAATTTTCAGAGTTTGACTGAGCCTCAAAAAGCCTTCTGCATTGTTCACCAGACATTGTCATTGTTGGTATAAACCATTACTAACTTCGCTTTTTCTTATCAAAGTACTTTAAAGTAGACTACTAATTCGAGGGCCAGTATTGTTATGAAAAATCAAATAAAAACAAGAGGAAGAGAAGGTAGAATTTTGTGATGAGTTAACTTCACAATGGCTAAAAGTGTTTTCTTTCCTTTTCAGCCACTTAATATTGTTTTGGTTCACAACATGAAATCGAGATTCGGTCTTCCGTTGAAGTCATCGTGACGTAAACGGTTCATGACTTAGAGACCGGTTTGTGAATGGCGTAAATTGATAACTTACTTTTGTTTTCATTTATTGGCAACCCCTACAAAGGACCTCATAGATTTTTCTTCATTTAAAAAAAATCTTATATCAACGGTTGCATTACAAATCATTATATGATTTGATGAGATACTCGCAAGGTATAATGTCTGGTAAAAGTTCAGAGTAATCTGCAATATTATTGACATCTATTTGCATAACCTTGAGCAGACGTTTGGTGTCTGATCGGAAGGGAGGGGAACTTACTCGTTCAGTCGTTTTTGTTTTGGCTTGTGATGTTTCTTGCTCTGAATTGGTTGTCATCATTGCTTCTTCAGGGAGTGGTTTTGCTTTATTTGATGAGCCACCGTAGTAAGAAAATCCGCCATCTTGTTTATAGCTATCAGGAAGATCCTCTTTGCTGGCGTCGTTGAGCTGACATATGCCACTGATGTCATTGTGATTGAATGACAAACAGCGACTGTGCCTCCAGCAAAGCATCATACACTTGATCCGAACTGTCCCTGGTTGATTCAGGAACGATTGACCGATCAGTGCGTGGTGCTGGTGTGGCAGGAAAATGCTTCCATGGGACCCGATGGTGCAACTAGAGTCAGTCGCTGATGCCTGGTAGGACACCCATGCGAGTATCGCAATGGTGAGCGGTACAAGACTTGTCATGTTTGTTGTGATCGCATCGACGGTCAAGACCAGCTTTGTTTTTCGATTCAAATGTTAACTCAATTGAAATGTGTGAGTTTGTTCTCGGATCCAATCTTGATTGACCTGTTACGTCGTGTGAACTGCGTTGTTTCTTATACTACGAGCGGACCTCTAATGAACTTGCTATATTATGATCACTCGGTTTTGTTGACGATTTGTCGGGGTGCTCCGTCGTTAATGATGCAGTCCTTGCTGAAGATTGCTGAACGTTTTGGACCATACCATGATTTGAGGGGTGTGGCATTTTAATATGTTCTTCAAGCATAAACATAAAGTGATAACAAATTTTTATTACCAAGATACATCGTTAAATAAAGAGTCAAACCAAACTATTATACTGCTACAATGTAGGCATATCATCCCACAAACTTTAACCTCACAATGGCTTTTTGTAACACCCTCTCGATCTCCCCTTCTGCACTAATGATGTGTGCATCGCCAACTCGTGTCGCGTAGTAAATACGTGTATAAATGTAACCTTCTATAGATAGAAATCCTCGGTAACCAACAGAAAATCCAAGGAAGTCAATGTCATAATAGCAATGAGTAGCATACCGGTGATGGATCAAACGGTGATGTCACTAAAACTTATATGAATATGAGTCTCACCCAATCACTTTAGCACACACTGCATCGGCTCCTGTGTGTACATTGTTTCTGTATTGACCATCAATACATTGCAGTTAAACATACCCGATTGCAAAAAGGAGTCTGCGTTTCCACTGAAATTTATTAGAAAACAAATTACACGTGATATGGCTGAAAACTGATTGAAAATTCGTTAGCAATTAATTGTACGTGTTAAACATGCCTCTAAAACGGATCTGTAACAATCTTCTCAAAATGGATAATATTTACTTTTGGAAGGTGAAACATAAAAGCTGCCTTGAAAGAAGTGTTAGCGGGATATAATTTCGATTTTGACTCTGACAACAGTTTGATGAAGGAGACTCATCTGCATCCCCAGAATCAAAGCAAAACGTTGCTGTTAGGCTGCTGAAACGTCATAGTGTCTTTTAATTGACCAAAGCACAATTACCAAAAGTTAAAGTGGAGCAGGAGAGTGCTGTAGAGAAGATGAGAGCTGAATACGAGCATCATATTTAGCTATTTAATTTAAACTTAAAAGTTCAAATAATATATGCACAACATTCTGTTGAAATGCATTTACTTGTTTCAAAAAATTACTTCCTCTGATTTCATTGAAACAAATCTTTAATGATCAAGGCATACATTTCTGAGAAGAAAAAATGCTTTATCATATCTAAAATAGCTTGCTTTATTGAAACAAAAGCCAAACGGTTTTATTTTATCCTCATCATAAATGTAAACAAATTTGTGTAAAGCCGTGTGAGTTTTTGTGTATTGTTTCTGTCGTGAAACACTGTACATGAGTTTATTCAGTATAACAGTGATGTCCCTCCTTGGGACATAAACATTTATCCTGTGAGGAACATTCACAAACATTGTAATTTCTTCAGACGTGTCTTTACTTCTGTGTCCAAGGTAGCTCTGAGGCTACCTTGAAAAATGACCAGTACTTACTTGCATTTTGTAGTATTTTCTCCGTTTTATTCATGCAGAAGTAAGTAAGTGCTAAAAAGAAAAGAATTTACTTTTCATGTAAAAGTAGATTCTTTTAGCATTTAGTAAATACTTTCCAGTAAAAGTTTTAACTTCCTTTTATTCATATGAATGGTAGTAAACACTTGAAATTTTCAAGTAAAAGAAAATACTAGTTTTTATTCATACGACCCATTAGCTAGTAAAGACATTTATTTATTTTATTTTTTTAATCGCTGTGTTACAGAGTTGTCTGTGCTAAAAAGCAAAATCTTGAAAGAAGTATTTAACAACTCCTATTAATTAAGATTCTGAACTTCGGTTAAATATCTTTCAAGGGAGAGAGATGGGTATTGTCAATAACTACGGACTAAACAAAGAGTTTTACGGTTGTTGTTCCTTTTTCCGGTGTCAAATCAATATTATTTGGTGGTCGGGATATCTTGGCGTTTACTTCAATATAAATTGGTTGGGATATCGTGGCGTTTAGTTCAATATAAATGTATGCATATAATTATGTATATTTACAGCAAACACTGATAGTGGTATCTATAACGTTACTTATCAAGGCCAGAGAGAGCTATTTATAACGCTCTGACATCAAACACTTTAAAAACATTTAGCTAGTAAAAGAAATTATTGATGTTTTATATCTGCTTATTTTCTGTGCTTCTGAACAGTTTGTGCATAAAAACAAAAGCTTGAAAGAAATATTTCCCATTCATTACGATTTTGGACTTCAGGTAAATCTCCCTCAAGGTAGAGATGTGTAATGTCAATAACTATGAACTAAACAGAAACTGGTTGAAGTTCTTGTATTTCTTCGGTGTAGACCTACTTTGTTTTTGCGAATACCTCTCTGTATCACTGTATTGTTTCGTTTTTATAATAACTATTGTGTATAATGTTTGCTGTTGAACTAGAGCGAAATTCATCCAAAGCAATTCGGACCACTGTTACAGGTCAACTCAATTTGGTGGTCGAGATATCGCGGCATTTACTTCAGTATAAATGTATATAGGAACAGCAAACACTGATATTGGTATATATGTATAACGTAACTTAGATCAACGCCGGAGAGGGTTTTGTATAAAGCTTGGACATCAAACACTTTAAAACCATTTGTTTAGTAAAATAAACCATTTATCTTTTATATTTGTTTCACGTCTGTGCTTAAAAGCAAAAGCTTAAAAGAACCTTTAAATATTTCCCATTCATTACGATTCATGGACTTCTGTTAAATCTCCCTCAAGGGAGAGATGTGTAATGTCAGTAACTACGAACTGTTTGGTTTAAATGTAATAAAAATAAGGTATTGAGATGCAAGGACCGTTCTGACGTCACAGTCTTACACAACACCCGTGACGTGGCATTGGGTTTACGCAAACGTGGCGTAGTGTGTTTCTTGTTGATCAATGTACAGACCAACAATGCGGATAACATTGATAGTTACTGAAACCTTTCAGCCAGTTTTTTCATCAGTTGGTCAGATGGCATCTTTTCGGTTGTGGGCGAATATCGGTCCTTGGCTGTGTAAATTTGTCTCACAAATGCGATCCATCATAGCAAATCGGTCCTCTGTTACAGGTCCAAACAATATCGTATACGATGAGTTCGTGTCTAGAGGCCGATTTGGTGGTCCAGATATTGATGCATGTAGAATTACAGCAACTTAGATCAACGCCATATAGAGAGCTATATCCACGTTAAAACCCTCTAGGGAGGCGCACTGGCTGTAACGAACAGTATGTTGTTTGCATTTTTGTTAATTACTCCCTTCATGCAAGTGAAAAAAAAAGAAATCCTTCTATAATATCCTCAATTGTACCTCCAAAAAACATAGTGGAAAATTTGACTGGCCAGGGTCACCCCATTCAGCTTGTGTGAGCCAAAGGCAAGACTCCCTGATGTATTGTAATGTTAGTAAGAAATCTTTGGTGTTGGCAGATGCATTGGCTGTACCCACCACAGTGCTCATTATTATGAGAGCAGCTTGACAGAGAATCAGAGCTGTTGTTAGCTTGTGGGCTTCAGGAGCAATATGGAAGCCATCAAATCTAGATTATTGGGAGGTGGGCGTGGAAAGCTCCTTAACAATTTAGAACTGGGGAAAGTAACGGTTTATACATTTTTACTGACACACTTTTAGCACTAAGCATCGCTGGCTGTAGTTAGCAAATTAATTACCAAAATAATAATAAAAAAATCATAATTGCTAAATAAACATCCCTAGCACCCCTGAGCCATCTATGAGGCTTGATTATCATGAGCTATAGCTCCATGCCCTTGGCGTATTACGATTCTTAAAACCTGCTGTTGGCAACAGCTAATAATTGGTAAGATGATACGAAATTATGTCACTAGTACTGCAGGGTTTTAAGCTCTGACATCAAACACTTTGAAAATCAAAATTTAGCCAATAAAGTAATGTATTGTTTGTTTTTGTTCACCCGCTGTTACATGGTGCTATGTGAATAAATGGGTAACGCCACATACCTTGTATAAAAAAATATTTGAGATGCTTTTCGGCAAAGTCCTAAAAAGAATCATGAAATATTCCCATCCATTAAGATTTTGAACTTCAGGCAAATCTCCTCCAATCATTGAAAGACGGGATCACTCTAAAATCTTCGGATCAGAACCCCCTAACAAAATTATTCAGAAAAAAACCAGTTGTGTGTGAACATGAAGAAACTCCACCAGTTTTCAGGAAAGAGTGACTGATATACACAGCTAGCACTACGGCATGTCAAAAGGTCGACGAAAATTTGAAAATAAATGTCCCCCGGCAAATCGGTCTAATTTCGAGACATTTCTGTCGTAAAAAAGCACAAATTTGTTTTAACAACACAAATACTGTAATACTTTAGAAACTACGGGTACAAACTCAAACTCAAAATGCCTAAATTGATGTCAAACACTAGCTTCGACAAACGAAAATTTCTCTCGGTGCACGTCGAAGAGGTTTTGCGTGCATTCATGACGCCAACGAACGAGATAGTCCGGCTCCCGAAATCAGCGTGCAAACTGTACTGATAATGTACATGTACGTTCAGGGAGTAAGACGAAGAAACCTATCACATGATACAAATTGGTGAATCACATTTCCCGTAAGAGATGACCAAAGCACCAGGGAAATAGTTGTTTACATGTTTTAGCTCTGTAACAAGCACTGCTAATGGCTTATTATGACATCATTGACAATTTTTATGAATGAAATTAGAATCGGCCGACGGCGAGCTTTATGGTGATACCACTTTTGCAATGGGGGGATTTATACGCTATTTAGGATTGGTATTGAGATTCAAGGACCGTTCTGACGTCAAAATCCTACTCATCACCCGAGGCGTTGCATTGGTTTGCGCAAACGTAGCGTCGTGTGTTTCTTGTTGGTCAATGTACAGACACAATTGTAGATAACCTTGATAATTACTGAAACGATTCAGCCAGTTTTTTCATCAGTTGGTGATTGCATCCTTGTGGTTGAAGGCAAATATTGTCCTTGGGTTTAGAAATCTGTCTCATTAACGGGTATTCATCAAAGCAGTTCGGCCCACTGTTACATGTCTACTCAATATTATTTGGTGGTCGAGATATAAGGTGGCATTTACTTCAATATAAATGTATGCATACATGTAAGAATTACAGCAACCGCTGATATTTGTATATATTTTACCCTTTACTTAGATTAATGCCATGGAGAGCTATTTGTAAAACTCTTCATCAAACACCTTTGACAGGTCCTGACAGGGTTGACTACTTTGTTGAAGAGCTCTTTGTGCAAAAAAAAATGAAAGAAATCATTAACTATTTTCCATCTATTACGATTCTGGACTGGTGTAATCTATAATATTTTAAGCCAAAGTAGCGTTTTTGAGATATCGCCGAAAATCTTGAGCGGTTATGTCCACGCAGGAAGAATAATTCATGATAGGAATACTAAATCGGAGAAACGTTCCATGCAGAAGCGTTTTTCAGATTGAAATGTTTATAACCACATTCAGTTGAAGGGACTTTTTTCTCAAAATGTTATACACTATCAATAGATGCAGTGCTTCATACCAAGTAAGTTCTTTATGGTCATAATTGTTTTGATTAATTATCAAAGGTATACCATCTCTTTAACAGAAAGTAGTCCTGCGAATGGCGATAGTTTTGGTCCTTTGACTCGCATAGTCAAACAGCAGTTTTTTCAACATCCAAACTCTCTTTTTATTAATGACTTAAATCGATACCTTAGGCGTAGACATGAAGCGATTATTCCCAATGTGTTTATTCCACGCAGAATCTTTAAGGAGGTACAGAAGCATAATGCTACCATTGAGAAGATTTAATTGATTCTAGAGGCTATTTAATGGGCAAGTGCTAAGAATTGGGATTTATCAAGTTGTGTTAATCAGCCTGAGATTTACGTTTCAGTGTTTGGTTTTAAAGTCACGAGAATTGAAATTCAATTACTATTCTGACGTCACGTTCTTAACCAACACCAGTGACGAGGCATTGGTTTGCGCAAACGTAGCGTCCTGTGTTTCATGTTGATCAATGTACAGACAAATATTGCGGATAACTTTGATAGTTTTACTGAAACAATTCAGCCTTTTTTTCATCAGTTGGTGATGGCATCTTTGCTGTTGTAGGCAAATTGTGTCCTTGGGCTTAGAAATCTGTCTCACGAACGGGTATTTATACCAAGCATTTTGCCCACTGTTACAAGTCCAATCAATATCTTATACGATAAGTTCGTGTTTATCGAATCCCCATCCAAAACAACGGTGTCCTATTTGTTCAAGCGAAGCAAAGTCCCACACAAGACGTCACATTATGCGCTGGTAAACGCGGGTAATTGTGCTGATTTTGTGTCGGGAACCATAGACGCGCGCCGCCAATGGCAGAAGTATTTCTAGTTTTTCAAACCTTGAGGTTGGGGCCTAATTTGCTGATCGATAATTACGAAAAACAGAGGTGTAAACACATCAAAAATACATTTAAATGACAAACAAACACATCATAAACAAGTTTAACTAGCATTCCCGTAATTGTTTTTGTTCAAGTAGGCCTTTTTGAAGACAATAAAAACAAAAAAAACCTAAAATTTATTGATGTTTTTCACATATTTATTACTGCTCACAAGTAAGATTACCAAAACATTTATGAAATTTATCTGCAATATATAATGCTGAATAAAATGTGATCGGTTAAAGATGAAAGTTAACACCTGGTTTTTTATACTGAAAGAATCAGCCAGTGTCTTCCTTGGATTGAATAGTGAAAAATTTTAGAAAGTTTAAGCGAGCGATTCTGTAAATAGTTAAAGGGATTCATGTCTGGAACTAAGTTATTGTCATTTTTCTCCAAAGCAACATCAACGATGTATTGAATAATATAAAGTTAGAAGAGATCTCGATGATAGGCCTACGAAGGGAATACAATGCATCATATAATTTGATCTGAATATTTTGTCTTTACGAAGCTGAGTGGCATCATGACTCACGTGTGTATTCAAGTCTAGTTTTATATCTCCTCACTTTGCGACTGATTAAGTTGAATGTTTCTAATTGAACATTAGTAACACTTTATCGAAGCATATCATGAGCGATTTAGTTTAGGGCATGTTTCCAAAAGGGATAAAGATACCGAGGGATTTCCTTTGCATGTGTTATCGGATAGGGCTACTTTCAGGAGTCACCTATGTATATTAAAAACACCACCATTAAATAACAATATTGACAACACAATTCTAAAAAGCAGCAATAAAATGAAGATAAATTATGAAATCGTAAAATCATGATGAGAAAAAAACCCATACAGTTTAATAACAATGCGAACCACAGCATTTTACAATGTGGCGTCTTATGTCACGTTCTTACCGTTGGTTTGATTGGTTAGACGAAGATGCGCATGTCAAAACCACAATTTCTACAGTTTTTAGTTACGTTCACTTCTTGCCTTAGAACATGATTGTAAACCATCCCGAATCGCTGCTTAATCAAAAATATGCATTATTATTAAATGTTCAATTATATCAACAACTGCCTTTACAAGTAGTCAATGTTTTCAAGAAGAGACGCGCGTTTCGAAATTAAGGTTTTCTGAAATTTTGTATTTTGTTCAATTCTTGCTTTACAAAATATTTAACTATTTTCTCAATTAATGACATTGGTTATTAAAATGGGCATTCAACGAGAAGAGACGTGTATCCCATTGATGTATAGTACGTTGTATATCAAAAGTCAGCTGGCAAGTCTTTATATCTATCAATCTATTGTGTTTTCACTTAAAGGCATAATGTCAGCGTCAGCATAATCACGTTACATTTAACTCATTAATATGTTAATTAACAAACGTTTTTCTTTTTACAAGTATATCAGTTAAAGTGTAACTTCATAAAGAACCACGCGAGGCCAATTGAACTGATCAACCAAGTTTAATATTGCAGATTTACCAGTTTTAATTTAAGCACATCTTCAAGTGCCAATAAATATTTCAAAACGTTATCTTCACGCTTTGTAACGAACACTTTTTTGTGAAAACACTGACTTCCACGTTCCGTATAGTAAGCTTTTCGGATTTGAGCTTTAGACTTATAGTGCTTTACTCTTCTTGGTTGAAAATTTTCAGTCAGTTTACATCGTGGTTTCTTACTGGATATCAACCATTCTTTTAAAATGTTGGTGAAGTTGTGGTGTACACTCTAATAAGGCATAGTCTGACATCCCGATGTACAAGTTTCATTACAAAAAAACTTAAAACATTTTCAGTTATAGGCTTACTACTTTGCCTTGTAATAAAACTACATAAAATAGTCCGTCCAAGTTGATGAGCGTAACCATTACACTCATTACAGATTTACAGTTATTTCCTATTTCATAGGTTTTTTCATGTACATAAAAAACGAGCGAAGTTACCAACATATAATAATACCAAAGCTTTTCAATAGCAGAGTAGATAACTAAATTTTACTAATCACAATGCAATAACAACCTCAACCATAACACCATCAGTATCGCTTAAAGAGTAGCTCCAGCATGCTCTGGAAATATTTAGCTTTTTACATTTTTCCAATAGATGGAGTCCACAAGAAATGTAACAAATCATTATGAGTCCGTTACCTCACGCTAAAACAGGGTAAAAATGTCTTTTCCTCGAAACACCCCAGCCCAAAATCTGAAAACGCGAGTTAAAACAAACCCCGCGACGAGGGACTAATGACGTCACTAGACGCTAGTTTGTTTGGACCTGCCTGTATGAATGCACTGAGCTAACGCAAGTTCACCGCCAAACTTCACCATTTGCAGCCAATACGGCCGTAAATGTGACTTTTTATAGGACGATCCAACAGGCAAATAATCAGCAAGCCAATTTACAACGGATTTACGTGTTTTTTGGGTTTTTTTTTTTGTTCTTTGAGAGGCGAGGCGACACCGCAGCTCGGCTTGATCATCGCTCTACACGTCAAAATTCAACCCAAACATACACACACGGCGATTCCCGCGAAACAACAACAACGCAGACCGCGGCATTATCACGGCGAAGACCCCGACACAACGCACAATCAAGCAGTCGCGTGTTTATAGACTTAACGTTTATGCGCGTGCTCGGGAAAACGGTTATTCCCATGACATTACAATAATCATCGCTGGTGTGCACACGTCCAAACCGTATACAGCACTGGTCCGCACGCTCATGGTCTGCGGAGCTTAGTTTAGTTCCGTGGAAATTTTAGCTTGTTGATAGCGAAAAACTACCAAACGTGTAGTATACTCTGGATGGACAGAAAGAGTATTTTACTGTATGATGTAAGTTTGGTTTCTTCTTGATTTTGTTTTGTTTCCCGAGCAAAGAGACAATTATGTCCGGTTTATAATGCTAGCCGTGAAATTTTAGCGTCCAGTGACGTCAAGGGGTCAATGCATATCATTATCATATATAAACAGTTTTTTACTTTCGGCTGAAAAAGCCGCGCGGGGAGGTGCATTTTTGACTCGAATTCTTTATCACTAAATGCAAATTTTAAGTGTAAAATGGTTACCGGCATCTACGATGTCTGTCTATTCGGCCTTAAAAAGGTAAAATGAAATTATTGAGAGCATGTTACAGCCGCTCTTTAAATTGTAGCTACGCATATTCAAGGGATGTACAAAGTTATGAATAAGAATAACATAATAGTCTTCTTTCATTGCACGAATGAGCTTCAGTTTTTATCTGGAGGAAAACTATCAACACGTAGACTATAGGTTTGTAGTTTACATTTTAATGCGAAGTAGTCTGTGTTTCCACAAACGTGTGATCAAAGATGTAATCTGTCCTCATGAAACATCTCAAAACAGAACTACTTTAGATCTGTTTGGAGCTCTGTAATTAACACATGTTTAATTGGATTATTAGCGCTCTATACAATAATAACTCGGTGTTGCAATTTTGTAACTGTATTTAAAGACGTAGTTGTTTCTCTATAGCACGCCGTTCAACGTTATTGATTTTAATTCTTTAGGTTCTTTTTCTTGCATAATTTGTGAAAGAAAAAAGCAGGATCAAGATGAATCATTTGGACGCAAAACTATTATGACTGTGTTAAAGCTAGGAGTGAGGATTTCTTTTATACAAACATTGATTTTAAAAAGTTTGATAAAATAATGTTGGAGTTTACTTTGACGATGTTACTGACTCGGGATAAGAACGTTGTACAATCCCTTCAATATGATTAACACTTAAACGAAACCATATATCCTATATTTTTTTCTATGTATTTTTTTTCTACCAAGCACAGACTCGTCAACTAATATTTACTCCAATAATAATATTTAAATATCAAGAGAAGGTGTACATTTTAGAGATCTTCTAATACTAGGTACAGCATTGTAAATCTGACTCTTCTTGTACTTCACATTAACCTGTGAACGTTCCTTTTTGTCAACCTTTCTTATGGAATAATCATCAAGGTATGAATAATTAGTTTGTAATCATCAACGCTTACTTTGATTGCTCGAAAACAATGTGAGTTTAAACCAAGTTCTTAATCGTTTAATCAAGTTCTGATCCTTATACTGCATTGTTTGACATTGAAAATTGAAGTTTTTAAATTCAGTTTACAAGTACTTTGCATTATCATAAATTAAATCTAACCGGTAAAACCACATCAAGATGTGCTTTACCATTCCAAATACAAATGCAGTTATTTGCGATTTTCTGGATAATTCATCTTCATGTACAAAACCCTTAAGTGAAGTTACCTTAATACACAAGCGAAATATCATCAATAGCAGACTAGGCAAGTCAATTATATTTAAGAATCAAAATACAATTACAGCATGAACCATTAAACTAGTATTAACATCACCATTTAAGTCTAGACTCATATTCAAGGGATGTACAACATTATTAATTAGCAGAACATTATTTTTATTGAAAATTGTTCTACATGCATATCTTATCAAGTAAACAAGTTTCCCCAAATTATGTGACCAAAAATATAATTTCGAATCATTTCTGGTATTTTGATATTTTGGTTCCTTAGGAACACACTTCAACGTGTATTAAAATGAATGAGTGAGACTTGACACTTGCTCACATTACTCGGCAGACTGTATCTTTGTAAAAGTCAGCCTGAAATATTTGATCCCCTCCGAGGCAAAACTTATAGGAGAAGGAAGGGTAGGTGTTTGAGGGAGGACTTTTTTTGTATAAACATTGATTTTGGTGTCTTAAAATCTTCTACAAATAATGAGTTTACTTTGATGCCATGGTACCGTTGCAAATTCTTGTTACTAAATTTGAACAAGCTTGTTGTACAATCCCTGTAATGTAGTTTACACTAAAATGAAAACATCTACTCCTATGTATTTATTTCCACCAAGCACAGACTCAACTACTTATTACTTCAATAATAATATTTAAATATCTAGAAAAAGAGAAATATAGATTGTCTGATATGTACAACATTATAAAAGTGATGGTTTTGAATGCATGTACTTCACAATTTTCATTTTCTTAGAATTATCGTCGACGAATGAATAAATGTAACTAATGTTGAATGTTTCTTTGCCGCAAATTACAAGCTAATATTAGATGTGGTTTTAGTTGCACAACATTTTCAAATGTTTGAGTTTGAATGCGACGCTCACACAAAAGTGAAGCATGCTTTACCGCATCTTCACATTAAATTGTGAATGTTCATTTTTTTATTTTTTTCATCGTTGACGAATGAATAATTGTAAATAATTATAAATGTTTCTACGCCACAACTTACAAGCCGATGTCGTTTCATTTTCATTAGTTTGAATTTGAACATGACGCTCACACATAAGTGAAGTATGCTTTACCGCATCTGGTACATATGTTACATTGTGCTGCCCGTTGTGATGGGGTCCATAGTGTTTTGTACACCGAGGGGGCAAATGGCACCCGAGGCGACGCTAAGGGGGGGGGGGGGCATTTGCCCACGTGGGTTTACAAAACACATGAACCCCATCACAGCATGCAACATTGTTTTGTTTTACCAGTGTAATAGATTCCTCTTCTTTGGAGGCGACCTGATATTCAAATATTATTACGACAAAATTGGCACAGTTTGATAAGCAGACGAACAGTGGCGAACAATTGTAAACAACAATGGCTGTACGGTTGTTGAGATACAAAATGTATTTCAGTGTTCCCTGCGGCACATCGCACAGGAATGTAAATCGTAGTACCAGCGTAGTTGCAACCTCGAACCCAGGGCAATTTCTAATTGTATAACTATATGGAAGCGACCAACGGTGGGAACGATCATGGCAATGTACCCTTTGGGATACATTACTCATGTTCCCATCATGCGTTGTGCGTAATGCGTAGTGTGCAATCCTTAAAAGTAAAAATACACGGTGAGCAATGATCATCATTTTTACGGATAATGCAATACGCATGCTACGCGTTTCGCACTGCGCACACGGCTTGACGGACACCTGTAATTCCGGCCTTAGCCACGTCTTTGTGTCACATCATGTGATTGGTTCTCGACCAACAAAAATTCAAGATCTATTACCGTGGTATAACAAAAGAAGATGTATAAATTACCGGCTGACTAATATTGAACACTGAGGTATACAATCCAATACAAGCAATCAACTTGTTCAGTATTCTAAATTGCACTGACCACTAAAACAATACAGTACTGATACGGTATAATCACATTCTCGCTCAAACAATAATAGTAACAATAACAACCAGTTTTTATAATGTGCTTTATCTGCGGGCATCCAAAGAGCGCTGGTCATTAATTATTTCCAGACTGGTTATCGAGGTTTATGAAATATGAGACCCATTAAGAAACACATTGTCGTGTTAATAACGATGTGCTGCGGCGCATTCAACAGCCAGTGCCAGAAACATCGCGGCAAACCCTTCTCTTCGCGAAACGTGTAACTGGGTTCTTTTACGTGCATTACACAACACACGGGACCAACGGCTTTACGTCCCATCTGAAGGACGAAGCAATAATGGTCAAGTGTCTTTCTTAAGGACACAAGTGTCGAGACCGGGACTCTCTGCTGATCAGAAACACCAGAGCTTGAGTCCGAGTTAACCAGGGCCCAATTTCATGGCTCTGCTTACCGTAAGCAAACAATCGGCGCTTACGGAAGTAGGGAACTCTTTGCTTACGTTAAGCAGAGCCATGAAATTGGGTCTTGTTCGGTTGACCGCTTGGTCACGACCGCCTAAAATGACATCTAAAAAATCACTACCCTCACTAACGAGAAACATATCACTCAGTTCTATTTCCTGGAATTTTGGTAAATATAATTCGAAACCATTTTTGGAGTCAATGCTTCGTGTTCACCGTAGTACGCATTCTATAGGCGTTACGGCGTTTAAACGTTTATCATTGTTTTAACGTGAGCGTTTGACTCCTAATTGCAAAATGGCAAACGTGGCAGAGCCGCGTAGGACGGGTTCAATAACCGCTTCGGACATCGCATCGTTTACCATTTCCATGCGATTCTCACCCCTGGGACGTCATTTTAGATTAAGGCCGTGTACAAATCGGCAGCTGCTGTTGCTTTTGCTAAGGCTGTTGCTATGGGCAGCCCATGCTAATTCAAGACATGTTATCATGTGATCCATGTTGCGAATTGCACAAAATAGCGCCCTCAATGTTATTGCGAATAGCGAATCTCCTTTAAATAAACACCACCTTTCAATTCCCCATCATAAGTAAAAGTTGGTTGTGTTACACTGTAAAACCAAAAAATAAAAAGCTCGAATGTAAAACTTTTTCTCTAAAAATATCTCTAAAAACACACAAACAAAAATGGCATTAGTTTTTTCTGTTTGTTTCAAAAGATTTTGTTTTAGATGAATCTTTTTACGATTTGAGAGTCTTATCATAGATGTATAAGTCTTGCCGTTGTTGTCTTCAGTTTCAGCTGATGAGTTCAAAGCGCATGCAAGGATTCCAAATTTGCGACCTGGGATGTATGCGAATGAATCTTGATCGGATCATTCTCTGTGATGTGGTCTGGACCGAAACCAACACATCGTGACCATCAGATCTCCGGTAACAAAGATAGTACTGTATTGGGATTAATTAGACAAAACAACTGTTTCTGTTGTCAATAATTCACAATGATATTAAATCACTGTTTGTACACACATTCAGACAATCATCTATCGTAGAAAGCACAACCATTTCATTTTTTTTTTGTTTTTTGTGTAAGATATGTTGGTAGGGGAAATATTACGACTCTCAATTTGGTAACTAATAATATTCATAACTTTTGTGTAGAGAGCGCACGGCTACAATGCTTGCAGTTAAGACATATCAACTTGTTCTCACAATTTTGCTGATTCGAAACATTTATTGAAAGGTTAGTTCTTTTTATATCAGAAACTCAAAGCATACAAACTTAATTTAAATGTTTTGGTTGAGTAAAGTGTATGATATACGGTACATGAACGCGTGAATCAGTGGCGGTATTGCTTTGCCGGATTGGAAGGTGGTGGGGGTGTCAGGAGTTGACATCCGGTCAGCATGCCATACTCGTAGATATAGGAACATGTACTGAGATTCATTTTTTACCTCACAGTGGATACTCCTCCCAGCCCTCTGGTAACCAGCCTCTACATGTTTATCATTATTACTCTCAATGGTAAAAATCGTGTATTTATATAGTTTTAGATGTCAGGGAATGCATTTTTGGCTGGACAAGCAACAACTAAATTGGAGTATGATGAGGACTCCTGTGGAATCTTGTTTTTGATTGCCGCCGCCCTCAACATTTACCAATGTATCAACATGACATTCCAACCTCGAACTGCAGAAAGGGAAACATCGGTAAATTTAGATAACCAACAACAAGTGGTTTTTTGTTTCACTATAAGCAAATAAGCACACATCATTGCTGTACTTCTGGTAAAAACCCGTCACGCGATCCTCTGATTCGTAACGGCCCTGGATGATCAGGCCGTAGATGTCCACAGTGTGACCGAAATCCACCTGAATCACTGGGGGAGGATAGCTGCTCCCCCCACACCAGGAACCTGTTAGAATCGACATTTTTATTGTATCATCTCTTGATGTTAAATGCTTCCAATTTACACTCAGGTGACTTCAAATCACCAACTTTTTAAACAGAAGCGGAAGCAGAAGCTTCACAGAAATAATCCTTGGCACTTACACAACTTTACCGACGTAGTAATATTTTACATGTAACTAGGAATGAAAAATAGGAAACTATATATTGATTCATTTTGTTTTGAGCATTTTGTTTGATTGTTGATCACCTGACCCAAAACAGACTGAACGTTTTATCGTTTCTAAGTTTTCAATCTTATGGAATAAATCGTCTTGAAATAATTTCGCCAAACACTGTACTGCCCTCATGTTTGTGCATTGGACGATACTCAAAGTATCCTCTTCAGTTTATGTCATCAAGAAATATTAAATAAAAAAAAATAAAAAAATAAATACTTAGCGGATTGCTATCATTTGCGTTCAAATAAAAAATATTCTTATCAAAATGATAGGTTTGTCACGGATTCTTTGTGGAGAAGGAAATACTAACCATGGCTGTTCAACCTAGCTAGCGCTGGTCCGTAGTTTGCGTAGTCGTCGTTCAAGACGTTCTCTGCAGTAATCTGATGGTCGGCTATGGCGCCGCTTTCCATACCGAGGCGAATGATGTTGCAAACTGCTTTGAAAAAAAAAACAAAAAAACAAACAACAAACAAGAGCATTTAGTATAATAGTACCAGCGGAAACAATCAAACACATGAACAACTCTCCTAAGACAGTTACTTATATTGTGTTTCACACACGCTGTTCTAGATTTTAAAATTTAATGAGTTAATTTGAACCGTTCAACTATACTCCTCCTGGAAGACCTTTAGAGTCATGTTTAGGTCTATTTTGTATCCAAAATAGCCCAACTTAACCAGTGTGTCCCTTTTGCGTGATGTTTGGATGTTTACGTTATACACTTTTGGCAAACAATTTCTGACAAAAGCCGCGCTGGTTTTTGAGTCTTCTTGCTGTCATGTAATAGTTACAACTTTCAGTCACATATTTGACTTTTAATCCATGCTATGAATTTTTGAACTCCATATATTTCCATCCACGTCATCAGAAGCAAATAACCGCCTCCATTGTACAGAAGTACGAGCATTGCTGTCATTGGTTAAGCCGAACACACCTTGGGGGCATTTCACTTCTGGACCTTCGGTATCGACTGATGGAAGTGAATTGAGCGAAAGTAAAAGAGAATCAGAAGGTTGGGACCACATCATTTATTCGCTTTGATATTATGCCTTCATCAGTAATGTTCTTCAACGTGGAATTGGGATTGCTTTTCTTTGCCAAAATGTTTACTGATGAGAAGTGGAATGTTTGTCGTCAAAATTGTTCATTCGACCTTGAAATTGTTTCGTGTTTCAACAGGGCATTATTTTGTAATATTTTTGTATACCGTAATATAGTGCGTTATACAAAGCAGCGCTTAATGTTGCATTTCTGAATTGACTAACATTGTCAATCTTCGCATTTTCTAATTCAGAATAAGTAGGTCTCCCCTTGGCTAAACATTTTACATTCTTAGAACTAAGTATTACACAGCAGGCAGGCGTACCTTTTGGTTCACGTTTAACACAAACCAGAACGGCAGCATTATGTAAAAACTCGGGTACTTGCTGGAGCATGGGGATGTTTTGTGCAACGATATTTTCAAATATAAATTGCTTTTAGTTTGTCTTCGCCTTTATAATACAAACAAACACAGTTAGCCTCGTTTCCTTTACCTGATTTTGCTGAAGTTGTTTCGAGTATTTCAGTTGAAAGTTCCGCTGGAACTGTGCTGACCTAGATATAAATAGAAGAATGGAGTTCATCATCAGCGATAACAATGTGTTTGTTTTGTACTCAAAGTCAACCGAGATTGTCTTCAGATTGTCAAACCATAAACGGATTGAGCTGAAGTGAGCCTTGAAACTCATCAGACATTTGAACCTCAAAATGTAGACGGCAAAATTTTCTTGACATCATGATGACGTCATCAGTTGTTGAATTACATTTAACTAAAGTTTAATTTTTAACAAATTCATAGGTCCTGAATCGCTCATTAGACTGTTACGAATACATCACCAGAAAGGTCTTAACAACTTCAAGGTATTCAAGAGCTACACAATTTCGACCTTGTCTTTCGGTTCCACCCGGAAGTTGAAGCAAAATAAAATATTAAAGCCCTGATTTCAGCTCTGCTGTCAATATGAAATATAATTTTTGACATGGTTCCCGCGGTGCATGAAATGACATTTAGTTTATGCTCTTAAAGACGCAGGCTCGTCAAACGAGCAAACGGCCATGTTGTGCCACGGAAAGTCGCCTTTGAACACCTGAACACCCGGCCGCCCTCTTATTATTTTTTTTCAGGACAGATGAGCCCACTTAACATAAATGGGCGTGTTTTCTACCAGATCCAGTCTTCGCGCGTGCGCACTTTGCACACTTCGCTGTGCTTAGTGAAAAAGTTTCGACGTGAAGTACACAGGTTGAGGACATAGTTTGGTGACTGTAATAATAATAAAAGGCGCTCATGGCGCTCGCACATTATACAAAACACATTTTAAAAGAAAGGGACAAAATTATGTAGGCCAATACAATGTTGAAAATCACTGGTCAAAATTTACTTTAAAAGATGAGTTTTGAGAGCAGTTTTAAATGATGTTGTTGTATCAGCAGTCTTGATGTGTTACGGAAAACCATTCCACACTTTTTCTACAGTACACTAGGAATGAATGTGTTCTACCAGGAGACGTTGATCGGCTGATCTTAGGTTACTGCGTGAAGGAGTGTATTGAGTGGCAAGATCTGAGATGTAGGATGGTGCCATGTTGTGCAAGGATTTAAAGACCAGGAGACCGAGTTTGAAAACTATCTTTTGTTCAACTGGTAACCAATGGAGTTGCTTTAGGATAGGAGTGATGTGTGATCGCTTGCGTGACCGAGTAACCAGTCTTGCAGCCATGTTTTGCGGATGTTGAAGTCGATTGAGCTGTGATTTGTATACACCATACAGGAGGGAGTTGCACATGTCCAGCTTAGAAATGACAAGGGAGTGAATGAGTAGTTCCGCAGTCTGTGTGTTTATGTACTTGCGAATTAATCCAATGCATGCGAAGAGATAAACAAGCTGCTTGCGAAACAGCCAAGATGTGATCATTCATTTTGAGTTCTGAATCCATGATGACACCAATATTTTTTACATTTTCAGGTGGGGTTATGATAGCTTCACCAATCCTTAGACTTGGGTCTGTATTTTGGACCGATGTTGTTTGGATCCTACAATCATAATTTTGTGATGGCGTCATTTAGTTTGAGGAATTTGTTTTTCATCCGAAGGCATATCCCATCTATGCAGGCTTCAATACGCTGTTTAGCTTTGTTTACTTCTGTGTGGGAGGGGTCAACAGCTAGATATATTTGTATATCATCAGCGTAGCAGTGGTAGGAGAGGCAATATCTTCTGATGATGTCTGCAATAGGCGTAGTGTACATTGAGAAGAGTATGGGTCTAGGTGCAGAACCTTGTGGAACTCCATACTGCAAGGTGGTTGATATAGAGGTTGCCTCATTGATGCGAACGAAGCAGGTTCTATAAGGTAAGAGTGAAACCAGTCAAGCACACTTCCAGTAATACCAAAGTAAGTTTCCAGACGATCTAGGAGTAAATCATGATCCCGACTTTTGAAGGCCGCAGACAGATCAAACAGCACTACAAGGGATATTTTACTGTGATTCACGGTCCAAAGTAAGTCGGCCTGTATACCTTCAAGATAGCAGTTTTAACACTGTGGTGCTGACGGTATGCTGATTGGTGTTCATCTACGAGGTTGTTGTCAGTAAGGTATGCTGTCAATTGTTGTCCAACTATGCGTTCTAGAGTTTTACTAAGAAAACTCAAGTTAGAGATTGGGCGATAATTGCTAATTTCATTGGGATTCAAAATTGCTTTCTTGAGGACTGGCTGAATTTCAATGAGGGAGGCACTTTTCCTGATCTAAGAGAGTTGTGTTGATTATTGTTGTCATAGCAGGGAGAATTGCATTTCCAAATTTTTTGAGAAGCTTAGCTGGAATGGGGTCCAAGTTACACGACTTTGGTGGTGACTTGATGAGAATGGTGTGCACCAATGTGCAACTAACCACTATGATTGTCAATTTGTTGGAAAGGTGAGAATGGAAGATGTGGTCCGAGTGGACAGAGTAATTTGGCAGGACTGTGAAAAGGGTTTTATACAATTTTTGAGAAGAGTGGCTAAGTAATATTCATCTGGGAACAAAGTGGAACATCTTGTTACAGGCAATTAAGACATTAAACAGAAAGCTTGGAGGACTCACATCAGTTATAAAGAGCTAATGTATTTAAGGATTGAATGCAAGAAGTATAGGACAGTGACCCAACCATCAAATACCCCCGTCAAGTGCGCCAGTTTCCAAGGTTACATTTTTTACAGTATGGACAAAATTCAGTCATTCCCAACGATGTATTGACACGTCTTACAGGTGGCCCTCGACTACTATTGTGGGGATTGACTCAGGTCGTGCACCTGGCTGTTTGATAGTGTGGATTCTGCCTTGACGTTTTAATTCAAACAACATGTTGCCGCAATTCGTCACATTCTGTATTTGTTTGTTTTGCTATGTAGCTTTACTCAGGTGGATGGGTTTGTCTATATTCTGCAGTGTGGCTAAAAGAAGCCAATGCAAGGCGTTAAAAGCCAATTCATTACAAAAAACCAATTAATGGCGTAAAAGGCCATTGCATGGCGTAAATAGTCAATGCATGCAGTATACTGTACATGTGTATGTATGTGGATGTATGTGCTTCCAAATTCCGTAACTTGTGGTCTTCGTTCAATTTACGATCATATTTAGTGGACACGTGCGAAAGTAGGTAAAACACGCCCATTTATGTTAAGTGACCTCATCTGTCCGAAGGAAAAAAATACGCCGTCAACCTGGCCTGCCCTGCTTTTACATTGCCGAAGGGTGCAAAGAAGCAGCTGTATGCTAGCCAGCTGAGTCGAAAAACAGCACAGGGCGCGCGGTATTTGAAAAGCAAGTACTGCTAGTCGAAAGCGCAGAGCGCAGTAGACTTGACCCAAGTCAAACTTACGTCGTTTGATTAATCCACTGCATGCACTCCACCTCAGTTTTATTTCACACTTTGTTGTGCGCCCACATTCGCCAGGAACGTGCCAATCAACTCTGCTATCGACACTAGAGGGTGCACGTTAAAAAAGCTCACGTGAGCCATATAATTATCAATTCACAGCTCTGATGCTCATCAGAGCTAGCTGTGTAGCCGTACCGGTTGACTCGATTAGCACAAGACCCGACTTGAACCAATTCTAGGAGCGCAGCACACGCTGAGTACAACGATGTTGGCGCACGGTTTTTGAAAACGCTCATATTATGCAGCTACTTATACAATACTGTATGATGGATAAACAATATTGAGTATGGCCTGCTGCGCCGGAGTGAATGCTTTACGAACAGTATACATGATCCAAACACAGTCTTGAGTTCACATCTTAGTGAACACCTATCAGTGAAATTGGCATACATTATGCAGTAAATTATCCCGCTATGAACACGAGAATTAGTTATGTAATTGCTTTGCTGTGGACCGGGTTTGGTGTGTTCGGTATGAGACCGGTGTCCAATGAAAATCTGTCCCCCGGAAATTCTGTCCCCCATCATTGGAAATTAACATGGGCTGATGGGGGGTTGATATAAAAGAGAGCGCTATCAGAAGAAGTTTGTACACAGTTCGCCTTATGGGGAGAAAGAATCTCTGGGTGGGGGGGGGGGCAGAATCTCCTGCCACTCCGGCTGGAGTAACAGTTTGGTCCTCAGATGCACCGTATTAAATCCCCAAATTGCTAACAGCTTTCAGAACAAACCTGGACTTGCTTTTGAGCAAGCCTCGGACCTTCTCTGGAAAGATCAATATCAGCGCGGGTGCATCCACCACACCAGCTGTTTCCAACTTTCGATTGTTCTACTCTTATTAATTGACCTAACTCATATTTAAGGCGTGCTATATCTCGTTCAGTTCTTCTTCTTCTGATGGTCTTTTCTTGACCCTTTTATTTTACACGAGGTGCAAAGATACTCACCTTTTACCATGTCTAAATATTTAATGATGTATTGGGAGACAAAAAAGGGACGGGCACAACAACAACATCCTTGGAATGTACAGACCCGTTTGTAATCTGATGTTCGATGACGTATCAAGTAAAATTGCATTTGACAATATTTTAACGTGAGGTAAGAGACATGAATACCCCACACTCAAAACTGAATTACCTGAGAGCCCCTCGTTAAACTTGCTGCTTTAATCGCTGATGTTTGGGTTGTTGGTGTTCCTTGTTCTGTCTTGGTTACCATTGACGTGTCTTCAGTGTGCTGTGTGGTTTTATTTGAGCCATCTTGCTTATTGCTGGCTGTAAATTCCACTTTGCTCGAGTCGTTGAGCTGTCGTTGAGTTTGCCTCGGGCAAAGAATCATACACTTGATCCGAACTGTCCTTGATTTGTTCAGGAACGAGTGACCTTTCATTGCTTGGTGTTGGTCAGGCAGGACAATATGCCCCTGAGACCCGGCAAGGCTGCAACTATCCCCAGTCGCTGATGCCTCCAGGAACACCCATGCGAGTATCGCAATGGTGAACGATATCAGAGTGGTCATGTTTGCTGTGTCTTTCCACAACCAGTCTATTCCGACTCAGCAGTTGAAATGATGGAATGCTGTAACCCACGCGTGACGTTATTCGCTCTACAGTGATAGTAATCGATATAAAGGGGGAGTGGCATCTCTTGTAGTCAGTTTGTACGTGTATGAATAAGTCTATATTAAAAACTTAATGTCAACAAAACTCTTAACGCTCATTTGGGGAATTATTATTTTATAATAAATAAACGTTGTTTCGTCACCGGTGGGGAGACCCGAGTCGAAGAGACCGAATCCAAACTCCTATAACGCGCAATCTCCTAGCAACCCCTTCCCTTTCAAAAGGTGGTTAAGCCATAGCCTGTTGTTAAATAACATGTAGTTTTGGATCAGTAGACAGCTAGATTACGAAAAAAAATCTGCACTCATCGTTTTTCTACGTCAATTTCCTCTCACTGGAAAAACAGTTTAAATCCTTTTACATAAACATGCATGGTCATAATTGGTGGGCGATTTAATTACTTCTACAGTGACAAATCAAATCGACCCTGGTGTCCTATTAGTTTGTATAATTATTCAGCAACAAGGAGTCATGTCTTTTCGAATGGTGGACTATTGCTGCTGCGATTGTTTTTGTTTTGTGGTAGTATGCCTTGGCATAATGTTTTGTAAGTGGTATTTGTAGTGTTACAAAGGTGGTTTTTGTTTCCAGTTTGATTGTGGCTACTTGATCGTTGTCTTTGATGAATTGGATTAATGACAAGCAATTATTTTTATATTAATCAAGTGTCTTGATATATTATTGTTTTTTTGTAGTTATTATTTTAGCAGTAAATGTTAATCGCATCATGTGTGCAGGGCTTCCCATTTAATGCAAAGTATTTACTTTTTGAAGGTGAACCATAAAAAGCTGCTTTCTTGAAAGAAGTACAAGTTTAAAACGCATCTTGTAATTGTGACAAATGAAACCCAAGGAATACTTCAGTTGATATAATGTAATCAAATTGCACGTCACATGTAGGATGGATCTTAAAACGCAATAGACGGTACAAAATTGCATCAAACGGTTTGACATTATGGAGTTTTGGGGGTTTCAATTCAACTCAACAAAACAGTCAAACACTGTTCGTGCAAGTAAATCAGAAGGTAAACATGCAAAGAATAGTTTGCATGTAAAACCTAATATTTCACTCAGCTAAACTCAAGTCACACCTTCCAAAAAGTACATTTTCAGTGAAACACAAATTTAATTGGTGGTGTCAAAAACCAGAACATTATTTCAACTCAGCTCATTTGAGAACTGCGGAGTGTTACTCTCTTCTTACGTTCAATTTTACATAGGGCCTAACTAATTTTAACCGTACTTCTGAATAATTTGTTAAAAACAAAACAAATGATAAAATGAAACAGAGTTGATTTTTTTCAAAGAATTCTCTAAAACGGCCAAGTTTGATGGGGTTTTTCTAGGAACCGTTGTACTGTACTCTTCGAAGATATTTAGAGTCTTGTTTGGGTTTATTTTGCAGCATTTTGTAACACCCTCTCTATTTTTCTTCTGAACTAAACTGCTGTACTACAGAGCTGTCTGTCCTAAAAAAGGGGCAAAATCTTGAAAGAATCATGAAATGTTTTTCCATCCTTCAAGGGAGAGATGGGCAGGCACGTAGGAACCGGGGGGCCGGGGGGGCCACTGGCCCCCGCTGAAAACATGCTGAAAATATGAGGGGGGGGGGGCCGGGCCCCCCTAAAAAAATGTTGTCCGGATGATAAATTGGCTTGTTCATATGTTCTGAGGGAATAGTACTGCAGTCTGTAGGCCATTTAATCAGATCACATTGACAAAGTGGCTATTTGAATACTTGCTTACGGAATCTTGGAAGTTTCTTCGTCGATTCAACAGACGCAAATTGAACACGTGCGCAGAAACACCCGGTGTCGCATGCAATTATGTCCTCTATGCAATACTATCCGGCGGACATTATTGCATATGCAATAAATGTCCGCCGGACGGTTTTGCATATGCAATCGTGTCCGCCCGGACGCTGCTGCATCATGCAATTGTGTCCGACCGGACACATTTGCATATGCAATCGTGTCCGCCCCCGTGCAAAACCGTCCTTGCAGTAAATTAAACGCCGTGATAATTGTCAACCTCCTAGGAGGCGCCCTCTTCTTATGAGTGTATACAAAAGCCAGCGTGGGATTAACGTTTTCTAGGAGTCCTTCGTTGATGTTACAGGAAATTTTCCTGTAAAATTAGACGATTGATATTGATCAGAAGTGCTATTTTCCTCTGTATTTAGGCACACGGAAGCTTGATTTTTCGACCCCAAAATGCCAAAAGCTCAGAGCTCCAGGTTCGCCCCCTGGACCCCCCACCGGGGCTTCGCCCCTGGACCCCCCACCGGGGCTTCGCCCCTGGACCCCACCAGGGGCCGTGAGGCCGGCCCCTGGACCCCAACCCTGAAATTTATTTGAGCCACAATTAAAGAAGCCTGTGTGCGCTGTGACCCCCGGTTAAAAAAATCCTGGGTCCGCCGTTCTCCAACCTATAGAAAAGACGTGGCGCACCGCAACGCTTTCTGCAGCGCGCGCCACGCTTCTTTTTTTTTGTTTTTTTGAGCACACTAGTAACACAGAATTACAAGGTAAGAAAAAGAAATGCGGTCGGGCTACCGGACACATACGTTTCCTCTAGTGGATGCCTAAGATAAATTGGTACCAATAAATTAAATTAAATTGGATTGGTTTTTATTTCAAGTAAGTGTTTAGAAAACCAGTATTTTACTTTGTGTTCTTAAAAACTGTAAAAATATTTCCTCAAAAAAGTTTGAGGAAAGTGGCCAGGATTCACCTTAGAATGCACCACAGAGCATCTAGGATCAAAAAATTTCCCGGGGCCCTTGAGCGGGCCCCGGGGCCCTTGAGCGGGCCCCGGACCCCACGCCGTAGGGGCTTTGCGCTTCGCGCTCGCATTGTACGTACCCCCTCGCAGTTTTCACCACACCAATCACCATCCTTTAATTTTCAAAGTTGGAGAACACTGTACAGCCCGCGCATGCTCATTTCTTAAAAAAGATAGCATCGAACAACAGTATTTTAGCATCAATATTTCGAGGGATGTTTCTACCATCATCAACTTTACACCGTGTCAGTTTTATTTTTTTTAAATATTTTAACTTCATGTTTTACATCGCGGATTTTAATTGATAGTACATAAAACGATTTTATGCAATTCTGGTGATCTGGGGGTGTGGGTATAGTTTTTAATACTTAAGTTGAGTGACCAGGCAAATTTCACAGATATAACCTGCCCCCCCCTGTTAAAGTCATCTTCCTACGTGCCTGATGGGTATCCACTCTAAAAAGTCACGGGTCAGAATCGACTCGGAATGGGGCTGATAGTATGACCCGGAATCATGTCAAACTGACGTAGAATCTGAGTTAATTACAAGGATCAGTTTAACCCAGAACTGGGTCAGGTCGGCTGGGCCCAGGAATTCGGGTCAACTCTAAGCAGGAGTTTTAAGATTGTCTTTCCATTAACTAAGACATGAAATGCTTGTCGTAAAAAGTTTATGCAATAACCTTATCTGGTTGTGTTTTCTTGACTTTGTTGAGTTCGTATGAGCCAATCTTTGAAAGTGTTATAAAAAGGGTTAACCGGGAGTGTGTTTACTCTAAACGACAATCTTTAACGAACAGTATTAGAAACAGGCACCAGCTGCAACAATGTAAAAGTTATGGAATGATGGCTGGTAACATGTTTCTTCTAAGCAAGGTTTTTCTGCGCTTAGCAAGTTTGTGTGCTTTTAATGGGGAGGGGGTGTTGATGTATTTAATGCTGCTAACATTTCCCACAAACTTTCAGGACCTAATACGTAATTTTAAGTGTAATTGCAGAATAACCGCCGAATCAAATATTTTCAATCTTTCGTTTTTACGAAGTGACAAATCAAAATTTGCTTTTAAAAAATGGTTTTAAAATTTATAAAATAACCTGTTTGGGGATTTATCTACGTTTGTCATGGCATCTTGCGGTTGTAGGTAAATCTCGTCCTTGGGTATTAGACAATTTGTCTCTCGAACGAGTTGATATCAACGGAAAATAATCATATTATTAAAAGCCTACTTAATTATTGAACAGGAGTCCGCGTGGTGTGTGGTAGCAGTCCAAATATAGTGGCGTTTGATATCAATATGAGTTTCCTATGCGTAGATTTACCGCAATCACTGCCTTGGTATCTAAACCGTCAATTATAATATCTAGGTCATATACAGAGCTTCGTGTACAGTTCTGACCATAACTGTTTTGAAAAAAAATGATAACAATAGCTGATAAATTAGATTATTTGTTTTTGGTTTTCATTTTAAACATTATAATAGGGTCTGACGTAATTTATGTATATTGTTGTATCTGTTTAGCTGTCTGTGCTAAAATGCACAATCTTAAGAGATACTTTTTGTTTAAATATTACCCATTCATTATGATTCTGGACTTCGGTTTATCCCCTTCAAGTGAGATATGGGTTTTGTCATTAACTACGAACTAAACACTGAATTTTAGAAACTGGAGTTCATTTACTTCACATTATAAACTCGCGCTAATTTTACATGTACATTAGAAGAAGCGCATTTGAATGCTTGTTGTTCGCACAGTTTTGCCAATAGATTTGAGAATACAGCGTACGTTTTTTGTTACTCAACCATGAGCTTTGCAAGTTATGTATTTACGTAAAAGTATGAGGTTTAAAAATTTATGATAATAACCTACATGGTTTGATGATCCATCTACTTTCGTCGTGACATCTTTGCGGTTGTATAGGTAAATCTCGTCCTTGGGTTTATAGAAAATCTGTCTCACGAACGAGTTGATATCAACGGGAAATCATCCTAT